>VZRW01001006.1:65905-88282 GCA_013398125.1 Aegotheles bennettii | reverse complement strand
GGGAATGGTTCAAAGCTGTACCAGGGGATGTTTGGACTAGATCATTTTTTTACTGAGGCTGTGGTCAAGACCCTGAAACAGGCTTCCTAGAGAAGTGATCGATGCCCCAAGCCTGTCAGTGTTTATAAATTTGTACAATGCCCTTAACAACATGCTTAAAACTTCTGCTCAGCCCTGAATTGGTCAGGTAGTTGGACTAGATGATCGTTGTAGGTCCCTTTCAACTGGATCTATTCTGTTTATTATATACTACAAGCTCAATTAAGTCAAGCTACTATAAGCTCTACATAGGTATACAGTGCTAGAGAGCAGGAATAATGTATTTAAAAACCTATCTCTCTATAAATCTCTAAAGTAAACTCTGAATAATCTCACAACATTCATGTGATATGTGGAACATTCTGCTGAAAGACACGGAAGATATCACAGTGGCAAGCAGATACAACCTGTAGAAAGATGAGAGTAGACTGAGGCTGAGTAAGAAATGTCACTTGTTCTGTTTGGTTGGGTTTTGGCTGATCCAGATTTTATTTTCTGCTTTTCATTTTTTCTGCATTTTTGGACAGCTTATACACTTTTTTTCCCCCTTTTTTAAAATTTTTACTTCCCAGATATATAAGCAGATGGCAAATAGACAAGCATTATGGAGTGTTAGCTGGGCAAGGTGCACTTTGGTAAGTTCTTGGTGACATTAAAAGCTATAATGCAGCCATTTTAATTTCTTGGTAAAAAATAAAGTGATTGAAATGCATTGCAGTGAAGTATTTGCTGTAACTGAAGAGGCTTTTTCCACACAAAGAGATAAAACCAGCCTATATTGTGTAGTAATGATAAGAAGGACCATGGCGTTATTCCACAAGAATCTTAGAATTTCACAAGCATCTTGGCTAAACTCCAGACTGGCTAAACATATTTGTACATCTACACTTTTCTCCATAGTTCAATGAACTTTATTTTACTCCAGAAGCCTCCCAACCCTGAGCAGTGTGTTGTTCCTGGGACATCAATGCTACTGTGCTTCAGGGGTGCCTAAGAATCTTATATTCAAAGGGCAGAAAAATCTAAGATCTCTTCAAGTCAACAGGAACTCACAGTGTTCAAGATTTCACCCATAATTAACACATAACAAATTAGCACTTTGGGATGAAAAATGTTCTAAAAATATAAGCCTACTAATATAAGAACAGACATATAGGAATTACCAGGCTATACTTATTTTTACAGATAAATACAAAAAACCCCATAATTTAAAATATTGTTTTACAGTATTTTACCCTTCATATTTTATGGGCAAAACTTTAAACAGAAAAGATGTCTCTACTGGAGTACATATTCCAAAGAAACTAGCTTCAATATTTAGTTTTGCTGAGTTCTTTACTATTTCCTGCTTCGTTCAAAGAGATCTCAGTCTGAGGTTTCAACACAAGATGGCACTCTAAAGAGACTTCTTGACTGCCTGAAAAATTATTGATACAAAGAGGGTTTTCTATCACCTTGTTGAATGTATTCCAAGATTTATTTTTTCCTGTATAATTGTCTCATAGGTCTTTAAAATCCATTCAGTGATGCTATTTTACCAATGGCTTTAGTATTGTAAATGAGGAATTTGGGAAGGCAAAGACAGTATGATAGACATTAGCCACATATCTTAAATTATAATATGTAAAAGCTAAATATAACCATAGAATTACAGAATGACTGAGGTCAGAAAGGACCTCTGGGGGTCATATGGTCCAAGACCCCTGCTTAAACAGGCTCTCCCAGAGCCAGCTGCCCAGGACTGTGTCCAGATAGTTTTTGTATCTCTCCATGGCTGTAGACGGCATAGCCTCTCTGGACAACTTGCTCCCATGCTCAGGCACCCTCAGAAATAGTGAAAAAGGTAAAAAACTGTTGCCTGATGTTCCAATGAAACCTTCTGTGTTTTGATTTGTGCCCATTGCCTCTTGTCCTGTCACTGGGCACCACTGAGAAGAGCCTGGCCTTATCCTCTTTTGCACCCTCCCTTCAGGTACTTACAGACATTAATTAAGGCTTCCCCTGAGCCTTCTGTTCTCAAGGCTAAACAGTCCCAGCCCTCTCAGCCTTTCCTCCTATGTGAGATGCTCCAGTCCCTTAATCATCTTAGTGGCTCTTTGCTGGACTCTCTCCAGTAGCTCCATCTCTCTCTTGTATGGGGGAGCCCAGAACTGTACACACTACTCCAAGTGCGGCCTCACCAGTGCTTGATAGAGGGAAAGGATCACCTCCCTCTACCTGCTGGCAATTCTTTAATGCAGCCCAGGATACCATTAACTTTCCATACCGCAAGAGCACTTCCTTGCTTATGTTCAGCTAGGTATCCTTGAGGTCCTCTTCTGCCTATTTGCTTTCCAGCTGTGTGGCCTCCAGCATATATTAGTGTCTGATGTTGTTCCTCCCTAGGTACAGGACTTTGCAGTTCTCTTTGTTGAACTGGATGAGACCCCTGTCAGCCCAGTTCTACAGCCTGTTGAGGTTTCTCTAAATGGCATCCCATTGCTCTGGAATATCACCCCTACTTCTCCCAGTTTTGTAACATCTGCAGACTCCCTAAGGGTATACTCTGCTTCATCATCCAGATGACTAGTGAAGATATTAAACAGGGCTGAAGCCAGTATTGACCCCTGGGGTACACCACTAGTTATTGGCCTCCAACTAGACTTTGTGCCGTTGATCATTACCCTTTGGGCCCAGGCATTCAGCAAGTTCTCAGTCTACCTCACTATCTTCTCATCCAGCCTGTGTATCAACAGCTCGTCAATGAGGATCTTATGAGAGAAAGTGTCAAAGGCTTTACGGAATCCAGGTAGACAATATCAAAGACTTTTCCCTCACCTACCAGACCAGTCACTTCATCATAGAAGTTTATCAAGTTGGTCAAGTATGATTTTCCCCTTGGTGAAGCCATGCTGACTACCCCTGATAACTTCCCTGTCAAAATGGTTTCCAGGTTTAGCTGCTCCATCACCTACCCATGGACTGAGGTGAGCATGACCAGCCTGTGGTGCTCTGGGTTCTCCCCTTCTTGCTCTTCTTGAAGAGAAGGGTGACATTTGCTTTTCTCCAGTCTTTGAATATGATAATACAAGATAATATATTTTTATTACAATTCTTTTAATCAGATCCTTAAATATAATAACCACTTTTGTTAATGACTCACGATGTCATTATATTTAATTGTTTGCAATAAAAGTACATGCTGAATTCCTAAAAACCAAAATATCTCTCTACTATTATAGCAGCAAAACTGTTGCATTATTAAAATGCAACTTAGTCTTTCCCTAGAATATTGTTAGCAGCTCTAGAGTAGCAGGAAGAATTTCATATGGCATTAAAAAAAGTTAATAGCCTTAGAACATAGAATCAATTAATGCTAAAGTTTCTTTAGCATTTTACATTATTTTATCTGCTTTGAAAAACACATTTTTTAGCTAGATGAACCAAATTATATGGTTGAAAAGTACCTTTGGAGGTCAGCTAGTGCTTTTATTCTCTTATACAGGACTAGCTTTATCTAAACTTCGGATAAAGCTAAAATTAGCTTTCTCTAAAGCTTTATCAAGCACTGGAACAGGTTGTCTAGAGAGTCTCCATCCTTGGAGATTTTCAAAAGCCAGTGAAAGTCAGTGGATGAGACAAGCTTCAGTTTCACATGCTTTTCACTAGAGACATGCCCCATGGGAGAATACCTCAGTATTTCAGAATGGGCTTTGTGGAAGTCATTAAAATTTCCTAAGTTTACTTTTTGTAATTAGTCTCATATTTATTAGTATGGTAGTTTGACAGAAATCAGGAGGATCTATTTAACTATTTTAACAACTCATGTGAATGATATACCAACTGTTTGAAAAAGTCAGAAAAAAAGAATTTCAAAATGTGTTTAAAACAATTCAAATCTAGTCAAATACAAAGAAACAACAGTCCATGTCTCACTCATCTAAACAACTTCTCTGTTGAGAACAAATTCAAAGAAGTAAAACAAAACTGAGCACTCATTGTTTTCAGTAGGTTTACCAGGTCTGCGTTCTCTGACTCTCCTCATCCCAAAACCTCTGTCTGATCCTGTACTTCCCATTGTTGTTCAAAATTGAGCAAAGAGCTATTTCAGAAGAGACTGATGACAGAGCTCTTGAGAGCTGTGCAGCATAGGTCGCCTTGCAGGAGGATGCATTGTGATCCTTCACATGAGCTAAGGGAGCTGTTTGGATCTAAAGTCTGCAATTCCAACCTCACTAATGATTTCAAATGATGATTCTTAATCCTTATATGAAGAGTGAATTATTTAGGATTCAGATAACTGTTGGGAATAACTGCATGAAATAGAATGGTCTGTGCTATGCAAGAGGTTAAAGAATACTTTTTCTTCTTAGGATCCATGTATTCACTCAATTTTGCTTGTGCTTTGTGGAAAGATTGCAAATCATGCCATGCAGTGATTTCAGTGAATCTGCAGTGGCATTCTATGTAAGTGTTCATCTCCAAAAATCCAATTTCACTTTTATAACTCTGGGTGCACTGTAAATAATCATTAGATCTCACTGTGCTCTTGAAATAAATACTGAAGAAGCATGCTATGATGAGAAATTACATTCATCCTCATCTCATATGGGAAAGGTGAATATCTGCAGGAAACCACTGCCTATTTTACTGTTTTTTTCAAAAAGGGATGGAATGAAGCAATGGACCATGGACCTTTATAAAGAGCATTACAGCTTCATGATGCATTATAGTACTTTTCTAAGACTCTTTCTTCCATTCCAGAGAACCATGTCCTTCCCCATCACAGTAATACAGCTGCAGGTCCTTGTGAGAGCATTAGGTTCGTGAGTGTTTTGCAGTTACTCCATCTACATAATGTGTTTTTATTTGCACACACACTTGTGGAATACACACAGGAACTGCATCTGTAATGCTGGTCTCCTGTATTCCAGGGAACTTTTGGAGCTAAAAAGAAAACTGATTGTTCTGAAAGATCCATACTTTGCTCCATAAAGAAATTCCTAAGAGAAATCTAAGAATTTTGTCCTTATTCATCTTCACTAAGTTAGTAAGGTAGCCTTTTAACTTATCCTCAATAAGTGACTAAGATAGCCTAACAACAGCCAGAGATTCCTATGTACAACAGGATCCCTGAACCAGTAGGAAACATTTGCATGACTAGATGCATGACTAGACTGCATAACTGCAGGCTCTGGAGCAAGACAGGTGTCCATTGTAAGGGCATAAAGCCAAACATACGCAATTGTGTTATGCAGTTGTTCTGCAACAGACATCTTTCATACAACGGTGTATCTGTCATGTGTATCCAGTGTCTAAATTAAGTTATACAAAAATACATATCTTGTTGCAATCAAGTTGCTTTTATCTTATGGGAAAGATGTCAAGATTTTAAGAAACCAAAGTAAATTGAAATAGATATTAAAAACAGAACCCCCCCCCAAAAAAAATTACCTAGGAACAAGAAACATAATACTAAGAAGAAAGCTTGTGCTGAGAGAGATTCATTTAAAGATACTTTATAACTGATAAAAACATAGCCTCTAGAGCAAATTTGCAGAAAGGAAAATGTTTCTCTTCTCATTTCACCTAGTATGTTCAGCTGTCCTGAGGATTAGAGTTATTAATAATCAGCACAAAAAAATTACATCCAGTTATGACAGTTTATAATATTAAAATAATGTAATTATTGTGTGATGGCAATTGTTGAATTTTTTAAACTGCATTTCAAGACAATTAATTAAACCACACTGTAGTTCCAGAAAGGTGTCAGGTTGACTACTGAAGAATTACAGAACCTAATTCCTTACTGGCTTCTTTGCAATTGCATAAAACTCCATTAAATCCCAGAAAATCAAGTCTAAATACATATTAAAATAACTTCTCAACCAAGAACTTTGCTATGCTTTTATAAATTCATATGCCTTCTTTGTTGTTGAAAAAAAGGTCCAAAAGGTAAGAGGGAAACACATCATTAAGCATATACATACCCAGACATGACCCTGTGTGCATCTGTGTGGAGGATCCATTATTTAAAGGAAGAGACTGGTGAACCATTCAGGCCTATTTAGTCTGTGGTATCTCTTGTGATACAACTCACTACAGATAGAGCCTATATTAAGTAATGCCTTTGAGATATGGACATGTATAGAAAACAGGATCTAGACACAGAATCTAAAATATAAGCAGATCTTAGCAAGGTTTTGATTATTATGAAAGCTGGTGAAGTTACTGTGGTATCAAAAGTATGAGTACTCTAAAGCTCTTTATGAAGGCCAAGGATACTACATATGGGATCCATTAAGTGACATAAGGCTAGAGTGAATGTAGTCTTGTCTTAGAAGAAAGCCTCACGCAATCTGCTTAATAAAGTGTGGTATTTCTGAGACCTGCTATTGCAGCAATATTAAACATAATGTGCTCTTTCAGTTCAGTCATTCTCTATTCTCTTCATATACATTATGTATATGTGTGTGTGTATGTATGTATGTGTATGTGTGTGTGCATCTGAAGCATGTAAATAAACATACAATTGATTACTTTAGGCTGCCTCTGCCAGAGCTCTCAGTAAAGCATAAATTTCCTTAACACCCTTTGGCAAGCTCATGCTCGATTGAAACTGAGATCGTTTCTCACCTTCTACAGAACTGCAAACTCATTAATGGCTTCATATTGCTTATTGAGTAATTCAAACGTACACAGAGCATGCTAGATTTCTTCCCGCTATCTCCTCCTCCCTGGGTCATATAATGACACCCTTTCATTTTTGCAAAGCTTGCTAGGTTACACTGCTTGCAAAGGCACTGATGAATGCACATTTAGTGTAAACACATTTGTACTTCCCTCTGTTTTGAGGTGCTGACAAACTCTGAGAGCTAAAATGACCCCTCTTTAAAGCTGAACACAGAGAAAAACAATTTTGAGGGATTTTAATCTCTAAGGTAAGAAAGCAAAAAGAATTGAGACTTTTTTCACTTAGAGCAGATGGCTTGCCGTTCCATTTTATTTTAATAGTTCATCATGTGAACAGGAATAAATCCTACTGTTTGATTTGTCCTGTGGGCAGTAGATAGAACCCTAGATTTAAACAGATTTAAGTAATCATATTACCCAAACTCTTCTCACTATCCAAACATTACTCACTTTGTCTTATCTCATTCTGTCACAGGTAATATGCATAACAATGCATTCAAAGATGAACAACAGAGAACTGATGCCTTTTCTACAGGGTTCTAATCAGGGCTTGGTTGTTGATAGATCTGGCCGAAAACCATGTTTTTAAAAGGCAGATATGAGCTCGAAGAGGCAAAAAACCACCTGATAGGATTTTCAAAAGTATAAAGGTTTAAACATGACTTAAAATGGTGTTAACTGAATACATAGATGCTTTTACAAATCTTATTAGCAGCCTATTTGCATACCCTGCCTGCAGTCAGAATGCCTGACTGTGGTGCCATTGAATGTCACGGGGGATGCTGAGGTGACTTCTGCTACTGTGTAAGCAATAACCTTCCTGAATTAAATTCTATGGAACTATCATAGATGATGTCAGCTTCAACTTATGTGTAGTTGCTCATCACACTGTGGAGAAATTGGCAGGTGTCAGATCATTCACACACTTGTATTAAACAGTTTTCCACAGCTATAATCTTTTGATGTTATCCAGGTTTCCACAGGATTCAGGACAGATGAAACAAGAATGATTCTAGACTGCAAGGTCAGTCCTATGGGTAAGAATTTTACTCTCATAACATACCCTTACACAAAGCTGCACTGACCCAGGAGCTTAGTGCAGAGCATGTCTCCCAGTCTTACTCTTTTTCACGGTATGCATTCTCCAACAGCATGACAGGGTGCAATGTTCATCATGCAAAATTCCTGGTTCCAGTTATGCAGGAATAAATGGAAGGAAGAGCTGCCTAACTGGCCAGACTTTGGACATACTGAACCACAACAGTGCCCCTGGACTAGGCCACTGCGAGGTCAGACACTTCACAGATCATCTCCTCTATTGCTTTTTTTATCACATTATGGAGAATGTCTCATTCCAGTGGCCCATGAGAAAGAGAGGGTCAGAAGAACTTCACAGCCTTGTGGTACTTACACCAGTGTATCTGAATACCTTGGTCATGGCTTGATAAGAGCTCAAGGATCGAGGTGATCCTAAGCTTTTAAAGGAATGCCAGCGGACCAGGGAAGCACTCCAATGTTCTTCCTCTACCTTATCCAGTTGTGACTACCGTAGCACAATAGTGTTCAGTGAAACACCCCCCTACATTTCATGTTTCTGTGATATTATACAAGCCTGATTTTCGTCTCCTTTACTTGCAATACATTTTCAAATTTACAGCAAAATCTAATGAATATGCATTACCTTTTTGCATCTTAAAGGGATACTGGGATGAAATGCATGTGAAATAATTTAATAGTTTTATAAGAGGCTTGTATGGTCCACTGCTATTTAAGGTATTATAAAATGCATTGTTTATCCCAGCAAGCATACCACTTACCCTCAGCATAGGGCCATTCTGGAACACATGGGGTTCGTCACAAACTACACAGTATTCATTCAATACTGGTATCCGCTGCTCAGCAAATTCAATAGTCTGAGAACAATGAAAATGAGAATAACAACATCTGCTTAAAAATAATTAACAGTCAGCTCATGCTCCACAGTGTTTCATAAATGGGTAAGATATGACATCCTACCTGCACAAGAAAGCCATGGTCTTGTACCAGAATGCATTTTGCACTATAATTTTGCTGCAAGGAAAAAGTTGAGGCAACTTTAGTTTTGGTAGACTAATTATAAGGAAATGGTAAAGCATTTGTATTTTTTGTGCACAAATATGTTAATTAAACAATATTTGCATCTAAAAAGATCTCTCACCTGCATAAACCAGTCATTACAAATAATCAATCCTTTTACTGTTTGCTGAGTGTGGGGTAGATTTTTACCATTTCTTTTTAGTTCTTAAATCTGATGAGGCTTTGTAACTCAGCAGCCCAAAACCTTTATTCTCACATGGAAACACCAGTGCCTTCACTCAATTCAAATAAACTGGCATTTGGTAGCTTCCATTAAATTTTAACTGCATACTGTCTATCCAAACATGGGCTATCTGCTTAGGCTTGAAAGACTAATGTAACTCTCAGAATGTCTGAAAATCTCTTTCTTTGATATCTACTAAGATTTCAATTCTTAAGCACCACGCTAACAGATCTCTGTGCTCAGATCCCACTCAAATTCTATCTGCCTTTTTCTTCCAACACACAGCAACACAAATTAGAAAGAACTTCAGATACAGAAGTCAGTAAGGTACAAAACTCCCTCTAGCCTGAAATCTATCTCAATCAAACCTTATTTTGAGTAAGAGTCAGGTCACCCCAATTTACAGCGTTTTTTGGTTTTGTTTATAAGTTTATTCCTTCTGTTTCTCTAACTGCTTAATTGGGAAACCTTTCCTCTTTCTCTTGCTGGGAGACAATCCTAATTGTATTCATATATGAGACTGAAATACTTTAGCTGTGAACTGAAGAGAAGTTAGGGTTCCAATTAATCACTTCCACATTACACCAACTTCAAATTGCAGTTATGCATTCCATCTACCTATATATCTGGTGCCTGCACGTAAAATGTGAAATGGACTGCTGATGTCCTTTTGCTAACATCAGTCAAACTGCACCTGATCATGTATGTGATGATTTTCCCTCAAAGTAAATGCATTCTAGCAATAAATTACTGGTAGTTTTTTATAGACTGTCAAGTAGGGCTTGTATTTCCTTCACATCAGCTGATAACATCAGTAATGAAACCACTTAGTCAACTCTTCATTATCTTATAAAATTCAATGCTACTTTTCCTATTAATGTCAGTAGAGAAAAGTCTTGCTATTTTAAGACATCTTCTGCTGATTCAGAAAAAAACGCATCTCTAAACTGCGACATGTAAAAGTCTGTTGGCTTATCTTAAATTAATATTGCTGTGCACATGACAGGAACCAACCACACAGCATGTATTTTAATGATTTTATGATAGTATATCACTGCTTTTAGATCTGATGAGTATAGCTCACAGCTTATTAAACTAACTTACCAGGAGACATAGTACACTCAATGCAATTCCATTATTCAGAATGCACAATTTTGAATATATGTATGGTACTTCAAGCAAGAATCAGCTTTTTCTGGCAAAGAACATCAAGGTGCTACCAGACTAAGGGAGTGGACTGTCTCCTAATTGCCTTTCCAGATCTAACAAAGAAAACAGATAGGTGCCTTGAAAGAGTGCAAACAGACCCACTCTTTCCCTTAAAGTATAAAAGCCATCTTTAAAGAGGCAGAATAATTAATTTTGAGTGGTCTTTTTAATTTTAAGAATATGTGCTAGCCTTTGTTATCCCAGTCAATCATGTCCAAGAAAGAAAGGGGGCCAGTGTGGACCTAATTCCATCCCCAACCTCCAGCTGCCACCAGCATGTCTGAAGGTTAAACCCTTCACAAAGCACAACTGTTCAAGAGGTGAGCTGAATCATGACTGCATTCCTTCCACTATGTTGACAATCACAGATGCAAAAGCCAGGTGACTTGGCACCCAAACAAGCCAAAGGACAACTACTTCCCCCACAAAATGAGTAGTGAAATGAGAAAAGACCTGTGTGACCAAGTCAATTTTGCAGCACGGAAGCATGCATTCTCCTTTCTTCCTGCAGCAAGAAAGGAACCAGGAAAGGAAGAGGATGATTGAACTTTTCCCATGTCCAGCAGCTCTACATTGAGCTTTATTCAGTGTGACATGTAAAACCTCTGTGTTGACCTACGCTGATTCTAGTCTTATAACTTAAATATATGTGCATGCACAGTTGTTTAAATCCTCCTTAAAAAGCTGACTCCATTGTTTTTGTCTTCCAATATATGCAATATATCCAATATATTCACTAACATATGCCCTAAGTATTAATGCCTTTCTATAACAAGCATGACAGGGTATTTGGAAAATAATAGGAGGAAAATGAGCAGGATAAAAAATTCTTACGCACAGAAGCTTGTGAAGGTGATGAAGATGGTGTTAAGATACCAATAAGCCCTGAGGTAAGAGAGAGCCTCCGACTCTCTGCTATGGTGGATTCCTTGAAAGGCTCCATTTTGGATGATTTAGGGGCATTGGAGCAAGTCTTGCTGAGTAACTTGTGATTCTTCAATCCATCCAATTCTTCCATTCTGAGATTACTGGAGTAGGACCTGCTCAAAAGTTTGTGGGGCTTCAAGGTGCTGTTGTGCTCACATCGAGGATCCCCAGAACACGACCTACTTAACAGCTTATGAGGCTTTAAAGTGATGCACTCCTCCTGCCGAACGGCTGCCGAGCAAGAACGGTTCAACAGTTTGTGCGACTTAATAGCCATTGTCTGTTCAGCCCTAGGGTCACTCGACAATGAGCGGCCAAAGGTTCTGTGGGATTTTGTGGCACACATATCCTCTGCCTTCACTGTGCTAGAGCAAGTCCTCCTCAGTAGCTTGTGAGTTTTGGAGATGCCATCCTGTTCTGACTTCAGTTTTGATTTATTTTTACCACAGCCAGGTGGAGGATAACTTGGCGACCTTAAAAATAAAGAAGATAAAGTTGGAGAATAATCAAAATCTTGTGCACATCAAGCAAGACCACACCTGTCACCTGTTTTTATATACTTCACTAGTGATAAACACAGCCCAACATTAAAAAAATGAGCAATAGTATGTAGGACTAATTTTCCAGTATCAAATAGACTTCTTACTCTTATTTACACGCAAGCTCATTGATCAAAAAGACAACTAACTACTTAAGTAGAAACTGGAGCTATATCCTTACTGCTCTTTGTAAAGATCTTTATGTCTCTAAACAAACCATTTATTCAGGAAATTATATTTGAAATGAAAACTACATGTTTCACATGAGATTATAATACATTTTCCTTATCAAAAATCTGTCTTTCCTATGTAATCATCATGGCACAATCCTATTAAACTTATTGTCTTCTAGACACAGCATAACAAATTCTATGTACAGATCCAATGGAAGACATAATGAGCAGTGAAACTCACAGGCAGTAAACCAAATGTAATTCAGCTGAAATGAACATTATTTTTAAAAACCTTATCATAATCTAGGTGCTTTGTGGAAACAATTTGATGCCCTTTTAGACAAACTCTAGCTTTATAACACTAGAAATGAGAATGTGAGGGACCTAAATCATGAATGAAGTAAAGAACAAACAGTTTTTATGAAATAACATTCACATGAACTGTCACATTTCTATAAGGTTCACATGCACCTGTCCTTGCAAAACAAGAACATGTAACGGGTATGCTGAATCATTTTTCTATGCTTTACAAGCAACCCCAATCTTTGAAGTATTTTTGGGGCTTGGATTGAATAGAATATAAGTGAAACTCCAAGGGGAGAGGCTGGCAGGCATTCCCACCCTGTTAGCAAGTGGCGACAGTAAAAGATGCATGTGGAGATTGCTGACTCACTGTTGCAGTTGGTTCACTACCACCCTCCTGAAGACAGGAGGTAGGAATGGCATTCTGGGGAGAGAGGAGGTCCCTGCTTTTGGGCAGAGCCGTCTTTGGACAGGCACTGCAGCAGTAGCCAAATACAGAGGAGAAAGATTGGGCTGGCTTTTGTATGGTCTTTCTGAATAAAACAAACCCCAAGCTACAGCCTGTGTCATGGTCTGTGTCATGGTTGGGAATGGGTAACCTTGCTACTTAAAACACCACCTCTTATTCTACCTTTGAAAAGACAACAATCCTTCGTCATCTTTGACATTCCTCCCTTCTTCAATGAGAGTAGTCACTGTACTTCCTCTCTTTTTTATACATGGAATTTAGAATGCCAAAATTCATCAAAAAGAAGGAATGTCAAAGCAGCATTCAATTCAAATTTACAGAAGGGGTGATCTGTCAACCCTTCATAAGCAGGAATTCATGCTGGAAGAAATAGTCACATTCCTGACAGAGGTAAAATCAGAGCCTGACTTTACATACACTTAAGAGTATGAGTAACTGGCTGAAGTCATAATGAATTCAAATGAACTATTCACAAACTACTTCTTATGTTAATAATGACTTTGTTCTTTGAAATTCTGTGCCTGCATTTCAGAAGTTGTGAACTCAAAGTTTATGTACTCAAACAGTGGAGAGGGTTGGGTGCTCAGCAGCTCTAAGAACCACTCATTCATTAATGGCCATTCTAGTTTTAAAAAAATAAACACACAGCTGTAGAAAGAACAGCTAGACAACCACAAATTTTTAATATATATTATTTACATGTTATATATTATTTGTATATATTTTTATTCTTGCTATTCAAGTAACAGTCAAATGCTACCAAGCTACAAAGACACAAATACAAGTTAAATAATATAAAATTAATTATTTCCAACTCTATATGAAACCTGGTTATTTCAAAGAGCAGGGCACTCTGAATTCAGTCTTAGAAGCTCCAGTAGTACTTAGATCACTTTTGATGTCATGCAAGGCAAGGACTGGAAACCCATGAGGTAAGATATAAATAGAGCACTTCTCTGTGGAGAAAAGTCAACATTTCACCTTGTGAAGTCTGCTGTGGATTTTTAACAGGATATGGTGTTAACAGCTCGTTTTACTTGCTATTACCTGCGCAATGTAGAAAAGATGTGCAGAGGGGATTTCACCTTTTTGTCAGACACCTTCTTATTGTGCATACAATTAGATTTCTCTTTGATGTTCTTCCACTGTCGTGTAACAAATGTCTGCATGATTCTGCAAATTAAGAAGGAAAAGAAGATTTTGTTACCCTAGTCAAGGCATATGCACTTTAATACTAGGGTCTCTCTATTCACCACGGAGGCAACATGATGCTATGTTCTCACTCTACAGGCAGAGTTTTTCTGTCATGTATGTGGACTGGTAATTTGGTGACTCAGCTTCCCAAAAATACTTTTTTTTCCGCATAAAACCAATTTGAAGAGAACTCTTATTGAGAATATAGTCTGTGTAAACAACTACTGCAAGACTTATGAAGGCATGCCTCTCATGGAGCTCTAGAGACAAACTGATTCAAAGTTATCCTATTCAATTATAGGCGTCCATTTCTCCAGTGACTACAGAGGTAGGCTACGGCATCCACACTGCTCAAGTAGCAGCATATTCTCTTAAGGAACAAACATGGAGGTAGGGATGTTGAACTACACTACCCGAAGAGGGTTCACAGAGAAGACAGAGCCAGGCACTTCCCAGAGATGGACAACAAAAGGCAATGGTC
Organism: Aegotheles bennettii; assembly: GCA_013398125.1. NCBI lineage: Eukaryota > Metazoa > Chordata > Aves > Caprimulgiformes > Aegothelidae > Aegotheles > Aegotheles bennettii. The sequence continues at coordinate 73,977 of VZRW01001006.1, read as the reverse complement.
ACAAGTTGCAGTAAGGAAAGCTAGAAAACATAAAGGCTATAAAAGGAAGACATCCACAAGTGGTTAAGTACAATAGGTTGTCCACAAAGGCTGGAGATTTCACAGCTCAGTTGCCTGAGATTCTGAGTGAACTAATCTAACTTTGAAGTTAGTGTTACTTGGAGCAGGAGGTCGCACTAGGTGACCTCCAGTAGTTCCTTCCAAGCCAAATTACTCTGTGACTCTAATCTAGCAATTGGGGTCCTTTACTGATAAAGTCAAAGTGGAAGTTTGTATGGACTTCACCAAAAATTTAGTGAATCTTCAAAGATTAATATCCTGTTGCCACAGCCATAAGTGGCCATGGGTTTCAAGGATATTCTGCTCAACTGTGATTTATGCAGCTATGTCCCTGAAAATGTCTTATGGGAACTTTTAGTAATTAGGCAGTGCACAAATCAAAGACAGTAAGTACTGAAACATTTTAAAAGTCTGTTCGTGTCTTGGGAGCTTTCTATTATTTTTTTTTTCTAAGTCATGTACCATAGAGATTTTAGTAACATTTCTTCATTTGTAAGATTACAAAAACGCTGCACTGGATTTCTTTAAACATCAAACAGCAAAATATTCTTTTTTTTCCTTACGGGATTCTTATTGTCGTAATGGTCAGTTATTAGAGCCTATATTCTTGACATTTTATTACACATACAAAAGCACAAGTGAAAACATGACTCAGCAAAATTTTATTAAATTAAATTAAGTTTTACTGTGAACACATGAAACTGCTAATTTTTTCAACTATTTTTCCTTCATGTCCTCAAAATGTGGATGGCCTAATTACTGTGGTACATCCTACAGGCCACCATGAAAGCATAGCCCCCTTAGGCTATGCATGATGCTCAAAAAGATTCCTGCTCCAAAGGCTTCACTGTCTAAGCAGAAACGTGAAATTGGACATTTCTAGCTACAGTCTTTTGAACTTTTGTAGCTTACTTCCTAAAGGGCAGCAAAAGAATAGAAAACCTGGGCAGGAAGCATAAATCAATTCTTCCCAACAATTGTCAAAACTGAACTTAAAAAGGAAAATCCTTTTATTTTTTATTTAAAGAAAAACAAGTTCAAAACCTTTTGATGCAACCAACCTGACAACCTGTGAACTTTCTGCTACTTGACATGTCCAGGACCTAAAGAGAGTGCAATATTTGCCCAAATCCAGGGGTTTACACTTTTCTAGACTTACTTTTTCAGCTGATGTCCCAGTCCAAATCTTTCCTTAGTAGAGATCTGAAACACATCCACAGTTGGCACTATGGAAAAAGGATATGTCATTGATATATGAACTTACAGCAATAACCAACAACTCATAAACTATAGACAATGCATTCAAGCAATGGTGCAAGTGGGCCTGTCATTTTAGCCTATTAAGAAACGAATGGTCCTTTTTGTAATACCAGCATATATAATTCATAATTTTACAGATGAGTATTTTACAAATTTAATTCCCCAAAATGTGTCTCTTCCCACTAATTTTAATTACAAAACTGTGTCTATGTTTTTCTTGTTAAGCAAGAGAGCAGCATCAGATTAAATTTCATCTAATTTCTTGAACGTTTCTCCAAGTAAGTAGTCTTTACACACTACAGTTCCTGTGACTACGAAGAAAACCCAGAGAGGAATAAACTGAATTAATTAGTATCCGGCTTTTCTTTCTGAGGGCATTTTAGTACAAGATCCATAATCATGATCCAAGTGCCTGATATATTCATTCCAGTGGCCGAAGATTACCCTGAATTTTTCTCAAGACCTGTCCTAACACTGGTATATCCCTATTCAGCTGTCAGAAAATTGAAAGTGTACAGGGTGAAGGCTGGAAATTAGCTTCTGGTATTACTAAAATCCTTTTCATAACATTTACTAATAGAAATGGCAGATGGAATCCAGCACTTGTGGAGAGAGCCTCAGGTCCTCAAGGCAGGACAACAGCCAACACATATTACAAGCACAAATAGACTTTATACTTTTTATTACATAAGGTGGTAATGACTACAGTAGAATAAAAAAGCAATGAAAACAAAAAAATCTGGGGGTGGTTCAAATTTTATTAGAAAAAGTAAACCAGTATTTTAAAATCTATATTATTCTGATCACTCGGAATGCCAGATTTTATTTAGAATGTCAAAGTTTATCCTTTAATTTCACTTCAATAAATTGAATTTAAAAATAAATACAATATATCTAACCCAGCCATCCAGTTTCACATAGTTTAAAGTCCTACAGATACCCTTTCTCTAATGTTATTATTCAAATATAACCTCACCTTTTAAAGACAAACTGATGATTTTTTTAAAAGGGATGAATGATATGATTAGAGGTAGCTATGTCTTTAGATTGTCAAATATAGGAAATGGGGGGGTGGAGGGGATAGGTGGAAATATTTTCAATGAGAATCATCATACCTACACTGGTAATCTTAAAATCTGACATCTAGACTACAATTGTTGTCTAAGCTCTACAGCCAGAGAAGACAGACCAGTACCTTCAAAAGCTGATTCATCTTCATCTAAGATAGGTTTCTGAGGCATGTGGGAGAAACTGCCCACAAGTGCAATAAAAAGACAAGCTATTAACTAGTGGCATGACTATCTAAAATCAGGATATTACATAGCTACAAGGTGGTACGAGTACCTCCCATAGTGCTTTGGAGTATACTTCATTTCTGTTTCTTTTATCAATCAACAGAAAGTACTATAGTAGAAAAAGGTGTAGAATAAAGTTATGGCCCAATAGCTTTAAACCAACATATTTAAGGGGGAAGAGGAATTCACAGAGAAAGGGTCTTGTTAACACAAAAGATGGTGGATTTCATTGTCCTTTTCTGGTAAACGAAGAGACATGGCTGCAACAGTAACTGAGCTCATAAAACCAGTGACAGCGAAGCACTTGCCTCAGGCCCTGATCTTGCCTTTCTTGGTGCTCAGGCACTCACGCAACCAGTCAGTAGCAGGACTGAGCTTCACGTTTGAACCTTGTCCGTGGTGAGAGGATGTCTTCTTGTTACTTTTCATTTCACTAGATCATTCCTTACTGCATGCTGCTCTTCATGCCTCACCTTCTCTTATTTGCTGCACTACTTTATTTTTTAAATTACATTTTGATAGAAATATTCTGAATATTAACACTGCTACTTGCTTTGGCAAATACATATTTTAAGATCTGCATATTTACAAAAAAGATCGAAGTTACATAATACAGACAAAAAGACCAAAGTCAAGCAAAAAAAAATTAGAAAAAATATGTAATTAAATGCTTATTTGAATGAACAGAATATAGCTTTATAGCTTATAGTTAGCAATGCAGGCAACATACCCTATAAAAATAGCTCACTGGGACAGATTTTTCTAAACATACTATGACTGGAAATATCTATTCATTTTCCAGAGGCAGAATTCTCCTGCAGATACAAGTCTGAACTGACAGCTTGCACTGGAAGCCTCCAAAGCCGAGCAAGTTATGATCCAAATTGCAACTTAGTTCTGACTTCCCACTATAAAAATATATCTGAAGTTGACTCTTGCATATGAATCCTTCCAAATCTTCAAAATCAGTTGATTCTTCAGGAGCCTGACCATTTTCACTCTCATGAGGAAGCTTTACTCACTTAACAACTTCTTCAAATCTAAAGATTCCCAGAGTTCACATAGTCTTACAGAAATCAGAAGCTGAAAGGATAATTACCATGGCCTCATTCTTCAAAGATGTGTGGAAAAGGGCATATTAATGTGCTGCAGAGATTTCTAGAAGTATACCTTATCAGGAATATCTCATCTGTGCAGATGATCACTTATTTCCAAAATCAGGAAATCACATAGTAGAAACTGTAGGTCTTTATTCCTTAACCTTGATTCCTAGGGGAAGCACTTGCATTCCAAAGGGTATCAGGAAAACAAACTCAAAACTCAACCTATGAAAGTTTAAATTAGATGCCCATATCATTATTGAGGGCCTAGCCATGCAAATATATGTAAGCATAATTTCAAACCAGTGGGTCTAGTCTTATCAGTAGATCTAGGCATATGCAGGGTCAGACTGGGCAGCAAATGAGTATCTATTATCTAGTACATGGCTCAGACCAAGATACCATACAAGGCACATGAGAATACACAGGGGACTAACCTGGACCGTTTAAGTACTGTGTAAGTGAACAGTGCAACCGCACTATTATAGGCTCTGTGCGAATTACATCCCAAGCCACAGCAATCTCTTCCTAGTTCAAGATAAAAAGAAAGCAAGACACCATTAGCCATCATGAGGAACTGCTGCATTTTGTCAGTCTACATTAGGGTTACTATAAACACCAGTCATCCATATATCCAGTTGTGGAATATCTACTCCAACTTTAAACTTGAGACTTAGGGCAAACTATTGCCTGCTGATGCCCCTAAGAGCAGTGTCAGACTGCTTACAATTGTTGAGTAAGCTCATTTAAACTGAGCACAGGTTTATGCACAACACTACATCTACAATGCAGGCAGACACATTCCCATCTATCAGGAGATACTGGTTCAAAGCTGAGAAGCAAAGGAGCAAATAAATATGGGAAGGAAACTCATCCTATATCACAGTGAAAAGGAAACTTCTGCTCCTTAAAAATGATTAAAGTAATTGAAGGTACAATCAGATTTTCTTAAATTTTAAAAAAGCCCAAGAACATCTTATGTGCAGTGTTGACCTAAGAACATGACGTGTCTGTGCAGAACTTAATGTTGCCCTTAAAAGCACCAAATTTTATTCTTTATATAGAGGACAGGAAGTTACTTCACAGATGAGGTAAAGGAGTGTGGAGTTAAGGACAGTATAAATGTTAAAAAAGTCATGCTGCCAGTTGACAGCACCATTGTCCTGTGTCTCCTTTGCCACTCAAGCTTCTCCCTAACCAGCTTCAGATGTTCAGAAGCACACAGGATAGCTTCAGTCAAGGTCTTCCCTCCAGGACGCTTTCACCTAACTAATGCCTAGGATAGCAAAACAAAGACATGTATTTCATTTATATCAGTTAAAACATTTACCATTCACAAAGCATGTTTGAAAGGAAATACATGCACAGTAAAAAAAAAGCCTACAAAGCATTTTAACAATGTGATCACAAAAGGAAACGGAAACCTTTCCACAGAGTAGCAATCAATAATGTGATAGCCACTTGTGAAGATCAAGTCTCCAATAAAAGGAAAGTCTCAGCGGTTGTGTGGAGAGTCTGACATGTAGCAGAATTAAATGGGTATTACTGTTCATTATGTAATTTTGTGATTAGATTACTTACATCAAGAAAACTAACATCAATATGCAGATCAATATCTACATCGTCAATGGCTCCATATTCCCTGAAAGGAAAGAATTACATTACATTAGAGCTCTTTAAGACACTCCTCAGCCCAGGAGTACTTACAACAGGGAAGATTTTATAAAGTATAATCTTGTCTGTAAAATCAGATTGGTTATAAAATACACATTTACATAGACTGGATCAATATTCCCAGTGGGTGACTGTCTGCTGCACTTGAGCTTTCTTTCAGAGAATCTTGCTTAAACAGGCTAAATCTTTATTTCTGCTAATTCCCTCAAATTCTCTCTCCATTGCTGCTATGTATTTACGTCTTGCATATTGCGCAAATAAATCAAGAAAACAATAATGGTCACAACCTGTTCCTATTTATGACAAAAGAAAACCTTAGCTAATTTTCAAAAGTATTTCAGTTTAACAGCCAGTAACCTAAGCAGAGGCTTGAGATAAATCATTGAAGACAAATACAACATAGCCTAGAGGGTGGCATATTATACCTGTGGGACTGCTTCTTACATTCAAGCATTTGTTTGTCAAAACATAAAGATTGCCCTATAATGTGCTCAAGGCAATAGTTACCTGATCTGTTATGTGTAGTATTGCTGGAATCCCCAAGGTTCAGCTTTAACTTATGCTCATAGGTGTTTCATTGCCAACTGAAATCTTACATTTAAAGTGTGACTTTTCTGCCTCTCATTTTCTGACTCATTCTGATTGCCCTGCACCAACGTACCTGAAGACTTCTGAAAAATAGGGCTAGAATATACTCATTCATACAGCTACATAAAAAATTGCTTTCCTGTTCATTTAAACTACTTAAGTGGACAATACTGTAAAAGTGCAATCACTCTCAGTTTTCCACAGATTAGCTTCTAATTATTAGGTTTTTTTCTTTACACGCAATTATATGCTTGTTCTTTCAGTCACTGACACACTTTCCTATTAAACTAGACAAAGACAGTGCACAGTAGCAGTTGTGCATAAATAAGCTGATGAGGTTAATCTGAAATACAAAAATATTTTTGTGAGTATATCTATCTCATACCAAAATGGCTTCTTAGATGATGGTAGGACCTAGTTCACACTGGAAATGCCTTGACCTCTTGTGAAATTTGGTAGAGGGAACCCCTTCCGTCAAACCTTGGCATCCCAATGGTTCTTTCTGGTAAGGGCAAACCCCAAGTCTCTCTCTAGACCAGATGCATTCACACATGGCACACACAGGGTAAATGGGTGGCCAGGGCTGTGTTACCTGGAGGCTTCCCAGCCACCCTGACAGCTGCTCACCCAGAGCTACATGTACAGGCACTCACTGACCTCCTACAGCTCACTGAAGACCTGGCTTTGAAACAGTGAAATGTCTTCACCTACTGAATGGCTTAGCCACTGTCATACACAATAGTGGCCTCAGATTTTTTGGTTAATTTTTCAGAAGATCCAAAGAACAGATTGTTATGAACTCTTCAGTAATATTTATGAATGCAGGCTGGTGTTATAAATTAAACAGAAACATAGTTGAACTAGTGATACACAGAAATATTAGGGGAAGAAAGGATAAGGTAAAAATAAGTTATAACTGTCAAACTTCGATACTCACTGAAATTCCTTTGTCCCCACTCCATTACCATTGAAGGAAACAGATTTTACACTCATGATGCTGACTCTAGTTTTACTTCCCCAAGCTGAAAGGGGGGGAAGAAATAATGTTTTCTTCCAGTATCTGAAGCTTACAGTCTGCTGCCTACAATGGCTCCATGAACAGATCTTGATTTTGAAGCTCCCTGAGGTCCTCTGTGCATCAATGCATAAGTAATGTAAATACTCGGTTCAGGAGGCTTTCTCATGGCTTTGGTGGCCAGATTTCAAAGGGCAGTGGTGAAAAGCATGCAGGTATATGTATTTCACTTTTGTATGTGCAGTTGACTCTGCGACAGCAAGAGACCATTAAAAGAGGGTCAACTGTCTAGGAAATATGCATCTTAGAGGTTGTCACTGCCAGACAGGCTTATCTCTCCATTGAGAAGTGGAGCAGCAGGAGAGGGATGAAACTGAATGCTTAATGCTGTGCTTGTCACTTCCAAGAATTTATGAGTACTTCCGACTATATCAGAGTGGATGAAGCAGTAAAGTTTTCGACATGCCAAAAGCAGCCACAGAGGCCAATTTCTACTACAGTGAGCTCTGGCAGATCACAATGCTTCCAATGAAACAGTTGATTCAGTAAGTTAGATGCACTGAAATTTTTGAAGGGTTATGTATGATGTTTCAACTTTAGGAGCCTGACAGAGCCTACTATCAAGGTATTCTTAATTTCATAATTAGCAGTTTGGCAACTAAACATTTATCTCATTCATTTTCTAAACTCATATACAACTATTTGGATTTCAGTTCCTCGAGTACTCCAAATCACAGAATGACAGAATCACAGAATCCTAGGGGTTGGAAGGGACCTCGAAAGATCATCTAGTCCAACCCCCCTGCCAGAGCAGGGTCACCTAGAGTACCTCACACAGGAACACATCCAGGCGGGTTTGGAATGTCTCCAGAGAAGGAGACTCCACAACCTCTCTGGGCAGCCTGTTCCAGTGCTCCGTCACTCTCACAGTAAAGAAGTTTTTCCTGATATTCACATGGAACCTCCTATGCTCCAGTTTGCAACCATTGCTCCTTGTCCTATCATTGGTCATTACTGTAAAAAGCTTGGCTCCATCGTCCTGACACTCACCCTTTACATATTTGTAAACATGGATGAAGT
>VZRW01001006.1:47590-65088 GCA_013398125.1 Aegotheles bennettii | reverse complement strand
GTCCTCCTTCTTGCCCTTCTTGTAGACTGGAGTGACATTTGCTATCCTCCAGTCCTCAGGCACCTCTCCTGTTGCCCATGACTTACTGAAAATGATGGAGAGTGGCTTAGCAATGACCTCTGCCAGCTCCCTCAGCACCCTTGGGTGCATTCCATCCAGACCCATCGATTTATGGATGTCCAGATTGCTCAACTGATCCCTAACCCAATCCTCATCTACCAAGGCAATCTCCTCCTTTATCCTCACTTCTTCTGGGGCTTTAGGGATCAGGGGCTCCTGGGGAAAGCCTGCAGGAGTAAAGACAGAGGCAAAGAAGGCATTCAGCACCTCTGCCTTCTTTATATCCTCTGTCTCTAGGGCTCCCACCTCATTCATCAGTGGGCCTATATTGCCTCTAGTGTTAGTTTTATTTGCAATGTATTTGAAGAAGCCCTTTCTATTAAAGAAAATTCCACTTAATTTGAAAAGGTGTAGTAAACCATAGTTGTAGACATGCTCCCTCATCTTAGATAAAAATAACAGAACTTATTGTTTAGAGGTTAGTGGGAATTGTTACTTGCAATATATGCACGCCTAAGGTTATTATCGTCTCTGTATTTTATGACTTGTTTTGTATGGACACTTTGATATTTTCTTTGTAATACATCTGATGTCAGGTCTGTTACTTCTTGCCTACCTGTTATTTTTATGAAATTATTAAGATTGCATAGATGGAAAATGAAGTTATAAAAGACCCGAAGTGTATTAAAAATAGCATACAGCTATGTCCTATGGTGCAATCATGCATGCTTATATACGCTCAACAAAACTTTTGTCCAATTACACTTTGCAACCTACCTCTGACTGAGGTTCCATCACTTCTCTGTATAGGACACAATTGTGATTGCCACAATTAAAAAGCTCTCCTAAAATCTAATCAATTTATTGCTTGTTGCTAAGACAGCTAGTTTCTCATTGTCTCTCTCACAATGACAATAGAGAGTATTTGACCAATCCTCCTATCTACAAACAGCTTTTTTAAAGAACTGTTATTACGTCTTCTCCTTCTCTTTTTTTTCCAGACTAGACAAATCCAATTTCTTCAGTCTTTCCCTAGGGAAAACATTTACAAAATCCCTCATCATTCCTCGTGTTCACCTCCAGGGCAGAAGACAACACAACAAAAAAGAAGTTTAATAAGAGTTTAGAGTAATGCTGAACAGTAATTTTCAACAAAATACAACAGCCTGATCAAATACTGCTGAACTGTAACAGAAAGTTGTATTTTAGAACAGGCTTCCAGGGTTTGTTCTCAGCACAGCCAGTTGTATCAGTACTCAACCACAAAATAAGAAAACACAAACCCAGCATTATTGCTAGCCAGCAGTGTCCCTTCTTTTTGCCACACCACATGCAGAAATGACCAGAAGACATTTGTGCTTAGACAGTGAAGGAAGGTCCACATGGAACTCAATTTCCAAAATATTAAAGGTCCCACAATACAGAAAAGTCAATGACATACCTGAGAGATACTGCATTAGGTCCATAGATCTCTCTCACCGCTGTCAAATCAGCCTCCAGCTGTGGGTGCTTGTGAAGTTCTCCATCATAGCTAACCTACCAGGAAAAAAAATCCTAGGAGTTCTTATTTATTTCATTACTGGCACCTCACCTAGGGTCTTGAAAGTTGCCCCTACAAAATATGCTGCATAAAGATTTCTTAACACCATGCTAAGAAAGGATGCTGTGCTGATAAGCTGAAGCACTGAGGTGGTCTAGTTCTGCTAAGCAATGAGATTGGCAAAGCACCTCTGGATCAAAAGTTTTTGAGTGTCCCACTTCTGTTTGTGGGAAGAGAAGCTGAAAAGGACTCATCCCTCTGTCCTGTCTTGTGCTGAGGTCAGTTCTGGGACATTTCTGCATTTTAAAACTGTTAAGTCTGAGAAGAACCAGAACTCCCCAGTCATATCATCCCACTCCAACCACAACAGCACAAAATTTTGTTCCCTCTTGCTTCTTGTCACACTCATGTATATTAGAGACAAAATAGCTTGGGGTCTACAAAAGGAGCATGAAACTATTCTATATACCAAGTACCCCAGCATATAAATTACAATTTCAGTCTACTCATTCGCTGTATTCCATCTATCAGTGCAGTGACTTCAGATAAAAAAAAAAAATAAAAAAATTGAAGAAACCTTTCCCATTTTAAGTATTTTACCAGGAAAAATATAATGGATATATATTACACCAGAGTAGGTGTAAAGAAATATGAATTTAGACATTATCCTAATTTTTTTCAAATTCCACATGAAAAATGGAAACAGCTATGTTAGCGCTTATACTGTAAAGCAAAACTTGTGAGCCAGTTTGGCTGGACTGTATGAAGTTCAAAATAATTAATAACATCCTGCCTTCTACAAGGACCAAAATACCTCTTTAGACTTTTAAGAATCTATTCACAGTCTATTACACAGTCCTGATTGTGTGAACCGAATTCTATCTCTTTACAACAATTAGAATGAGGGCAATTCCACAAAAGTCAATGAACTCCCTAGATTCGGACAGATTCAGAAATGAGAGCAAGATTTGGCTTGTACCTTTGACACATTCAGAGAGCAAAGCAAAAGAGTGCAATTTATCCCTTTAGACAAATATAGGTATCCTTATACAGGAATTCCTGCAGTGAATTCTTGTTATTGCAGAACTGTATCTAACTGCAGCATTGTTTCTTCCATTTGTACATCCAAATCTGTAGAAGACCAGTTCTGTGATGCTTCCATCTCTGATATCTGAAGATGTACTTTCCACAGAATCACAGAATGCTAGGGGTTGGAAGGGACCTCAAAAGATCATCTAGTCCAACCCCTCTGCCAGAGCAGGACAACCTAGAGCAGGTCACACAAGAATCCATCCAGTTGGGTTTTGAACATCTCCAGAGCAGGAGACTCCACAACCTCCCTGGGCAGCCTGTTCCAGTGCTCTGTCACTCTCACAGTGAAAAAGTTCTACCTTATGTTCACCCAGAACCTCCTATATTCCAATTTGCACCCGTTCCCCCTTGTCCTATCACTGGACATCACTGAGAAGACCCTGTCTCCATCCTCCTGACACTCACCCTTTACATATTTGTAAACAATAAAGTCATCCCTCAGTCTCCTTTTCTCCAAGCTAAAGAGACCCAGCTCCCTCAGCCTCTCCTCATAAGGGAGATGTTCCACTCTCTTAAGCATCTGTGTGGCTGTGCACGGGACTCTCTCAAGCAGTTCCCTATCCTTCTTGAACTGAGGGGCCCAGAACTGGACACAGGACTCTAGATGCGGCACCACCAAGGCAGAATAGAGGGGTAGGGGAACCTCTCTCAACCTACTAACCACACCCCGTCTAATGCACCCCAGGATGACATTGACCTTCTTGGCCACAAGGGCACATTGCTGGCTCATGGCCATCCCTCTGTCCACCAGGACCCCCAGGTCCCTTTCCCCTTCTCTGCTCTCCAGCAGGTCAGACCCCAACCTATACTGATCCATGGGGTTGTTCTTTCCCAGATGCAAGACTCCACACTTGCTCTTGTTGAATTTCATTAAGTTTCTCCCTGCCCAACTCTCCAGCCTGCCCAGGTCCTGCTGAATGACAGCACAACCCTCTAGTGTGTCAGCCACCCCTCCCAGTTTTGTGTCATCAGCAAACTTGCTGAGGGTACACTCTGTTCCCTCTTCCAGGTCGTTGATGAAAATATTGAATAGTACAGGTCCCAGTACTGACCCCTGAGAGAATCCACGAGTCACAGCCCTCCAACTAGATTCCATCCCATTGACCACACCTGATCACTTTTTACATGTGATTCTTAGCAATGAATAATCTGATTAGACTTATAATTTTTCAAATATAAGACATAGAAATAAGCAGCATAGCATGGGCATATGTTTATAAGAGATATCAATGATATTCATGACCAGCAGGGTATAAGCCAAGCACGCCTCCTTTGTCTGGGCAGGCATGTCAGAACAATTTTCCAAATAAAACAGCATGGGAAGAAAAACTTTATTATATTTTTTTTCGCTTTAGGTAGGAGAAAACCAATCCTTTTTTCATGCTTATTACTCAAAGATGAATTCTTTAAAGTTCCATAAATAACTGCTGTCTTGCTTCCAAAGAGAGCACAGCAATCATTTTCCAAATCGCATCTGTGATGCACCTGCTGCCTTTGATGGTCCTAAATCACATTTTTAAAAATCAATCTTATGTATGAATAATAGCGAAATCCAAAAGAAACACTATGCAGAACACCAAGCTGGTCAACTTAATACTATCAACATAATCTATTTTCTGATGGTAAGAGGTTATGAACTCAAAAAGGAAACCAAACAGTGTTCTGGCAAATTATAAGATCACAGTATGGTGATAGTGATTCACAGATAGCGATTCAAATCAAGAATTAACAGTCTCAGAGAAAGTCCATATAAAGCCTAAAATATCTGTGTCTGAAGGGTCTGTGTTTAGTAAGTCTCAGTTTTTAATCTGAGACGTGATTCGGATTATTTTGTCCCACATAATGACAAAAGGTTGCATTTTTAAAGGAGATTAAGTGATTTACAAACCTAAATCCCATTGAAAATCAGTAGGACTTAGGCTACTGAATCACTTCGCTACTTTAGAGTATTTATCCATTAAATCCTTAGGGAGGATTACAAGCAGCTACCTAGGAAGCAGATACAAACATTTAATTTATAAGCAAAAGGTCCTATCTTGTTTTCACTGCCCATCAAATGCCATTTTCCATTGTTCATGGTCCTTGTTTCATCACCAGCTATTCTCTTGTCTTTCCAGCTATAACCACTTAGAAACATTAAAAGTTATCTCTGACCTCCACATTTCCCAGCTGTATTGCAGATGATTACACCAACATTTATTCCCTCTAGTTGCTAAAGTCAGTATTTTTGTCCCCTTTCTCTGTGGGCACAGCACACACTTGTCTTGAATGAATCAGCTTGTCTTGCTTGTTGCCCACATAGACAGTCAACTATTTTGCCTTTCCAGTACACTTGGTGCTCACTTAAAAACTCTTAAAATCACTTTCTCTCATAAAGGACTGCTCTTTTTATCTCTTGAGGGACTCATTACCTGATTTCCCATTTATTTTATGAGTCCTCAATATTTTTTTTAATTCTACAGGTCTTCCTTAGAATTTTGTCTTTTTGACCAGGAAATTTTAAATTCAAAATTTCCCTTTTTCTCGCTTGTTAAATATACTTTCTGTGATGTCTATTTTTGTCTGTTCTCCTTATTTTGCTTTTTGAATATTCTATACTCAAGATATTCACAATTCTCTGATATTTTATTTTTATTGGTGGCCTAATTTTACTTTTTTTGCCAACTATAATTCCTTCAATTAAATGTATTACTTTAAAAAATGACAATGAAATAAAATGTAGTTTCCACTTCAAGTACAAGCCAACTAAATTCTAACCAGTATTGCCAATTATGCAGCTCTGTTGTACCTTGTAAAATGAGGTACTGCTCTCTGTGTTCATATCTCACAAGCAGAGTTAATATTTATTCATTCATTTGGGCACTGGCAGGCATTCTTTACCAAACTTATTAGCACTTGTTCAAGAAATAAGCACTCCCAGCTGTTTGCTGCCTTTTCCTTCACCTTGAGGTTACTGCCCTTTCTGCAGAGCTGAAAAACAGAGCCAGTACACACAACTCATCACTGCAGGGAACAATCAGAAGATTTTTCCTCTCAAGCAGATTAAAATAAGACATTGTTCTTTGCACTGAAGTATGTGTACATGGTCCTCCCCAGTGCCCTGTCGGGCAGTAGGAGTTGGCAGCTGAAGGGAGGCAATTCTTGCAGTCATTTCTAAAGTGAACATGAGTCAATACTCCATGTCAGTTATTTCTGACACTGAAAATACATTGTTTCAGATCCAGTTTCAATATCACTTTTAATAGTTTTTTAGGGGTGCACTTTTTTTTTAGAGTAAAGCACTTCGACACTTATTTTGTGTTCAAACCCCACAACTCTGTTGACTCTGCCAGATAAGATGCTCAGCAATGTCCTGCTCATCAGCATCCCACACTTTCTGCACTGACCCACCTGTGCTCCTGCAGCCTCGGCTCTGCGTACACAGGGCACGGATGGCTTCAGCCTCAAGGCTGAGGAAGTGACAACTTTTATAAACAGCAACCATAATTTGTTAAAATGTTCATTGAAATAAACAGCTCTAATAACATAAATGAGGAATGATTCCTTTGCAGCAACAGTTAGACTAAAAAGATAGGAAAAATCTGAATGAAGAGACTAGCAGTGTGAAGCACTTTATTGACATTGCAAAAGGAAAAGTGATGAAGAGATTTTATTTCCCAATACATAACAGAATGTAATAATAACCAGTTCTGCTGAGGGAACAAGGAAAAAGACAGAACAGTACATTCATCTAAAAATACGCAGCGTTTTTCAAGGTGAATTTAACTGTAGAGCTCAGAAAAAGAATGGTCTATTACCTAGATGAAAATTGTTTTGTAATAACCATTTTTACCCTTAAATTGCAGTGCTCTAGACTACAAAATGGCAATCCTCCAGAAGGAAACAGATTTGGATCCAGCCCGACTTCCCATTTGTATCAATATTAGGATAAGCTTTAAAGAGTAGCTATTTCCTGGAAGTAAGCAACTGGCTTCTATTTTCAGATGTTCTCAAGAGTCCTTGCTTTTTCTATTCTTACAGTTTTGGAAATGTAGGCAAACTAATATTTTAAATTTGATATAATTTAACAGTATAACATATGCAATATCTCTGCTATAAAATACTATATATATACATAGCATTCTATTCAATGTTGAGTAAACATAAGAAATTATTATCATAAATCTATAATGAACAACAGAAGCTTTCAAATATTAATTTCTTGAAACTTGTGTAAGAATTTTCTCCATTACCTGTCCTCCATAATAAAATTCCTCAGAATCATTATCTCCTTCAGAGTCATCTTCAACTGTGCTGTTGTGCCGTGACTCCTTAATGGAAAAGGAAAGTTAACAATGACACAAGTGATATGCTTCTTTTGCATTTATAGTTCTAATTATAACTATTTCAGTGACCTAATAAAATTTTAATTTACTTTATTCTGGTAAATCAATTCTAATAGTTTAAGGAAATAATTCAAGTCTGAGCATGAGATCTCTTAAATTTCTTTCTGTGAAAAACTGACACATTGCTGCTTATTATATCTAACAGAAGTACCAGCCTGTTGCCAGAAAAGTTCAAACTTAATTTTCTGACTAGCTCTCTTCTGAGACTTTGAAAATTAAGGATTAGAAAGTAACATGCTTACCCAAGTAAAACTTGCTCTAAATAGGCTGCTCTGTGTATATCTGCACTCAAGTAAATGGAACTCATCCTGGTACAGAATGCAACTCAGCATGAGCTGAAGTGTTATATTTACTTACAACTATGTAATTGCTTGAACATATTAATTCCTGATTTCCACAATCCATGTGTTATTTCTAGGCCCTATGCTGAGAAAAATCCCCTAAAGAACACCTGTTAAAATCATAATTATTCACTTCAACCTGAACATGATGTACTTACTTCTTATTTTGTATTTATGTCCTGCATGGAACTGCCATAATGGAACACAAATCAGACATATGAACCAAAGAATACAAGTCACCCCTAAGCCCATATATTCATAAATGTCAAATGTACCCTTATCACCAACTTCTGTGGTCAGACATTCTAATCCCATTTCCCTACCACTGCCTCTAAATTCCTGCTCTATTCACTGTATGTATACATAGCAAAAAATTGTATTTCAGCCAATTTCACAGACATTTTCTATGACATGGCATAAAAATAATTTCTGCTTCTACTTCCCTGAAAAGAAACGAAGTGACTTTAGTCTTCTTTGTTTCATAATAACTTTAGCTCAAGAGGAAGTCTGTGTTAAAACAGATCTCAATTTAACAAAAATCCAACAAATTCAAAGAGAAATGCAACTCTCACATTGGAATGAACACCCTGTGCTAAACAAACCACTAACTGTCCAGCCAAGAGAAATGGTCAGTGTTACAGAATTTTTTTGAAGGTGTTCTTTTTTTCAGTGCTTTCACATTTAAGTACCTTGTTTAACTAAAACCAAAATAAAACCTCCAGCTTTTTCTCATAGAAGCTAACAATATCTCAGACTTTTGATCAAATGAGTAAATTCTTCCTGCACTTGAATTTTTCTAATGTTTACTGAGCATAGAATACAATGACGAGGCAGTAGAAAAAAAGTGTTTTCAGTGCAGCTTTTTGCATCAAACCAGTTTTCATCTATTAAAAAACTAAAAAACTCAACCATACACATTAGTATATCTGGGTATGCTTATTTCCCCTTTCAGAGATCAGAGCCTAAAAGGCAGTCATCAAGAAACTCAGCAACCACCCTTACCAAAGGAAGTTGTTAAGTCAAGCATCTGAATTCTTGATACAATGCTCAATTTCTTTCGTGGGGTAGGAGCCTATGTGGTACTTTCTTTGAGCCCATAACACTGTCAGGCCCTGCAGACTTCACATTAGTGCCACGTCTTTCTTGAGTTAATGTCTCAGTGAGACTGGTCAGGGACACGTGCCAGAGGTACAGCACAATACAACCATGACTGGAGGGCCTTAATACTCCAGATGCTACTTATGGTGAATAGAGTCATGCAGAGGGATGTGGTTCTGTGTGCAAGATTAGGTTAAAAGGCAATGGCAACATGATCTGCTTCTCCAGGAAAGCTGTATTTTTAGGCCAGTCAGGCTCTATACCACTTTTGAACAAAAACTAAACTGTCAAAACCGTATTTCCTAGGATGGGAGCATCCCTGTCCCAACTAAGTGATTCACTGCTTAATCCATATATGAAATCCAGAGAACTACGTTCATCTTCTAAAATGTGTAAACATGTATGGTTTGTGTAAGCAGACATTTGACCGGAAATTAAGGTAAACCCTCATATTTTATTATTTTCTGTTGTTTCTTAAAATAACTTCCATTAAAATATGGATACAAGAAATACATACCTCTCCATTCTCCCTCTGTAATTTTGATTTTATGGATAAGCAATAGTTGACATCACTGGTTTTTCTTAATTCTTAAAATAAAAGGGAAAACAGGGAACAACTGTGAAAAATGTGAAATAATTTTGCATATGCAGACTTGAAATACTTAATTGCAGTAGTAGAGCAAATAAGGAACAAAAATTACAGATATGAAAAGCAACAAAGCGATTATAATACAAGTCTAAAATTAAGAAGCCTGTACATCTCAGAAGGCTCAGCTGGTCCATGTAGGAGATTTGTTTCTCCCAATCTGTGATCTACAGTTTAGTGTCTTTCATTAATTTTGTATACTTTATGGAGGAATGAAAAATCAAAACCCCTCAGCAAAATGAAATCAGATCATCTTCTAAACAAAACATAGCTTTTTATTCTATTTTAAATGACAGGCTTTATTTCTTTTTAAATCACAGAAATATTTGCAAGTAAAATTTATCTTAAACTTCTCATTATAATGGCCAGTTTTTGCTTGGATGCCACTGTACTGACTTCAGTAAAATTATTCTTGATTTACTTCGGTATAAATGGGATCAGAAACTGAAGATCATACTGGTTTTCCAATGGAATTCAAAGAAATTTTATGTCACGCAAAAAAAGCCCTAAAGCATGGTAATGATAATAAAAGGCTGCAAAGCCAAGTGTTCCTATCCGAAGAACCGTCAGAATTAAGACTGCTTTATGCAGGTTCTCCTGCAGTCTGAAATTATCAGGGAATTTGGCTGCTAAAATCTGAAAAGTCTTTACGAAGTATGTACAAATCTTGATTATATATTCTGTAATTGTGTCTACCTGTTTGAAAAGCATACCTTTTCACATATAAATACCTTTTGAAAGTATAGAAATAATTTCAAATGAGAGGCTACCAAAATCACTGGGAATTATTTTTTTTTATTGACTAGTTTAGTGAAACGGCTGAACCATATTGTTTGGAATTTCCTGAAATAATTCAACAGAGGCAATGGTAGTTATAGACTGTTTCATCCCCACTGGTGAGGATTTAGAAAAGTTTTATGCAAGTGAGCATGAAAACTTATACTTGAGAAGTATTAAGTACCTCTAACTCTATTCAAGGATAATTGCTTTAGCACAGACAGCAAGGCATTAAAAGAATAAAATACATTCTGCCTACACAATCATGGTGATCCCCAAAAGAAATATTTTAATGTCTTCTATTCTGAAATGTAGGACACTTTACTACGGCAAGTCTGTGAGAAAATATCAAATTGTATAGCTGCACACATTAACATATCTCCCTTTAAATGCAGGCAACATCTTGTCTTTCCCACAAAATACGAACTTGGTAAAACACTTGGGACATAAGATTACCTGTAGCGATTTGGTGGAAAATTACTGGAATTGGCTCTGTTGTAACTAACACATCTTCATCATTATCAGAACTGGAAACATAAGTGTTATCTATGAAAGAAAAACACCTTGCATGGTGAAGTCCAGTTGTGCTCTGCCAGCCCCTTCCCACGTTGCCCATCCCACCCTTGTACCATAAGGAACCACTCCCCAGATGGTTAGAAAAGCTCAGCGCTATCATCTTCCTGGTGTGCTTTTTTTCTCTTCAGATTGCTAACAAAAAGAAAAATACCAGAAGGATGAAAGATTTGGTCCCAAATTTCATTCAAGCAAACCCCTGGATTTTGATGTCATGGCTCTCATGAATCACACCAAGCTCTGCTCTGAACTGTCCCACGAGGGGGGTTGAGCCAACCTTTTCCACAATAAAGTCTTGTTTTATGCTTTTTGCTATACCTGACACTAAAACTCAAGCTAGATCTGTGTAAAGTGAAGGCTGCATTCAGAGCTGGGTGTTAAGAGCCCATTATGCAAAATACCTGTGCCTCATTTTGCCTAGTCACATAAAGGTTGTTTGAAGTATATTCTAATCAGCGGATAACCTTTCTTGTGCCTGATTCAGGGACAAAAAAAATTCCTCCCATAGGCAATAGGCTCAGCAGTGTGTGTTGTTTTTCAGTTTGGTTTCTCTTTTTGCTTTCCAATCAAATGTTTAGTACTAACAAACAAGGAGCAGCAAGTTTTTATGTAGTATCTGCAGAACCTAATTTTGCATGATTTGCTGAACTGACTATTGGAAGTAATAACATTTTGTTTTCTACTGTTCTGGGCTGAATTGAAACTTATGCTCTAGACCAGAAAGGTTGACAATTAAGATAATCACAGATAAAGAGACAAGTAAGAGAACTGAAACAAGGACTTGATCTTTCATAATTCTGAACACTCTGGTCCCACATCAGTAAAGTGCGTGAACTCACATGTAATTTTAAGCATCCTGCTGCAATCTCAAAGCCTTTGACCACAATGCTTTCAGTGAAACATTAAAGATGTTAACACCATCTGAGCAGTAAATTCAGTAATATTATCCTTTTTATTACAGAGGTTCTTAGCAGCCTGTGTCTTAAGACAAAGCCCCCGTGCTGCCGCCTCTTTCTCACACAGGTGTTCCACGCTGCCTTTGCAGACTGGCAGCTGCAGTGCCACACACACAGAGGTGTGTGGGGCTTTCCCAGCCCATTGCCTGTGAAACAGCCTTTCTGCCACATTCACACACATCTACCGAGTCTGACACTATCCCACACCTTCGCCCACTTCCACTCCTGTGCTGTCCCATGAGGCAGTTTGAGAGATCTGCACTGAGCTCAACACAGATATACTGAGTGAAGGCAATTGCTGCAGGCAGCTGACACCACATTTCTCTGAGCTCTGCACTCCAGTGGGTACAGCAACCTGCTCCATCCGCTCAGTCTGTGTCTGCTCAGCTACGTGCTTGGCACAGGGATATGTTTCAGAGCCACAACACTGTGCAGATAAAATGGGGTTCCTCCAGCCATCTGCCAGCATTTACTCCTTCTCCCACTTCTGTCTGTTGGCAGGACAGGCTGTGAACTGTGCCTCCAGGACAGCTGCATCTCACCCCCTCCAGAAACCCCTGCCTTGCCTCTATTTGCCTGCTCCACCATGCTGTCATCATTTCCGTGTCAGCCTCACCAAGTTGGGTGTCTCTGGGTATATACAACAGAGGCCCATTCCTTTCCCAGGTTTGGGAATGTAACTTACTGCTATAGAGTTGGAATGACAGATGC
This sequence comes from Aegotheles bennettii, assembly GCA_013398125.1. Taxonomy (NCBI): domain Eukaryota; kingdom Metazoa; phylum Chordata; class Aves; order Caprimulgiformes; family Aegothelidae; genus Aegotheles; species Aegotheles bennettii. The sequence continues at coordinate 52,909 of VZRW01001006.1, read as the reverse complement.
CCACCATTTGGCTCTAAATATACCTAATATCATATATATGGATGGGAGAAAGGAAATCCATGTGCTAGAACTTATTGCTGTATGAAAAAGTAGGAAAAAAAATATGTGCTGTACAGAATAGGCAATTACCAATATATACATATATGAAAAAAAGGACTGCTCAATTACAGGTTTTATAGATTTTAATTATATTTTTATGCCCATTGTCATTCTTTCTTGGCAGCTGGATAATATTAATTTCACTGACAAGCTCTTGTTTTCCGTTTCTATTTTGCAGCCATTAGGGTTTTTTTCTTTCCTTCCATCAGTCTAACAAAACTTGAAGTTAAGATACTGGTTTTGGTTTGCTTTCTTCAACGTCCAGCTTCTAACACACTCCACCCAGGAACACCTCTCCTCTTAAGCAGAGAACCTAGTGCTTAGTGGACTGATGCAGCAAACCACTCGCTTCCAAACTGGTTCTCTCCATCTCTGCTGCAATCTAACGAGGTCTAAGCAAAGGACTTTTCTGTTAACACGTGTGTAGACCACAAATCACTGGGATAAAAGACTACAGCAGTTTACAAGTCTATGGCAGCCAACACATATCACTCTGAACATATATTAATTAGCAAAATGCTTGCTGCTGTAATGTTTCTCACAGGAGTCATGATCCACTCATATTAATGGGACTTTAGTCTACTCATCGATGTTATATTTTGTAACTGCTCCTCAGGAGCATTATTTTTCTCCAGTTGTCTCAATGTTACAAGAAAATAGTTATAGAGATATTTTGCTGGAACTGTTATTATCTGCCTCTAAAATTTTCAGTGATATTTTCACAATTTCAGCAATGTATATAAAACTTTGAAACACTACTGTCTTAACACTATTCCTATTAAGTTCTTCAGTGTGCCTTTGTGAGTATATTTTTAGCTTTCACTCATAATTATGAAACTTTCAAACACCTTCCGTTACTGAAAGTTGTCATGTCATATTACATTTCCCATAGGTATGATTTAATGCTCAACTGTTTGTAATCTTTCTATACTTTATGAAGCAATTCAGCGATAGCTACACACTGTTATCACTGCCAAAGTGGTGGTGCTGCATACATAACAGCAATGCAGGGCATATGCAGCACCCAGAGCTCTTCTTACAGTATCTAAAATTTACTTGTGGTCATATGACTTTTGGCTGAAGGAACATCATTCATGTAGTAATTCAATCTCTTCTATCTCAAGTATTTATTGCATGCAATAGCAATTTATCTGATGATCAACTCTGACAGCCTTCTCATTAATTTCCAAATTTGATCCACTGTGTATTATATACTCTTAATCTCCAGAAGATACAATTTTGGTATAGCTACACCCTAATGAACTTAAACCTTGATCTATAAAGATTTATTCTGTGAGAAGTTTAAATTGATAAGTTCGTGTTGTTCTGAACTCTATCAATTAGCAGCAATACTGGAGGATCATCGTCCAGTTGAGGAGGACATCTGCACAGAGCTTCCCAGACTTGACACCATCACACCCTGACATGTCCTGAAACATCCCTTAAAATACATGCCAGAGAAGAGAGTCACAGTCAGCAGTAATGCTAAGTTAGAGATTTAGGACAAAGAGAGGAGATAAAAGAATCTGGCTCACCAAGTGAAAATGAGTATTTTTAGGATAAAAGCTGTAAAATGGCAAATTATAATGGCCATTATAATTCCTAACACACTAAACACATCTTCATCACAAAGCAAACATAGATCCCGCAAAAGCTTGAGATATGAATGAAATCAGCTCTTCCAAAGCTTTGATCAGTAAACATGTGCAGCTGGTATACGCCTCCCTACAGTGTAAAATGTCCGAATTCTATCTGGCTTCAAAATACAGGAGGTGATGGCAGAGAATATTCATTAGGTTTCAGAGCCACCAAAGTCACGCAGGCTTGTAAGCCATCAGAGAATGCTGCAAATAGCATCTGTAAGGGAAGTTTGAGGTCTGTCAGACCAGGAGATAAGATCTCATGTGCTGTGGGAGTAACTGCTGGTTCAGTGCTCCAGCTTGCCAACTTAGGGATTCCCAGCGATAAAGTTTTGTGCCTTCATAATAGCTTAATCCTTGAAATTAATAAAGCTATTACTGACGTTTAAGAAAATAAATTATTAATAACATATCATGTAGATTTTCCCCAATTATTTGTTTCTCCATTTATTGTCAGGTCAATGTTGTAATCAGTAAATAAATTTATCACTGGTATGACTGTGTATTTTATGAATCTCAGTTTCTCCCATTATTACATGTTGACCAGTTTATGAGTAGCACAGTTTTCCCTCCAGTCTTTACTGTTAAAAAAATATCTCTCATAAAGGTTGTTAGCATTCTTTCACATGATTAATTTTATTTAGCATCACTGATGATGCTGATTTGTCTCTGTATCTGCTCCAAACACTATGGTGTTTTGAACAGACATAGTCTACTGCTTATCAGTGAAGAAGATTAATGCCTCACCTTTTTAGAGATTCTAAAAGGAAACAATAAATATTTTTTTTAGAAATATTACAGAGATGTGATGGATAAAGATCAAAAAAGGCCAGAGGGTTTCATAGTATTCATGGTACTTACACTATTAAATACTCCCAGCTGCAAAACACACAGTGTCGTGCAATCCAACAGTACTGCCATGTAACTTGCACAGTGCCTGTCTGCCCTCATTCCCACTTACCTCTCCTGCTTCTCCTAACCTCTGTGCCTTCTAACCTCTGTGCTACCTGAAGTATCTGTGCAGTCTCTTTGTGAAGGAAATCTGGGAAATAAGCTATCTGAAAAACAGCCTTTGCTCTTGCATGGTTGTCTTTCATAGGAATAGCTCCCCTTGCCTAGAATGGCAGCACAGTTACACAAACGCTTTTGCCAGCCCAGCTCAGTGTATGAAAGGGAGGCAGGACTGAGCAGCTGGGAACAGCTCTCCAAGCTTATGTTACCAAAGTCATGCCCATACACAAGCCCCTGGCTCCAACTGACCCTGAGTAGCATCAGTGCACAGTCCACAGGCTTAACTTGAAGAACATGAGTAGTCTCATTAAGGTCTAACGCAGAAGTGCTTTGCTGGCCCTGTGCCAGAGTGCTCAGCCTCTTCAAAGATCAAGCTTTATCTACCATGCCAAAGAGGAGTTGGGCACTTTCTCACTCCTATCACTGTTGGCTCCAGACACAGAAAGCATCACAAGCTCTGGTCTCTGTAAACTTGTACACCAGATTTTCTCACCTACCCTGACCCAGCTGATAAATGTTGCCTGAAAAAGAGAAATAACTGTGAAAGTAATCTAACTAATAGAAAATGATTAGCACATGGATGCACCTGAGAGACACCAACACTCTTTCAGATATTCTCATCTGAATATAGCAAATTGCAGTAACATTCATACACGTGCTATGGACAAGAATGTTGCACTGTACCTGGGTAATCCTCAGAGACATGCACTGAATAGGATACACTGTAAAAAGAAAAAAACAAAGAAACAATAAAATTAATAATGACAACATTAACCGCTGGCATAACATTTTTTTTTCCTGCTCCTGTATTATTTTATGTTTATTTATAGGTTCCTGACAGTTTTCAGGACAGAAGGTGTTGTCTAAGTCATGTTCTTTCCAATTCTAAACCTATAAATTGTCTATGCCAACTCACACATTAAAGTAGTACGTGGTGTGTGTTCATGTCTACAGTGAGTTAAGCAGACAGACAAAGGCAGGATGGCACAGTTCTCTTAATAAATTTTGCTGTATATTGTACATTGGTGAAAATTGATTCAGTAGACTTTTCTGAATTAGATGAACACAACCTCCGTGTATGATTTTTTATTTTTTCTCTTTCAAGGACTTCATTAAGTGAGCTCCACTTTCACAGTTCAATCACTGTAGGAGGCAATCAGTAGAAAGAAGTAGGTCCCTCACACTTTCTTCCATAAGTCAATCTACTACGGCACAGCTCTACCACATATTTCTGCACACCATCTATTTTAGAATAATTAATTTTACGTATTGTCTAAAAGGCAAAGATGCCTGTTTCTTCAACAGCTGCAAATGTTCACATAAATTTAAGCAGAAAGAGTGTATATTACAGCTGACAAGAGATTTAGCCACACAACTTTTGATAGCCTCAGTCAAGCGAGAATTAAATCCCATTACTGTGTAAATTGAACATTTTGTGATTTTTCTCTTTTAATTATTTTTCAGACATTTGGAATAGGCAGCATATGCATCCCCTCATCTCAGAGCCTTTTCCCCAAAGGCTAGGGTATTTAAATCTAATCAAACTGTCACGGCATAAAATATCACTATTTTAAATAGGGAAATAGTCCAAAATAAGGAAATGTTACATCTCAATGCACATGGAACAAAAAAACCACAACCACCCACCAGAAAACCCCCCAAAAAGTTAATTAAGGGCCTGTTCTTACCAAAACCCATCTTCTAGACATCGCATTTGTAACCACAACTTCTTCCTTACACACACACACACACACACACACACGCTCAATTGGATAAGGACCTTGGCAACCTAATCTAACTTCAAAGCTGGACTTGACTTCTGCTTTGAGCAGGAGGTAGAACAGGTAGTCTGCAGAGATCATCCCCCGACATAATTACTCTATGCGCATATATGCAGAAACTATGAAAATGTGTTTCTCTTCCTCCTTCATCATGTGGTATCTGCCGCAGTAGCAGCTGTGGTGACGTTAAATGCAAACTAATAAGAAAAAAATACATGGTAGGTCTTGTGAGATGGAAATAAAGTGGAAAGGTTCATGAAGATGCAGGTTAGAAATAGTCTCAAACTAGATCCTGTAATGACTGTAAGCAAATTCAGGGTCTGACCCACAGCCCACTGAATCAAGCAGTGGTCTCCATATTAAGATGAATATTGTCAGAGAGGAGAAAGAAAAGGTAAAAATCATGTATAGTAAAATTATTCCGTGATCCCAGTAATACAAAGTCCCCCTGCAGAAAGAAAATTTGCCACCAAAATCTAATGCCACCTCCACCTGCAAAGCTCTAATAGAAAATCTATCTGCCAAACCAAAATTAAATGGTAGTATGTTGGAAACAGTAATGGAATCTAATGACTCTGAGGTGCCACTTCAGAGGAAGGTGTTTAAAGGCTATGTGGACCAAAGATTAAAGAATAAAATGCCTGAACGTGGGATAATTACTTCCAAATTAACTAAACCAGTAGTTTTTATTAGGAACACTACTGACACAGTTTAGGAACTGAACCAACTTAGTTTAATCCTCAACTCAGCAGAACTATTAGTTCATTATGCTGGACATGTTTAATCTG
>VZRW01001006.1:13456-47524 GCA_013398125.1 Aegotheles bennettii | reverse complement strand
CCAAAAAGAAAATAAAAATAAATGCCTGACTATATCCTTTCCACCTAAATTCACATTTTCAGCACATGTTGGGATCTCTGTGCTGCTTTCTCTTCACTTGGTTTTGTGCCCCAGCTTGCCCCTTTGGCACATAGGATCATACTTTGGCACATTTTTCTGCACTCAGGATAAACTGCTTCCTACTGACTGTGCACCTGATTTTTCTGAAAACAAGATATACCAGGCTAACAAAGGTCTCTTAAGAGGCTCCTGTCCAACATCGACCCAAGCATTTTCCTGCTGACTTCAACGAACTTTAGAGCCGATACAGAAACATAGGTCTGTGATGGTTTACAGCACCCTAAACAGCACAGACTTCAGTGAGTCTCAGTGTTAAATCCTCTCAGAGCCAAAGAAAGCCTTTACTGGAGCAGCTTTGTCATTTAAGTACTCAGAAATGCAACTGGAATTAATTCAGACCTAGCCTCCACATAGAAGTACAACATGATTATTCCAGTGAGGGATGTGATTTTTCCTTTTGGCAATGCAATTCCTCTGTACAATCGTACTGCAGTTACACTGCTATAAATACAGCTTATAGCACTATAATTTATTTCCATTCCCATAAACACGTTCTAATGAGCCAACCATCGTCCTTGCTTCTTCAGTTATATTGCTTTAGCTACACGAATACAGTTAAACTCTTGGATGTAAACAAAGCCTCAGTGATGGTGTTATTTCTGTTTTATTCAGCTTAGACCCTCTGCAGAAGGCATCCTGCAGTACATGTGTCTTGACCCTTAAGTTCAGTACAAGCATAACACTAAAAATGGCCCGGTAAAATTTTTGTTATTTAATAAACAGTAAAGTGCCATATGAAAAATTAATGAGCGCTGCCATGTTGCAATGCTTATGAGTTTTTAATGTAAACTTCTTTTTACTTTAAAAAATGTTAACATATAGATCCGCAGCCTTAGGTTAGTAACAATTCTAGTCACAGGGGACTCCTTGCAAGCATTTTCTAATATGTTTTAAGTATATCTGTTCCTTCTTCAGAAATACTATCCTGCAAAGGTCCATCTGCATTTGAGAGCTAATCCATCAACCTAGATAGGGATCCACCACACAACTGCTATTTTTCAGATGAATCTGTTACAATTTGATACAGAACAGGCTGATTTACCTGCATTTGACATCATTATAATTTCTCAAAGTTAGTTAAAAAGGAGTCCAAAGTGGCAAAATATTACTACTGGGCAAAATATTACCCCAAAATTGAAGCTCCTGGGTAAAGAAAAAAAAATCCATGTAAACTGAAAAAGGCACCAAAGTAAAAGTTACTGTGACAAAGCACATTCATAAAATGGAAAAGAAGCAGCTTCACCTCATTACATCAATTTATTTGATTGTTTCCCATGCCTTGAACTGCAGTTTTTACCTATCATGGTACAAACCCCAGGACCAGACATGCATCCTGAAGTCACAACAGTGATGCTGGAGCTGGAGCATATGACCTATCTTCCCATCAAATTCATGTTATCTCAACTCTATGCCACCTGTAGTTTCTCTCTAGGAAAGAAACCCTTTAAGCTGAATTTCCAACTGCTTTGCACAGCAGGAAGAGCATGAAGCATCTGGCGCAAGTCTAAGATTTATGCCTCTGGAACGGTTATGACAATTCAAACAGCTCTGTCCCATGGTAACAGCTGACTTACTGCCTTATTAAGTGTGGAAATTGTGATCTAGTTTCTATTCCAGTTTTAGCTGTCTACTAGAGCCAGAGCTCCATGTGCTAATGTTGTAGCTTGCAAACTTGCTGAAGAAAAGCAATAAGATTTTTTGTCATGTGAAAACTTATGGTTAGTCTAATGCCAATCTCTAACAAGATATAAGAAAAGAGTAAATAGGACTTTCTTAATCTTAATCTATCTGGAGCTACAGAATTCCAAAGAGATTATTTTTTATTTACAGTATCCAAAATCCCATATCTAGCTCATCAATGAAGTAATACAATAAATTAATAGGATGCACAGAATTTTATATTTGATGAAAAATACTAAGACTCGGCAAAGTAAGCTATGGACAAATATGCAAAATTAAATGCTAATGTTGTATTGATTATAAGCCAGGGTCAACTCCCACTCCCATCTTCACTCCTTTGTTTTCCTTATCTTTGAAAATGCTTCCAAATTCTTAAATGTATTCCTATTCCTTCCATAGCCTTTAGCTTCCTCTTCTACTTCAACAAGACCACCCTTGATCCTAAATCCAGACTCTTCATACCATACTGCTTCTGAACAGCCTTCTTCCTCAAATCTGACCTTTGAACAAGTGTCTTGAGAATTGGTAGGAGATCAAGGTATTTAGGTATGAGCCATCTGAAAGACGATGTAGGCTATTTACACATATTTAACAAGAAAATATTTAACAAGAAAAAACATCCATTAATCCTTTTGGGTTTTTTTGTAGTCGACTTTATCTGAATCAGGAAATTCTCTGAAAAGAATCACGATTCAAAATTCATAGTTGAACACACTGCAAAAGGTTTCAATGTCAAGTCTTTCTTCCAGTTTGTACAAAGATGACATGCATGCAAATAACAGCAAAAGAGACCCAGCAGCCATAAGCAGCAATTTCCTATGGCATAAAGACCTCTTCTGCTTAATGAACACCGCCAAAAAACAAGTCTTCCAAAGTCACAGCCTGGAGACAATAGTTTTGTTCTATGCTGAAAACTGAACAAATTAAATTACTATAAAAGCAATTGAAAAATAAGCAAAAATTACTACTGTGTTACAGCTAGGACAAAGAAACAATGCAAATTATCCTTTTGATGTTCAACTGACATAACCATGAGTGAATGATAAATGTTAGGTTTTCTGACAATTTAGGAGAAAGTGAATTAGCAAAATACTTCATCACTTGGTATGTATGACTACTGTGCTATGAAACAATTACCTTTCACTGGAGCTCTTAAAAAACAATGCAATTACACTACAAGAAAAAAAATCCTGCTCTTCCACTCTGGAGCTTTTGAAAGCTTCCATCCCACCCAGTACATACCCACTGAAGCTCACATTCAGAAATATACATAAAACTATGGCAGCATTCTGAATTTTCTTATCAGGTAAATTCTGTAATCAGCTATTGCTAGCATTCACACTGCCTCTAGTAAAAAATGTGGAGACTTTTAAAATGTATTTATAAATGTACATTTATAATAATATAATGCACCTTACAATTGCAAATTACATTAAGGACTGAAGTAAATACAATAACCAATAAAAGTCAGCAAGTACTGCGTTTCATTCATTCATGATACCTTTACTATAGTTTCAGTAATGTGACAAAAACATAAATGGAACTGAAAAAGTTTGAGTTGCATAAAACACTAACCACAAAGTGAAGTGGATGTCCAAACAGACAGAAGAACAGTAGTTAGAATCACACAAGACAGAAATAGAGAAGACAGCACATCACATGATGTGGTTCTGAAAATAAAAGTTTGCATAAGGCTTTTTAAAATACAAATAAATATACAGGCTTTATGTTTGTTCACCAAGTGGAAAAATTGTTAAAAAACAGGACTTGTGCTTTTTTTTAAGCAGTGAAATAAAAACTGATGTCATTAAATAAAATAACAATTACTGAAAAACAACTTTATTATTTTCTGGAAAAGAGAATTAGAAATCTCCACAAATGGGACAAAAATTAAAAGGAAGTGGACCTAAGTTTTCATGCCCATATTAGTACAGCTATGGCAGAAGTAACTGTTAATCAAGGGTAGCAAGAATAATCTCACTATATTAACATTTATTTTCTTTTCTGTTATAGAATTTAGAACTTGAATTAAATCCCACTGAAGTCCAAGGGAGACTTTAGAACTTGACAAAGAAGATTATAGACAAGTTGAACAGAAAATACAAGACTTCTGGCCCCTACCACACTCCTGGTATTTCTAGAAAGAAGTACTTAGCTGCTTTGCTAAAAATTTCAAGATGTATTCCACAGGGTGCAAATTTTGGTGAACAATTTTTTTCCTTTTTTTTTTTTTTTTAAATGTTTTCAGCTTCCTATACAACTGGACTGTTAACATCTCACATCCACGTTATTTTCTGGGTTCCTGATTCAGACAGGCTTTGTGGATTTCTAAACAACTTTAGAAGTACCCTTTTAAATGTTTTGAATGTGCATGTCTGCATCTCAGCAATCTGTTTTCAGATATACTGTCTATATTTCATATATATAATAACTTCAACTCAGCGTCAAAAATGGCACTGCTTTCATTTCTTGGCATAACCTAGAGGAACATAGGCACTGAGTCAAAGTTATTATGTCTGCTTTTGTCACCAAGAACAATTTCACTACTGGTCTTTTCATGCAACCAAAGTGCATCTGAATCAAACAGTGAAGGTTATTCATAAACCCCTGCTTGATTTAGCATGTTATTCAAATAAAGGAGATACAGAAGATTGCAGCTCAACAATTTCCCTTTTGCAAAGTATCCAATGAAAAAGGCATGGCAACTTCTAGTAAGTACACTGAAGTCTACAGGTTTAATCATCACTCCAATAAACATGAGGGCACTCCTAAAAATAAAAATAGCACTTACAAAATAAGCAAATCAAGGACACTTGGTGGGAAAAAAAAAAGTGAGTGCTGTGTGTCATTTGAGAAAGAGCTACATCAAAACATGGCTACATGTGCAAAGTTTGGTTGTCCACAATCAGACCATACCAGAATCAGACCATTTCACCCACAACGACAAAAGCCAGCTCTTCTTGCAGTCATCCTGTCTGACCAGGTCCAGCTCCCTCCCCTTGACACAGATACTCTTTAAACTTCTCTTCTGTACTCTTCTTTCTCTTCACTTATCCCACTTGTTTTGAACTCCCCTTCCACCCTCCCCATTAGCTCTTTAACCAGTTTTAGTCTTCTCCAGGCCACAGAGCACAAAACAAACTCAGGACAGTTACCTCATGACTCAGCTCAGCTGCAGCCAGAGCAGCATATATGATCATAGTCTTTGGGCACCTTTATTTCCAGGGTTGGGATCATCTTCTTCCACTATGTGTTTTCTACAGTTTTTCTTTTTTCTTTCTCTCTTTTTTTTCTTTAAGGAATGAAGATTTTAATATCTTCGGCTTCTTTCTTTTTGTTTTGAAGCATTGCTGTCAGAAGCAACCATGATACACTCTTTTTGGAACCAGTTAAGAGTTATCTTAAACCCGTGAGGTTTTGGTCCACGTTGTTCCTACTGGAAGGCTCTTTTGAGGCTCTTGTGTCTGTAATTCTAGTAACTCAGTTTTCAATTCAGATCAGTTGAACAGAACTCCCTTGTCTAAACCCTGTACGAAGCCTTCATACTGTGATCTTTCAAAACAAAAATAAAAGGGCACAAAAAGGAGACACAAAGAAACAACCATGATCCCAAGGCAAACTGCAAATCCAACAGTTATGCTGATCCAAGCAACAGAAGAGAGTGTCTTATCATAGGAAGTAATTTTGGCATGTAATTCCAGCATCTTACCAATCATTAAAAGCAAAAACAGAGCCCACATAAATCCCTGGAGACATTCACTGTTTAACCTCATCATGTCCCTAACAAGTGGAACAGTTTCTTTCTGTTACATGCAGCATTTGGCAACGGAAAACATCCTAGGCATCCTTCTTAGACCACCCCAGCCATTCACTAATTAGTAGGCATTTTGCTTGTTTATGTCATGAGGTGTGCAAGAGCCACTGCTGTGCAGGGAAGAAGTAACAAATTTAAATAGTCTTTCTCTCCAGTTCTCTGAGACATCTCACAGAACTGAAATTTTCCCATTTCCCTCAAGCCCCACCTGCACTAAATAAAGTCCCCAATACTTCTTGATATAGCTGAAATACTGTATTGACTAAAACTATTTGATTTCTGTAAGTTCCATACATATAGCTTCCATTAACAGTACAAACTCAATATATAACTTCCAAATATAGATTCTGAAAGTCAAACTATAGCTTTTAGGAATATTCCAAACTAAAGTGCATATTCTTGCACACGTTCAACATAACAAAATCCCATAGGACAAGATTTTCAATAGATGTTGCCTATGAAATTGCCCAACCCAGTTTATTCACTCTGATATAATGCATTCACATAATTCAGGACCACTGGCATATCTACAGCCAGTTATTTATCTTTCGCTTACAGGTACACACAGTCTCTTGGTCAAGTTAACAAGGTGGTGTCCAGTAGCTCTGAAAATTGCTAATTATGATGCACCATGGACCCATACCCTGCATACATTTTAATCCAAGGTGACAATTGCTGTCCCCCACTCCAATGCCACACATCACAATAACTGCTTGCACACCTGAGGGGCTGGCTCATCCTGATGTCCCACTACACTAACATGGTCAAAACGACACTGTTTTTCTGTGGTTAGAGACACTAAATGTCAGAGGGCTTTGCCTCCTCAGCTCAAAAGATCCAAGAATTACAATGGTGCAAGGAACAACATGAAGCATGAAAGTGGGTCAGATTCTCACCCCTGGAACCTGACTGTGATACCTGCTACATCCCTGCCACTATACCACTGTCATAAATAGCATACACTAATGAACAGCAAATAAGATTGAAAATTCAGTATGAGATGACAACAAGAAAAGTTAATTTTTTTTTTTCTTTTTTTTCAGGTCTGACAGTTTCAGTCCGATGACACAGGTACACTTCAATTACAACATTCAAGCCTTGGTGTCCTTAGCATCAGAAAGATGTCAGTAAATTAGGGGGAGTACAGGAATCATCAAGAAACAATCCCCAATCTGGCAGAACAGGTTGGCGAGCAAAAAAAAATTAAAATGGGGTCAGACAGCTAAGTATACAGAGTACAGCAAATCAATGAGCAAATGTTGTAGGAAATGTGACGACTGCTGAGACATGTTTTTCAGAGTGCAAACATGAAGATGGGTATCATATTTACACAATAGCCCAAGAGAAAATGGCAAGCCATATTCAGGTGGAGTCAGAGGCAAAAGTACAACTTAGCTGAAAATCAGAAATGGACAACTCCCTTAAGCAGTGAATTGATCTTACAGTGAAGGGTTAGAAGGCTAATCACATCACCATTCAAAGTCAGGATGGAAAAGGAGCTTAAAGTTAATGGAAAAACTTTGAATTGGCAAGGTTACTAACAAATATGTTACCCATTGCTAGTTTCAATGAGTTATGAATAAGTGAAATGTTACTTGCCTTTCTCACTAGTAACTTGGAGAACAAAGATGTAGGTTGAATATGACATTGATGACAATGTGTCTCACGGAAAAAAAATCAAAGCATATTCTTGTACTATATTTAAATAGCATACAGAATAACAGCAGCAGGGAGTTTCGGTTCAAGCGCTTTTTATGCATTTGAAATCATAGCATTGGATAAGATTTGAAACAGTTCTTCCACAAACTTCTCACAAATTTTAGCTGTTCCTGAATATCACACATTCTCATTTCTCCTTCATGACAGAATGAAATAGAAAGCATATTGTACAATTTATTTTTTTTTTTTGCATTTAGGCATATTTTATAACAGTCCGCCTAATAAGGAACAGTTTCTAGATATATGGGCTATTCCCGGGCCAAAGAATGCTTCTAGGTGTATTGGCTGCTCATAGAATACTAATTTCACACTATACCCAAACAACAATACCTGAATACAGTCTGGCAGACATTGCTGCAGAAAATGCTAAGCAAACTACAGAACAAATAACAAAAGACAATTTTAGTACCCTAGCCCAACCTGTAGTTAGATTTTTAATACCGTTTTAATCTGTAAAGATACAATTAAAAAAATCCCTCCACTAGTCTTAATTAGATCCCTGTCTTCTCAAAAAGTAATTACATGTCAGATGAAGCACTGTCTTAGGAAGCCTCTGTATTTCTGCAAAGGCAGAGGTAATTCTATTCCCAGCTCTGTTACAGTGACTTGCTATATGCTTCCCAGCAAGTAAAAATGCACACATTTTCAACAGGTGATCAGCAACTACAAAGCTTTCTAGACACTGATTTACCTTTCATGTGTGCTGAAACTCTACATCTCCAACAGAAGTCAGTGAGAACCATCAGCAGTTTTGAAAAATAAGGTCTTATAGTCCAGATTTAAAAATTAACTAGGCAACAATAATTGTGCAGAAATGGCAGTTAGATACCTAAACAGTCTATATTCCCTTGAAAATCCCATCATTACATATCCACCATTTTAGATAATTCATTGTACTCACAAATGTATAAACATGTCCATGTTATCATGGATTTCAATAGAAATTTTGGTATCTTAAAAGGGATTCAGCTACCTAAGGACCTTTTATAAGGCTAGCATTCTTAAATACTTTTAAGAAACTGGTAAAATAAAACTCATGCTAAGGTATTTAAAATTTGTACATACTTTTCAAATTACACAATGAAATCCTGGCCCCATCAAATTCAATAACCTAAATGCTCACTAACTTAAAAAAAAGTGAAGGCTTCCCCTTTTCTCAACTTCTTCACCAGCAAATCTATAATAAAAAAATGTTAGAGATTATGTAGTCTCTTCATCCCTTCCTTATTTCTTGTTCTGTCTGTACAGTTTAGCACACTTGGCCACCAAAATGATCACCAAAATTTGAAAAGCCTCCTGAAGATGGGAAGTGACATGAAAACGGTAAGTTTTGTAATGAGACATTCTATTATTGAGTATTTCCAGTAAGTCTAGAGAATGAAAGTAGACATGACCAGAAAACTTCAGTTTTCTGCTAATGTGAGATTAAAACCCGTGTGTGTTTCCCTAATACAGAGCTCTTAATTTGAAGATCTCCTCAGAGCTTTTTATAAAGACAGAGCTATGAAGACTAATGTAAAGAAAAATGAGATGGTATAAAGGCAACAAAACCAGTTAACCTACAGAGTAATGAAGAAAAAAGGATAAAAACACAAAGAATAACTCCTCCCCTCTTGATGTCTCACTGACACCACATACACTTGAACTGTCCAGACAGCAGTGCTCCAGATTGCAGAGAAAGCATCAATGGAAGGGGTAATGCAGCGGCAAGTGGTTGTCACCCTGTTTTACTCAGGCCATTGTACTGACGAACCTAAATACAGAGATAAAAAAACCTGTTTCAGACATCTACACCTTAAAACCTGGGCCAGTTTTACCAAGATCCAAACTGTCTTCTCAGGTATGACAGGATACATAAAACATATACAACACTGGGTAACTGAAATGCAAATAGTTCAAAGTAGGCAGAGTCAAAATAACACAAATACGTGTTGGGAAGATTAATTTTTAATTTGAGTGTTGGGGTCTTGGGATCTCCTTGATGGAGGAGAGTTCACAAAGAAAAACCTTCAGGTAATACTGCCCCAAGTCGATGGGTACACATTGTATTTTAATCTGCTCAAAAAAATTTGCCTGAGAAACTTGCCAGGAAACTACTCACACAACTGTTTATCATAAGGCAGCAGTGATGTGAGTCATGCAAGCATCTCAATCAATAAACACCCCCATTTTTTCACAGCCTCCTTGGGTGCTACGGGCCTCCTGCAGAAGGCTGCACTTCCAGAACAGAAAACCAGGAGCACGGTGGCAGAATGATTATGGTTCACTCTATTTTGAAAGGTCACTCAGTTTCCATCATCTGATGGCGTCATTAAGCCCAAGAGAAGCGGGATAACTGTTTGAAATTACTGCCTGGGGTGAAATGGAACAGTAAAGCTGTATCACTTATTTGTACCAGAGAAATTAAAAGGAAAAATAGCAGTCTCCTTTCACACCAGGACACATATAGCAGAGGGCCTGACAAACACAGCAAGACTTTACTGCTTAACAAAATACTTACTGTGATATATTAAGGCACAGAAATTATTACCGTGGGAGAGTCCATGATGTATTAATCAAAACACATTTAAAAAGCTTCATCGTATTTTTAAATTATGCTAGCCTGTGTGTGATCTGGCCTCGTGAGGACCTCGCCGCCTCCTGGGGCGTGCTGTGTTCTCAGCTCCCACTGAGAAG
This sequence comes from Aegotheles bennettii, assembly GCA_013398125.1. Classification (NCBI taxonomy): domain Eukaryota; kingdom Metazoa; phylum Chordata; class Aves; order Caprimulgiformes; family Aegothelidae; genus Aegotheles; species Aegotheles bennettii. Next base: position 37,515 of record VZRW01001006.1, on the reverse strand, counting down.
GCTGTGGGAGCAGAGGATGCTTAGCACTTTGCAGAATAGGGCCCTCAGTTCTCCAAAGAAATTCTAACCTACATTTAATCTAAATGACTCAACCAGATCAAGCAGCTTTAATGAACAACATTTAACAAGAACGGGGTTAGTGACATAAGCAAGAAAATTTCAAGCTTTTTTTTTTTTAAAAAAAAACAAACCACAAACAAAACCAAACCAAAACAGGCCAAAAAACAATACCACACAACAACTTAGCACTGACTGTTTCACCTCCAGTGTTACTCAACAGCAAAGCTCTGGTTAAGTTGAAAGAAACAGAAATAAACCTCTCTTTCCTGCTACCCCACCCGCCCCAACTTCTCTAGCTGGTGGACCACCAGAGGACATACACACCTATAGCTCTTGTTCTCAGCTGCATTCCCTCTGGGCCTCAGCACTTGTGGAAAAAACATCAAAAGTGCTGGGACGATGCCTTGGTGGGAAAGCCATTGACAGCCCTCCTGTTTTATAGATGGGAAACAAATACTCAGCAATGACACTGAACTGTTTCAGCTCACAGACAGTCAGTGGTGGGTAACAAGAGATCTTCTCCATCATCACAGGCACCAGCTAGAAGACCATTCTTTCTCATATGAAGCTCTTCAATGATGGCAAAACAATTATTATCCACAGGATATGAATCTTTCACATTGATTGACTCCTGACAAATACAGGTATTTTCAATCCCAACAGAAGGTTTAGAGTGGACTGAGTTTTTGCTACATTTTTGTCAAGTCATCAGATATATATAATCAAAATGTTACATCTACTACCTGCCCAATTTATCTAGAGATATCCAACTGTGAACATGTTGTGCAATGAAATCCCAACCAGTATGGGCAACACACTCTTGCGACTCCGCAAACTGTAAAACTGTCAGTTCACTTTTTGAAGTAACAAAGTAGAAAGGCTTACACAAAGGTAATTTCTATGTATTTTCAATAAAATAAAGATTTCGAGCTTTACTTTTGGAACACCCACTACACATTTTTTACCAGCTTCTACCAAACACAGTCACTGCAGTTGACTATTCAATTGCCACTGCTTCCCAGAACAAGGGTATTTTGCTGACCATCCATTTGCTAAACTGTCTACAAACAGAATTAGATGAGTAGTAATCAGTTTGATTTTTTAAAAGCTTGAACATTTTACTAACATTATGTCCTGTAAGTAGGATAAGAGGCAATGGGAACAAGAAGTAATTCCACTGAGAGTAAGAGGTATAGCTATGTCTCTTAGAATTAGGACAATGCATTTATACAAGTCTTTACCAAGCATGAGTACTCTTGCACAGCCCTATCAAAAGGACCGATCCTACCATTGCCATAAGCTGTACAGCAGTGGCAAAGTCAATACAGGCCTCGCAGACACAGCAACGCTGTAGAAAACTGGTAAGCAAAATCAGAAGAAAAACCATACAGAGCAAGTTTACTGACTTTAATTTACAGATAAACAAAACCTCTGCCTGTAGATTTCCTTCTGTTTATTTTTTTAAAAACATTCTTTGCAACACAAATCACATTGAAACATGAAACATTACTTACACAATATATTTCACTAATGAATCCTAGCTATGAGAAATTACGATAATTCAAATTTAATCTCTTAAAAAATTTGTCTCTTAAAAAATTTGTCTCTTAATTAATCTTCTGTGAATTCACCATGTCATTTTAACCTAATGAACTTCAGCATAATGCATACTACACCTTTCTGACATCAGAACCACTTGCCTCCCAAAATGGTAATTAAAAAAAAATGAAATTACAGAGAAATAACTGTATTTTGTTTGTTTGATTTGTTTTGTTTCAAAAATAAAAAGCAGGACACTGGATCCACTACTACTGAGTAAGCGTGAAATGAAGCAAATTTCATTTCATGTGCTATATTTACTTTATTAGATCAGGAGAGAAAAGGACATGCAGCAGCAGCCTACTGTAAATGTGCCTAATAAAGTGGGCAAACATAGGCATCAACAACTTACACAATGTACTTCCAGTGAGCTATATTTGTTTTCATCAAAGCATTTGTATAAACAGAAACTACAGTCTAAATCTAAATCTGAAAAGGAAAAAAAAGGGTACGGCTTATTCAGACAACTAGAGGTCTAGGCATGTAAACTACTTAATTTAGGAGTCCATTCTTCTTTTTAGGGTCATGCAATCCCCCCATTGACCTCAGTGGATCTTATGCCCTGAGAAAAACAGAATTCTAAGTCAAAGGTTGTTTGTGTTTGCCTCTCCTTTTGCACCCTCTTCTTTCAAATCCACAGGTACAAAAAGAACATCCTTTACTTAAGCAAGAACTGAAAACAACTTGCTGGCCTCTCTTCTGTAGGAGAGGGCAGGGGAAGAGAGGGGCAAGGAGAAGGTGTACTTTAACCCAAAGTATGTGAGGGACTGAAAAGATGTGGAGAGCGATGTGAACTGGGAATGCTTAGCAATTACATCTCTAATCCTAACTGCTTCTAAAATCAATTGGAGACCTGAAATTATCCTCAGCAAGTGTGTTGACAACACCAAGCTGTGTGGTGGTCGACATGCTGGAGGGAAGAGATGCCATCCAGAGGCACCTTGACAGTCTAGAGAGGTGGGCTCACGCAAACCGCATGAAGTTCAACAAGGCCAAGTGCAAAATCCTGCACCTGGGTCTAGGCAATTCCAAGCACAAATACAGGCTGGATGGAGAACAGATTGAGAACAGCCCTGAGGAGAGGGACGTGGAGGTGGCTGGTTAATGAAAAGCTCAACATGAGCCAGCAATGTGCACTTGCAGCCCAGAAAGCCACCGATATCCTGGGCTGCACCAAAAGAAGCGTGATCAGCAGGTCGAGGGGAGGGGATTTTCCCCCTCTGTTCTGCTCTCTTAAGACCCCACCTGCAGTACTGTGTCCAGCTCTGGAGTCCACAACATAAGAAGGACATGGAGCTGTTGGAGCAAGTCCAGAGGAGGGCCATGAAGATGATCAGGTGGCTGGAGCACCTCTCCTATGAGGAAAGGCTGAGAGAGTTGGGGTTGTTCAGCCTGGAAAAGAAGAGGCTCTGGGGAGACCTCACAGCAGCCTTCCAGTACCTGAAGGGGTCTGCAGGGAAGCTGGAGAGGGACTTTTTACAAGGGCACATAGTGGTACTATGAGGGTAGATTTAGATTAGATAGAAGGAAGAAAACTTTTCCTGTGAGGGTGGTGAGACACTGGCACAGGTTGCCCAGAGAAGCTGTGGCTGCCCCCTCCCTCAAAGTGTTCAAGGCCAGGTTGCATGGGGCTTTGAGCAACCTGGTCCAGCGGGACATGTCCCTGCCCATGGCAGGAGGTTGGAACTAGGTGATCTTTAAGGTCTCTTCCAACTCAAACCATTCTATGATTTTATGACATCCATTTTCAAGGGAAAAACTGCTTCTGTTTCATAGAGGATCAAGCAAGCAGAGGTTCCAGTGAGAGGGCATCCAATATGAGAGATGTAAGTGAACTGGCTGCTTTATAATCTATGAAGCGACCTAGTTATATAGAAAAAAATGAGAAACAAATACAATTTGCCTAAATCAGTTTGCATTTAAATCATATTTAAATAAAAAGACATAAGGGTTCAAGGAGTTCAGCTCTGCCTAGGCACAAATGAAAGTAATGTAGGCTGGTTTATTAATAGACGGATAAAACCATCCGGAAATGGCCTGATGAGTCAGTACGACTCAGCAGCTGAGGGAGATCTCCACAGCTTTCACACATGATGGGTGCCTGTGACAACAAGGTCTACAGCTGAAGCCACCAGTGGCAGCACACAGCTCTCTGGAGCTGATGGTGGGAAGCGTTGAACAGCTGTAACAGAAACAGGGGCACTCTGCACTTTCCCTCATGTTGCTGGCAGATCATGTCCACATGCAGTCACACCATCCAGTGAAGGAACCACAATAGCCTGATGCAAGCAAGGGAGCCCCAGGGGTGCTGGGGCTGCCTGGGGGCTTATCGGCTCCATGGGTCGACACAGGGGGTCAATGGGAGAGGTTCCCTGCAACATCTTGCAGACTGAGGGTTTACTGGCATGCGACACTTTATGAGGTGCTCAGGAGGAGCGCTAGTGAACTGCCCAAGATTTATGATGGGAAGGACCAAAGGTGGGCAAAGGTGATCTGTGGGGAAACAAGCAAGGGGAAACAGAAGGACAGGGGCATAAAAGAGGTTGGTCCTGTGTCAACAGGTCAGTATGCTTGTCTGGCCATGCCTGGCTAAGAGTGGGTGCCCTCTCATGAACACTAAGCTGGATTAACCGGTGAGCAGGATAGGAGGCTTGAAGGCCTATATATATATATGTATATATTTAATATATACATATTGTGCCCACTGGGAATACCTGCTCAGCCTTGCTACCAGCTGGACTTGGGGACATGGAGCTGTGGCAGCCTCACTTCTGGCCAGGCTACCAGGGTTGGCAACTCCTGGCAGATACCATCTTTGTGATGGATTTATACAAATAAGTGTCAGTTCCACATTCGATATTCAAATAGGAAGAACTACATACCCACTGATGTACAGTTAAGGATATCCCAACTAATCCTCACAGCTCAAACACTTCCTAAGATGAGTTATCATGGAACAATATAGAAAGCTTTCCAGATGTTCTACCTGTGCAGACTTGATATCTGAGAGTAAATACTAACAAACTTAATAAAAGGTGTAATAAAGATGTAGGAACCATAATAAACTATCTACACTTCTAATGGGGAAACGTACTAACTCAGAAGTCAGTTTTCTGGCTTGCCAGAGAACAAGTTTAAGGTGATAAATACAGGTTTGTGGTTGTAGGCTTGTAGCTTTAAATTCAACTGAGCCATCAGTGCCTTTGAACAGCTGAGACTGATAAAAGCATGGTCCAGTGAAAACAAATGAGGATGAGGTCTGAGCTTTGCACCTGGCAACTGATGAGCTCCTTTACATGGCCCTGAGCTTCATGCTTCCGAATCTTCCCCCTTCTGCAAAATGCTTTGAAATCGACAGATGAAAAGCCCGTGTTTATTACGCATTATATTGAAGCCTTATACTCAAAAATAAGATACAAAGTAAATTAGCAGCCAAATAATCATGCGATAATAGCAACATGAGGTTATAGCTTTCTCAAACCAAGAGGCCAGCTCACAAATCCATTTTTGCTTACTTTTCACCTGTGTCAGGAAACTTCTCAAAAACTGCTTGCACAGCTGTGATACGTCAAAGCCTCCACCTCCAAATGTCCCTGGCCACATCTGACACAGCTGAGGACAGGCTGGCCAGTGAGCCCTGTCCTGGCAGATCCACTGCAGGGCGGGCTGGGGCAGTGCTTGCAAAAGGGCCTGGAACAATCATTCTCTGCTGAGGATCTGCCCCAGTTTCTTTCAAATACGGACTCAGATAGCCCAGCCACTTGGCACTGCCTTCATGTCAGCTGTGTCATACAACTGCCAAAGTGGAAGCCATGTCTGAACTGCTTGTAAATTCTAGGCAGCTCATGACAGTCACTTCTTGCTGTGACTACCCTACAGCTCCAAAGAAAATAAGATCTGTGTAAGGGGATGCAAGCAGGATCAGACCTTTTGACTGGTAAATCAATTGACACACAGTTTGTCTGAAGATCAATGTTTCTCTAATGTCTGTTGCAAAGTAAAAATATCTTTTCTTGATGACTCATTTTCCACACTGAAGAACATCCGTGGGTGGGAGAACAGAGCTGAAGCAATTCTATTTTTTTTCTCGTATCATTATTGTAGCACATCTAAACTACAGCATGAAACAGAAATGAAGCACTTGCAAGATATTTCCAGCAAGTGAACTGAATAGCACTGTTTTGTTACCTCATCATTTTTATCCAGATGTATACTATATCCAAATCATTTCAGCACTGTTATGTTCATCCTCAGAATCTGACCTTCCAAACACAGAGGCAGAAATGGGGTTTTTATTGCATAAACTACTCAAATGGATGGTGTGTTATCTGCAAAAACTTCATTGTTCAGTGTTATCAGTCCAGTCCTGCTTTAGTTCAGTTAGAACCAGAGTCCAAATTAATTTAATGAGAATATATTTATCCCACAAGATTAGACTAAACAACCTCTCAGAGTAAGGAGTGCCTCAGAAAACCTCTGCCACATTGCTAGACTCTGAAACTCTAGTGAGGTTGGCAAGAGCTTTCTCCTGTCCCGGTTCCCCCTTACTACAGTACACTTCAAGTGGAGATCATACATCATCTCTTTTATTCCAGATCCAGAAAGGTTTGGGATACTGACACCTAGTATCAGGACAAGTAGGTGATCTCAGCATCCTCCTAGGCAAGGAACAATTTTTGTACACTCAGAAGACAAGCAGAAAACAGCCCACAGCTTCTGAACCAGTGTGCCCAAAACAGAAACAGCAGGAAATGTGGGAAGACTCATCATAAAAGGAGATTTCCTCGCCTCCTCCTCCTTCCCTTGAGAAAGCTGACTCATGGTTTCTTAGCAGCACGGGCACAGAGTCTTTCCCAGCAATGGCAAAGCATCCATCCTGGAGTGACTGTGATGAAACTCCAGTGGGTTGAAAGGGGATGACAGAAAAATGGAGGTTTTTTGAATGGTAGGGGACTAGGCGGAGCTACTTTCAAGGGGGATCAGAAAGCTCCCATAAGGTGGCAAGAAGGTAAGAAGGCCTGGGCACCTCTTGCCCTGCAGTATCCCACTCTGCACCCATACAGCTCCAGTATCCAGCATCCCCCCAGCAGAGACACCTCCAGCAGAACCCAAAGAGCCATGTTACATCCCGTGCTCTGAGCACCCATTCTGCCCGCACCCATATGTGTGCCTTCCCGCCTGCCGTGGAGGGGAGGGCATGAGGCTGGACAAGGGGAAGGCCAGTACACTTCGTTCCTGGCCACCACAGAAGGAGCAAGCATTGAAAAGAAGAATTTTTTCTGGGTGGGGAAGGAGGCAGATTAACAAATGCAGATTAACACAACAAGTCCTATGCTTTGTATGTAAACGTAAATCAAGAGTTGCCTTGTTCTTAGCTTAAAAGAGAAGCCATTCATGCTCATTTTCAGTGAAATATGAATATATATTAATTTAAACTCAAGTACCTCTTCTTATTTTGAGACAATTTTCTCTAATGCTTTGCTGTGTTGCAAAAGTCCTTACTTTATAGGGTTGTCTGTGACAACTCATGGATTCTTTCCTGTGCTCTTTTCTTATTTGCTATATAAACTTACTTATTTATTCAGGTTTAAACATTACACAGCACCAGGTCCACGCTCTGTGAAAGCCATTGAAAATGCAGGTGTCCAGATAAACCTGTCCAATAACAAATATTTGACATGGTTCATAGATCTCTCTCTGAGATATTAAAATCTTGCAGACTGACTTTGATTTTACATTTATAAGGGGAAAGGATCAAGGTTTGATCATACAAAGAGAGAGGACAGGTGCTTTCAGGCAGAGACAAAAATATTCACAAGCAACCACAAGTATACCCAAAAGCGTGGTGCCTTCAGAGAGGATTTGTGCGAGCACCCCTAAAGGTATATACAGAATAATCAGTCTCCTGTGTGTACGAACTCCTCAACCCAGCAGCTGCTGATCTGAGAGTAGATCTGAAAACGCCTTCACACAGTTGTCATCTCTCAAGCCAATATGAAATACACATCTAAAGATTTATTTCCCAACATGACAATAACCTGGGCACTTTTTACTGACCACAGACACAGAGGTGGGTAACACCAAATGAATTCACTAACATTTGTAGTATATGATATGAAGAAACAAAAAAAGAAACAACAGAGGCATGAGTGCTCCCAAATCGTAAAAGAGTAGATCAGAGAGGCACTAAGGTTTTCTGTTCACTGCAATTCCAATGCAAGCATAACTTTCTTGAAATTGCGGACACAGTTAAAGCGCTGACAGCTGTCATGTATGGACAATTATTTCTCTTAGTGAAGCCTTTCACATCTGAAATCTTGACAAATGCAAGTACCAAGTCAAGAAAATCTTGTATCAGTTACTATTCTATATTGACCTCAGTGAAGAAACTGCCTTCAGTGTGTTTCCCAGGATTAAGGATATAGCCACAATACAGACAGTACACTCACCATTTAAGTCTACAGTTATAAACATGGGCTATACGGTGTCCATATCTGTCTGAGTATGTAGTATGGAAATACTAGCTAAACACAGATCACCTGCCAAACAGGAGAGAACTACTTTCAGAAGATGTGTAGAACTTCAGAGAGCTCAGGTTTCACTGGACCATTATCCAAGGACAGTGTCTTTATTCAGGATTCAGATTTAATGTTAGTCATGAGTAGTCATATAAAATATCTGGAGACTTATCAAATCTCTCCTTAGCTGAGAACCTCCAAAGCAATATACCACTGAAGAACACAAGATTTGTCCTCATGGGGTTTAAAGTTTCATCAGTCTTTCAAAGTATTATATTATACTTCATCTCTTTTAAGCGCAGGACAGAACAGAACCTGCAGGCAAAATAAGAAAGATCTGTAAGTTCTTGTCTCAGAGGGCTTTTTAATCCATTCATGTCCTGCACCCTAACACAAACAGGAATGGAGAAAGGTTTATTTCTCTTTCCCTCAATTTCAAACTGATCTAGATGACAACCTTGTAGTTTCATCAATAGCTTGTTACGTCCTTTGCAGACAGATACACTTTTCACCTGTGGCACTTCATTTAGATATGGTGAGGTCAGGAGTCTGGCAGAAATATCTTTGCTAATACATATTTCGCAACGATCAATGAGATGAACAGAAAGGAAACAAAAGACATTGGAATAAAAATAGAAGAAACCCAATGACAAGCATGACACACAATCCTGTAAGATTCCTGTAAGATCTTGGCAATTATTTTTAAGATTAAATGAAAAAAAAACCTTGTCCCTCCCCCTAGGTATAAAGCAGGTTTTTTAGATGAAGTGCCAACAGTTAGCCTGGTGAGAAAAATTCTGGCTGAGCTCTGCCCAGAAGACCCGGGGCCTCTGCCACCCTCAGCTAGCAGACAGAAGAACACTTGTTTTCCACATCCCCAACTAATTTAATTCTCAGGAATCAGCAGCCTGAAAAAGTACTATTCATATTCCTACATGCTTCCTTATCCTGTAAAAAAAAACAACTAAGTGACAATAAATTCAGCACTCAAAAAAGGTGTTTTACTATATTTTCAGCATACAAAAAAAATCTGAAGGCCTTACTTTGACAATTTCTAAATTCTAAATTTCCAGCACAAAATAACACTAAGAAATCATTGTTAACCATGAAAACAGACGTCTGCAGATTTTGTGGAAACCTAAGATTTCCAAAGCATCTTTTTAATAGCTTATGTTTAAAATATTAAAGTGCACATTTATTTATGAAAGAGATTATTAAAATTACTTTTGCTAAGGATTCCTGCCCTTCAAATTACATTGCTTTAAAATTACTGAAGGGACAACTTTTGCTTCTCTTTGTTCTGTTCTTTTAATCACTTACTGATATACAGACAAACTTCATTTTTTTCTAGTATGGCAAGACTGTCAAAGCCTCCATTCCTTCTCTCCCCTAAGAGGTCTTTCTTCCTGATTTGCCTACCAGATTCTCTACTCCTTCCAATTTGCTCCTGCATTTTATTTTTCTCACCTGCTCTTCATATCAATTTCTCCTCTCTTGGTCTGCACAGAGCTCTAAAAGGGCTATAGTTCATTATCCTAAATGGAATGGGTTTAAAAATTCCTCAGTTTATTTAACCACTGAAAAACACCTCTCCACTAAACCAAAAAATTCCATAAGAAGCATATGCTTCCTACAGATGAGTTTTCAATCAAAATGGTAAATATCTTTCAACTGAAATATTTTTATATAGCCTTAGTGCATCCTGGAAATCGTAGCTGAGGAACCTTACGTCCTCTGTGGCCTGAATGGAGTAAGCACCCTGCACATAACACAGTGCCAGACACTCCTGTACATGATCCATCACCTCAGGCAAATAACCAACCAACCAGCCAACCAGACACTTCATTGCAAAGAGATATAAAATAAACTCTAGCAGGAAAACAGGAGCAGAAGCCCCATGGGAGCAAAGTGCAAAATGCCTTGGGCCAAAATAAGAGATTTAAACTTTGCCACATGGAGCTGCCAGGTAAGGCACAAAGGGCACAGGAACAGCCTAGGGGTCACCAGGAACAGTAATGTTTGTTTGCTTTGCAATTTCCTTGACAATAACACAATAAGGAAGACAAGAAATTGTATTAGACCAGTAACTAAGCTGAGATGTTTGCAAACTTTTATAATTAGACAATTTATTATCAAAAATCACTTTAACTGAGCTTAATTATGAACAGCTTAAAATAATTACTTGTACAATATTAACTGAGGCAAGAGTGGGGCTCTCTGTGCCTTGCACTGGTATGTATTGTTAGAGTACCTATCCAAGCAAACTACAAACTCATTCCATCAAGCTCTCATGCTACAGAAGCACACAAATATGCAGCAAAACTGCACTAAAGCTCATGGACGTAGATATGAGAACCTGCATGTAAGCAGGAAGGGAATGTCCATACAATGACTTTACAAATACATAATGCATAACACAATGTGGCTTTTCTGACTTCAATGTAGATTCATCTATATATGTTGGACAAATGACTGACCTAGACCTTTCAATTATTTTCCACCCTGCTAGGATGGGTGACATGACAGTGTCAGCTATTAGAAGGCACTAAGATGATCTTTTCAAACTCCTGCAGATAACCACTGCTAAATCCTCACCCATGGTTAACTAATACCATTGGAGACTAAACAGTGAAAGAAGTGTAATAGCTTTCAGTGAGTATTTCTGTACAATAAAAACTGCTACACAACTAGGACCAGCTCTCCCTGAGTTTTTAGCCGTTTCCAACAACTTGAGAAACAAGGTATATGGCAAAGGAGGTTTGACACAGGTTGTCACTGAGGCCTAGTACTGCTCCAGTTGATTCAGTCCTTCTAAAACTTATCTCAGCACCACTTCTACCAGGGATGTTTTTGCCTCTCAGTGGGAGGGAAAAACAAACTTCAGCTGAAAATTGCCCTTCACAATTAAAATTCTCCCTGGGCTATACTTCCAAGCACTATAGAGTATTTACTCAAAAGCACTGAAGGGGATGAGATGCATAAGCCTCATTAGAGAATACACAGTCTTCTGTACTAAATTAATATTCTCCCTCTTTTCCCCATTCATATTAAGACACAGAATTAACTATTCCCATTTAAGTGTCAGTGGTAATAAATAATAAAAAAAAATAATAAAAATGCTACTATAAGCACAGGAAACTCTCCACAGCCTGAAGGTATGTAAGGCATATTTATTATTCCCCTAAGACTTGCCACACAGGTTATATTGGTCAAGTAAGGAAATAAAGCACAAAACCCAAATCCCGCTGTCCCCATAATAACTAAATTCTAATATTAGTGCAAAGCTATTAAGGCAATTTAATATTATCCTCCTAGAGTTCCAAACAACTGTTCCACATTTTGCCTACTTACAAATACATTAAAATGGATCCTAGCTAAATTATTATTTTGGTTACTTTGGAGTCTGTTCATTAGCAAAACCCCACCTTCTCCATGCATTATTAAAATTCCTTTCTTAACGAGTGTTTCTACCCATGGAAATATCTTATTGACACAACTCAAACCCAAGTATATACGGTGTCAACAATGTTAAATTATCTTCATTACACAGCAATGCAGAATTGAAACAAAAGCTACAGCACTGTATCATTTAATATGGCATGCCAGGCTAAATGGTCCCATTTCGATAACTATTCCAGAAATTATGGATTTCAAAGAGAAGAGCGCCTGTTGATTTAGAACAGTAATCTGAAAGGCTTACACAAAAAGAGAGATTTGTAACTCCTTACTCTTTCTACAGCATAGAGGGAGGGGAAAATAGATTTTTTTTTTCCTTGAGGAAAACAGAAGAGCTGAAGAGAGACTGCAAGGAGAACAGTTTATTCTGATCACTCACCCTTCACATAGTCAAACATCACAGAATCAAATGACCAAAGCCAGAAGGCAAAAATACAAGACAGTAAATGCAAGAAAGAATAAAGTGTCCTATTAATTCAAGAAAGTTAGAGAGTTTATATTAAATAATATACTCTTCACACCAGTTTCACCAACTGGAGCAGAAATATCAGTTCCAGGTAAGTACCTAAAGCTAGGTGCAATACATTCATGTTTGTGTCAAGAAACCCTACAAAATTTGAAGAGATGCATTGAGAAATGAAGGCAGACCTTTGCACAAAGACATACACATGTGAAATGGACCTTGGCTGAGGGCCCAGTCTGCAGCTCATACATCACTGTGGTTCTAGTGGAGCACACAGAACCAGCTTATGCCAGTCCTTCCATACACAAAGTAGAAGCTGGTAACTTGTAAATATAAATCCAAATATAGCTTTATCATACATAGTGTATCAGGTCCAACTACAAAATACACATAAACGAAAAAAAATGGTGGTGCAGCTTTTATTTTTTTAGTCTCAGGGGAAAAGACAAAGGTGCTATTAATAAACATTTACTACTGATTTAACAGACTTTACCTAACACAATAAACTGAAGCGCAAAGATGAGAGATTATTTTGCAGCCTGAAATTAGACATCATGTTCCAGGTTTTTCACAGCCATTCCCAAACCGAACAAAGAGGGAGAGGGATCCAGTCAGGGAGGCCAAGAAAAAATAAAGGTGAGATGAGTGTGGTTTGTCTCTGACAAACTCTGAAAGAAATAGCAACTATTTAATGTAAATTTGTATAAGTAGGTGAGTTCTGATTCACTACCTACAGTTAAGTTGGAAATGGAAAAAGTTTCTAATAATAAACAGAAAGTTGTATGAAACACTCTCAACATCATTAATGTACCTTATATGGAGATTTATACATCTACCAAGCGGATTATCACAAGAGGATTGCCCAGAAATGGCTTGGATTCAGTGCCACAGAATCTATTCAATTTTATATTCAAAGCTTCTGCCAGGTCTTTCACCAGGATACCTCATCTTCAGAAAGTCCATCTCATTCTTAGGTAGCCAAAACCCAAAGCATGTCTAACATATGCCCACTCCTTTCCCGTTCTTCTATCTTCATGCACATGGAGGTGGCTACCTAGTTATCACAATTACCTGCTCTAGCAGATACAGATACTTGGGAGTCGTAATACCATCACTGCTACCCTACAGTGATTAATATGAAAACTAAGGAAATTTTCTGACAGCTAATTCTCAACCTGCCAGCTATAACCAGAGCCTATGGGAGCAGAACTGTGCCTGAATCTTAAACTGGTCTGCATGCAGCAAGGATGTGACTGCTACTGCAGCAAGACAGTGAGAGATTTTCTCAATGTGCTTTCTGCATAAAAACATGAGTCTGAAGGAGCAAATGTTACAGCATGCAACACCTCTACTTAGGCATTAGAGGAACTAAATACCAGAAGGTATATGCCTTCTTGTTGTTGGCCCTATCTTATTGTGTTAGGTAGGGACTCTTAAAATCAGTAATAAATTGTTTTTAACTGCCCCTTTACCACGTATATATGATTAAAAGAAAGAGACTTATAAATAAGAGGTTTGTAACTGAAGACCATAGCTTTTTGTTCATGTCTGCATTTCATTTACTCTGCTCAGCTGGAAAAGATTTCAACCAAATGAGACCACAGAGGAACAAGGCAAGATGATTATGGCTTTCTCTATCAGAATGTGCATAGCACACAGCTCTGTCTGCAATGACAAATGTATAAATACAAGAGATGAAGCAAAACAAGCTAAAACCAAAGAGGAGTGAAATATTCTGACTGACAGGGGAGATATGTGCAAACAAGGACAGTGAGTTACAGTAGTACTGAAAGATCTCACAGTTAACTAAATATTAGATCCCGAGAGAGCAGGAGCAACTTCATACTGTGTTTATTTCGACCTGAACAATGGGCTGCCACCAAAGAGACATTCCCTCATTCTCTCCCCTCCTCTCAACGCTTTCATTGCTCTCAAGACCCAGCTACCCATTTCATCTCTCCCTTGTGCTGCATCCAACGTCTGTGCAGCCATAACCATCAGTTCTCTAACAAATCAACTTACTGGTGGAAGAGAGGGGATATTAATATAGCCACGTATCCCTCTTTACCAGGCAGCAGTGAAAAAGCTGCCTTTGGGGAGCTAGGCTGGATTATGTACAACGAGAAACGAAACTCTGGAACTGCACAGCCTGGGCACCTGTGCTTTCCTAAATGATTCACTCATTTCAATACTGAATTTGTATCCTCTGCCTTAAATTCTCCAATCTGGATAGCTGTATACATGAGAGACCATCTAGGTTATGAAGATGTTTTCCCCATCTAGTCCCAAAACTATAATAAAAAGCTTGTAGATATATCAAGGGATGTCAAAGCTGCCAAGAAAATAACTAGCATGGCCACAAGCAGAAACTGTGAATGTAAATCCTTGCAAATTCTTGTAAAGCATTGAAAAGCTAAGCACTGAAATGTCAAGTGCTAAGGTTTATATCCACAAAGAATTAACATACCAACTGTGTATGTAATTCAGAGAAAAACGAAATGTAAATGTTGCACAAGCTAAGGCAAAAAAGAGAAAAAAAGAAAACATTACATTTACTAGGCAGATAAAAGGACTACCTTATAGCTTTTACACTAGCCACAGCAAGCAAGTACACACAGTTCAGCTGGGGGAGCAGAGATCATCTAGTGCTGAGACTGCAACTGCTCTTGCTGCCTGAACCTCAGATACCATAACGATGGCAAGCTTTAACAGTTCTGATTTAATATTGATAAAGCACCATAAACCAATTAATTTCAGAATGCTATTATGGAGCAACGTAACATTATTCCAGTGAAACTGAGGTACTAAGAAAGTTGATAGTTAAAACACTATTTTCTAGCTTTCAGGTATGGCTTGCTTTTGTAAGAACAAAGCCACAACCTGAATGCACCACACTAATCATTTGTTTTGTGACCATACAAAGATTAAGGACTTGACAGCTGAGAGGCATAAAAACCAAAAAATAGTATTTTCTGGTTTTGCCAACACAGAAGAATACTATATAGTACAAAACAGAAACCCTATGGTGCTTAAAACATATTAACCTCTCTGCCAAATCTCTATTGTAAAGTCATTATGTAAATACCTACACATATAGCAGAAGAAGCCTTTCAAAAAATCTTCAATGCTTGTTAGATGAATTCTGGCAACACACTGTGAAGTCTTACCTATACAGTAATCCCTTTGAAAGGGATAGTTTCCTTCTCCAAAACTGTTACATAGAGGTATCATCTTCCCCAACAAGCATGCCAGCCCTTCTTTCAGCTCTCACACACAGGCACCTGTGTGATTCTGTGCAGGATGTGTTCTGCAGGATGGCAGCAACTGCAGATACAGAAGATGAACGTTGCCTAGTGCTTGATGTATCCCTCTCCAAGTTTCTCCACTCAGGCACAACAGCCACAAAGAAAGCCAAGAAAGCAGAAGGCAACATGCAAGAGGGAAAGACTTAGGAAAAAAAGAGTACCTGCATTGGGCATCTTAAGCCTGTATTTTTGCAGATTGAAAAATGCATATACAACTGAAAGCATGACAAAAATTTTACAGAAAGAAGGACATAGCACAAGCAAAACTTGAAAATGCTGTCTGTAGTGCTGTCGGTGAATCTGTATATATAAAACACATGAATTCTGTTTTGCCTTTATGAACTGCCTCTATTTTTATGTCTAACAGCTGCTTTTCACTCTCACAGTATATTGAATTGTGCTCCTTCTGCTGAAAGAAGTGCAGTAACAACTACCAATTTGCCAGGAAAAAAACCAACCACCACAGTAATTAAGAGCTAGTAAGTAATGAGTAAGGTTACTTTAACACAAAATGGCTTTTCTGTTTTCTCTCAAACAGGTGTTATGTTCTGAAGTAACTTCCACAACAACAAAAAATAGTCCAAGCTCCGATGCTGCCACCTACAATCTCTGTGGGACTGAGGGGGAATGACACACAGACAGAAGAGCTGAGTGAAAGACAGGACGAGAGATAGGGCTTTCCTAGCAGCCAGGCAAGGCTTCAGTTTGGGGGTCACCTTGGGTTCAAGAAAGGTGGTTTACACAGATGAAAGCCAGCACAGAAGGTCCTGACCCCAGGTCACAGGATGTTTCACAGAAGCAAATAAATAAACCAGTCAGCCTGTGTGTATAGTATGGGCTAAATTCAGAAAAAACTGAGACAAGAAACCCGTGTTGAACCTACTCTTCTACTTGTTTCCTATACTTCTCACTTGACAGCTAAAAGCAATAAAAAGCATAAATCCACCACGGAGGTGAAGCTCTGGAAACAAATGCTAATGAGCAATGCAGAGCCTGAAGCACCAGCAACAGCACTGGGATCTGTAGGCTACTGTGTTCCCAGACCCTGAAGGGTAACAACAGACTGCCCATGCTCAGGGAACGCATGGAGAGTAGCCTCTACAAAACCCAAAGAAATGTGGAAGCTACAATTACACAACCCAAACTCCATCTCCCACTGACCATACAGGAGGGGGCAGAGGTAAGAGTGGCCCTGCAGCTTTGTTTGTTATGTCCTTGCATCTGATTCCCTGTCCTGGTTCACTCTTTTCTCACTGCCAACCCCACCACTTGGCTTTTGCAAGAGGACCCACACCAGTCAAGAGACAAAGCTAGTAAGTCTGACCTGTTTCTAAAAAGCCTCTACTGCTTTGTTTCTTTGAAAGACTGGGATCTAGCTAGGGAGACCTGTTAGACACTTCTCAGACAAAGGTGCTGTTCAAAAATACCGTGGGTGACCAGGTAGACCTGCATATGAAAGCCATGGACAAAACAGCCACATGGGAAGATGTCACTTCCCTATGGGAGATCTGTTAAATTCACACTCTGAGCATCTTTAGGATATGTCAGGTAAAGCATTTCTAACACACCCAAAACAACACTGACAGCACAAAATGCCTCTATGCAGAAGGCACAGCAGCAGAAATGCTTCTTGCAAAGGGAGAAGTATTCAGTATTGAGAGCTACTTTGTACAGAAGAGCCTCAGGTTCCTTAGAAGAAGAAGCCAAATATCTACAGATGTTATATATCTACAGACATTGTAATATATATATGTGTTTGTATATATGTATCTCTGCAGATAGGCAGAGGCCACTTTCACAGCAGAATCAGAGCATTTATGCTTAAATGGGATCAAGGTTAGGAGAGTCTAAGCTTTGGTACAGAGAATATTTGGTTACACATCTGGGCTTCCTATGCAAGCCAGCAAAGAGTAGACTACGAACATCACCAGTACATCCCATCCTTCAGATACAGCACTTCTGCCCGACACAAACACAGAGCTTCTGCTCTGCCTGCTAATGTGACTACCTACAGACCTCAGTGGTTGTGCAGTTTCAGCAGCAGATCTTAATTAAACACTTTGGAAGGGATGCTATTAAGAAACAGCATTGGCAGCAGCCATTTACATGTATCTTATTCCTCTTTCAGAAAAGAGGAAACTCTTCAAAGAATAGGAGCCAGGGGACTGACGTTCCCACTGCTGCCTCCAGAGAGTACACAGATGACTGGCTCTAACCCACAGTCCTGTGGTGCTCTAAGGGTGCACATCAGACACTCTTCTTTAAGAAATGTATACAGTAAAAAGCAGTTAATGGGACCATATATTTTAATTTTAAAATATTTCAGCACTGATGGATTAAACACATGACAGCATAAAAATGTCATTCATCTTTCAGGTCCACTGAATATCTATCTCTGAGTTCCCATTGCTAGTGGAAGTCTTAAATTAAAAAGGAAGATCTGAATTAAATCAGATTCCTGCTCAGACATATTTTTTTTCATGTCTGCTGAATGGAAGTGCTCAAAGGTTTATTTTAAAGTGAATCAGTGGAGGAAAACAGACTTTGGTCAGGTAAATAAATCCTCTGAAGAATAAAATGCAGCCTGCTATCACAACCCGACTTAATTTCCTTGAACCTGGAAAAGTGTCTCTGGCATCCCACTTAACCAAATACTTTTCTTTCATGAAGATTTGGTGGCTACACCTACATGGAACATGAGGTATATAAATTGAAGCAATTTTAGGAACAATACACATATTTGTTTAGTATGCTTCAATTATACCTTATAACATTTTATGGATTTTATTCAAATCCAGGTAGGTAAGAATTGTTACAATTTAGGATCTAAGTGATCTACAGTCTGAGATGTGGGAAAGGAAGCATACAAGAAGATTAAAAGAAAATGTGTTTTTGTTTTTGGTTTCTTTTTTTTTTTTGCTTGGTTATAATTCCATCAAACTTTATTGATTTCAAATGAAATTGTTTGCAATTTAAATGTCATTTGTGAGGGGAGAAAGGGACTTGCTGAGCTGTGAAACAATTAGCAACTTATTTCCTTCCTGTAGGGGGAAAAATTCCCATAAATCCCAGTGTCAGTGCAGACTGATACACACCCCCTCATTTTATTTGTTAGGTATTTATTGAATTATCAGTATGAAAGTACTTTACTGGTTTTGTCTGGGATAGAGTTAATTTTCTTCATAGCAGCTTGTATGGTGATGTGTTTTGGATACACAACCAGAACAATGTTGGTAACATAGGGATATTTTAGTTACGGAGCACTGAGCAGTGCTTATACAGCATCACAGCCATTTCTGTGTCTCATGCTGCCCCATCAGTAAGTAGCCTGGGGGTGGGCAAGTGTTTGGGAGGGGACACAGCTGGGACTGCTGCCCCCAGGTAACTCCCACAGCAGGGAGAAGTGAGCAGCTGTGCAGGGCTAAGCTGCTCGCTGTGGGGTAACCACAACAGGTACAGTGTCAGGAGGCAGCTCTTATCACAATATGCTCTGAACTTAGATTTCTTGTAGCAGTACGAATTTCTCCAAATTCAAATATGCATTCAACACATATATCTTTGCAAGACCTGGAAGGCCTCATGCTTCAGACCAAGAACTTGACGGCTGGTAAGAGAGAGGAAATGTTTCAAGTATCTGTCCATACAGATTTCTATCCATAATACATACTAATAAAACCTGCCTTATTCTACACAGCTGCACTGAATACATACACAAATACACACTGCTCTGATTTTTACTTTACTTTATTTTCCTGTAGTCTATTTTGTTTCTATAAATACAGCATCAAAATGTATTTTTCTCTTTACTCCTAGCCTATTTTAATCGTTTCAATGTAGAATGGTACATTTCTTTAGCATATAACATTTAGCATTTAGCATTTTAAGATCTTCTCCTTTTTTCTCAAGAGGGTTCCTTTTTTTTTCCCATATGCGATCTTTCCTCATGTGGTCTTATTGGCCACATTTTCTCTGACTCAAGTTCTCTCACCTGTCTTTCCATTTTGCCTCCCAATGTATGTGTGTATCTCCTTGTTGCTCCCTCTACCCTTTCTATCAGTATCCAGGCATCTTCAGCTGCCCATTCTTCCCCAGATTCTCCACAACTGTCTCCTCATTACCCCTTCTCTACACCTGTGCTGGCTCTGACTGGGTAAGGCAGCTCCAGCACAGCCAGCTGAGGATTGGTCTTGTGTATCCAGGCTGAGCTGTGGTCCAGAGTTGGATTTTCAACCTGCATAGCTACTGGAAGGCATGAATCTGGACATGGAGCAGTGAAAGAGCTTTATTCTTGCAATGTCCCAGAGCACTTCAGCGAAGCCAGGGATACCCCCTGATGTCACTAAACCTTTGCCTTTGTAGACTTCACAATGAAATGAGACAACAGCATTCACTGAGTTGTGAGACATGCACCAAAGCTACATTAGGGCAAGACTTGCATACTCTCATTGCTTTAAAATTGAGCTAAAAGCATTTTCAGTTGTTGAGATCTGCAGGTGTCCATGCTGATGCAACTATATGTCACTTTCCCCTATGCCATTCAGTAACACCTTAAACATGATTTCAAATACCTGAATGCATTCATACAGTGCAGATGCTCGGGTTCATAAACTCATGATTGGATTACTTTGTTTCATCAATGCAATAGACATCTGTGAAAGATAACCTAATCTAGACTTCCTCCTCTTTTATCTCTTAACTTTTTTAAAAAATACCATCAGAGAAGAACATGAGAGCATAAACTGGTTATAAACCATGTACCACCAAAGCAGCTTGAGGTTAAGTTGTAAGAATGGGATATATTTCTTCGGGGATCAGAATACACATACTTTATCAGTGAAAAAAAATAAGCTGTTATTTTTCTTTACTGATGAAATATATCCTAGATGTCAAGGGCTTGATGTATCCTTCACAATTCAGTGGCTCCTGAGTCTCACACAGACTGGAGCTGCAACTGTCATTTTACTGGAAACACCACAGTGAGGCAAAAATTTCACAACTGCTTTGTATTAAAAGATGGATTTAGAGCAAAATACATTGAAAAATACATGAAGCTATGTCAACTGACATCAGATGAGTTTCACTTCACAAAAGGAACTCATTAGCTGGCCCAGGAGACAGAAGATTGAATGCTCATTAAAAAGTCTTTTGACATGTCCGTTCCTAACCAGCCATGTCCACTAAGCACCTATGTTTCTGCTCTGAAGCCTACATCCAAACTGCTGGTGTCTAAGCAATCTTACACAGTCAGTCACAGGCATACAAAAGAATTTCAGGATTGTGACACCAAATTTTAGAAACCTCCACAGCTAAATAACCAATGAGAAAGGGGCATGGACAATACGGAGGTTATAAGGAACATTTAGGCTCTGTTTTCAGGGCAGAGCAGCCTCACTTTGGGGCTGGATGTGCTGTCGAGTCTCATAGCTGAGCATCCCATCTCTACCCTGGGACTAGAGCAGGATCATATGCTACCAAAGGAAAGGGAACCACTGTCACAAAACATTTAGCCATATTTTGGAACAAAAAAGGGCTGGTGTAGATACCTAATGCTTCACAACTCTGGACAGGAGGCAAGTACCTAAATTCCCTGACTGTGCATGTCCCGACATGAGCCTGGCAGCTTTTCCTACGAGGCATCTCAGGACACCCCCTTTGCAAAGCCTCCCCTTGGCAGCCTGCCAGTCCTTCCAGGAGCTGGGTCCTCACACCAGCAGCTCCAACACACAGGAAACCAGATACAGGCCAGTACGCCTTGTGAGACAAGTGCTGTAAGACATAAATAAATTTTATTCCACAGATACATGGAGAATGACTCAAAAGGCCAACAAGTGTAATTTTCTCTGGCACAAATGCCTCACTGCATTCTTATAGTACACTGGCACTTGCTTGGCATGTTCATCCACCTCCACTTTCAACAGAAAATAAAGTTCTGTTATGGTTTCGGGGGCATGGGCAAAATGTTCTGGTATTATTACGAGGACCTAGAGAAAGGGTGAAGTTTAGGACCCTGAGGGATGTAGGGGGGGCAGAAAAGAGAGGGGTCCATATTCCCTCCCATTTCCTGCCACACTCTATAAAAACCAGGAGGACAGAGAGTCTCCCCCTTCCTGCTCCCCTGTTCCTTACTGCTTCATTGCTCTCGGATGTCTCAGAGAGAGGATCCTGCTCCTTTGCCCTCAGCTTGCCACATGCTCTGCAGGATCCAACTCCATTGGGTGTTTGGAAGAGCTTCGGACCCTTTTCCCATGTTGGCTCTGCTGCGAGGGACTTTCAGGGACTCATATCAGTGATCACCGAGATCAAGTTTTGTATATACTTGTATATATTTTGTTCCTTCTCCTGCGTGCTACTATCCCTTCCACATTCTGTTAAACTTACTATAGTTTTAACTTCCAACCTTTAAATCTGTTTTTCCTTATTCCCTTTCATCTTCCCCTGGGAGGGTGAAGGGGAGTAATAGAGAGCAGTTCTGTTCTCTGGGTTGTGACTCGCCCTGACCATCAAACCGAGACAAGTTCTTCTAGATTTTATTCTAAAAGCTGAATGTTTTTATCATGCTGTTTCTCAACACACCTCTGCACAGTCATTTGTCATTTTACTAGCATAACTGTGAAGCAGCTGGTTATAAAATAGTGAAAGCTGAAAGTTCAGTGACCCAACTTCCCATCATCAACATAAATATGTGCTAGTATCAGGAATGTAAACATGTCATGTTACACGTTGGAGGTTCCTGGTGGAAATCACAGATGAAGTAGGATCCCTGACAAGTTTAATTAATGGATAGTCCCCCAAACAGTTATTGTCCTAAAATGCTACTGACCATGACCATGTGAGATGGTCAATGTTAATGCAAATACTACAAACAAAGGAATCACTGAGTACCTGAAGGCTCTGTAAATAAATATATGTTATGTATACACATAAGAAGGGTTTTTAGCTAGATAGGTGGCCAGGCAGATACACAGGGTTAAATTCTTCGAGTGTCAATAAAACCAGTGCCATTGCTTCAGCTTTATGCAGATGACTGCAGCTACAGGTATTAAGACAGCAAAAAAGGTCAAAGCAATTTAAACTATCAATGGAATTCTTTCAAAATTAAATTTGGCCAAACACTAAATATTTGCCTCAGTTACTCTAATAATCTTTAACTGAAGTAAATGGAATGATAAAGACGGTTCTGACCATTTGACTTCAAAATAGAAATAATCCATGCAGCAAAGTCCTAACATCACTCCAGCCCACTCAGCCTTCAACTCACAATTCAAGGATTTTTCAGTAGACTGTATTATCTAGTTAATCATGAGCATATTGCAATCCTTAGACCTTGAAATCAGTGAAGTTTGAGAGCTGTAAAGGACTGTCACTCAGTAGCACCCAATGACCCAAATAAAGTACTGCTACTGCAGAGCCATGGGCAACATCCAACAAGGAACACCGAAATACTAGGGGCAGAACAGATCAACTGCTTTACCTACCTGAGCATGTCAGTTATGCATGAATGCATGTCAGTCAGATGCATAAATTATTTTTTTAAACATTTTTATTTAGAAACATTAGAATAAGGTGTGGTACTGGACACCCTCGGCCTTTCAAAATAAAATGAAACAAAACCTGGTATTGTATGCCTGAAGGAAATAAAACTACCATAATAGTTGTGATACAAAAAATAAAAACCAACACTAACATGCCCGGTTTCAACCTCCTGTCAGAATGATTCATTATCATTAAAAATAAATGATAAATAACTCTGAAAGAAAATACAAAGGTGAACTGATAATGAGAAAATGGGTGTTTACATTGTGCTTAATGTCTTTTAAAGTATTTTAATTGTAGATGAAAGTTGGCAACAAATAACACCATCTTCACTGTTTAACACACAATCTCTTTCATAAAGACGCCTTTCCACACACAGTCAGACTTCCACTTTGTACTGATGTAACTCAGAGCTGAATACTGACTCGTGCCCTTTCTTTTCACTACTCCCTCTAGAATTCTCTTCTGCAGTACTTCATGCAACAGCAGCAGCAACAAGAGGAAACAGTGAACCTCTTCCTGTGACCAAGCTCCACCACCTTCAGTTACACAGTTGCGCTTCCCCAAGCACTGCTGAAGAACCTCTGCCACCCTCCTGGCCACTGTGGCAGCTTACCAGGAAACTGAGGGGTGAGACTCATTTGCATGCACACTTAAAAAACACACACAATTTGAATTGGAGAAAAATTAGAAGAGAAAAAAAAAAGTTATTATGGAGAGCTCAGGTGTGTTCAGAGGTATAACACTTCTGAGAAAGAAGAAAGGACAGAATGCTAAAGGAAAAGCTGACATTACTTTTCTAAAGTCAACGTGCTTGTGCGCTTTGGGAACGGTCTGGAGTGGCTGCGTACGCTGCAACTTTGGGCAGGCTAGATTACTATATGAAATTAGCACTGGAAAGAAAGAAAGTCTGCTTGGCTCCTCTCCACAAGAAAACATTTTATGCTTAACCTCGAAGACTCCGAGCCCTCTGGGAAGCAAAGGCAATGAGGAAGGTCTGTGATCTATCTCATCATAGAATGGTTTAGGTTGGAAGGGACCTTAAAGATCATCCAGTTCCAACCTCCTGCCATGGGCAGGAACACCTCCCACCAGACCAGGTTGCTCCAAGCCCCATCCAACCTG
>VZRW01001006.1:0-13367 GCA_013398125.1 Aegotheles bennettii | reverse complement strand
GGCAGCCACAGCTTCTCTGGGCAACCTGTGCCAGTGTCTCACCACCCTCACAAGGAAGAATTTCTTCCTAATGCCTAACCTAAATCTATCCTCTTCCAGTTTAAAGCCATTCCCCCTTGTCATATTGCTACATGCCCTTGTAAAAAGTCCCTCCCCAGCTTTCTTATAGGCCCTCTTCATGTGTGCTCTTTTTCCAAATTTCACAGATACTGAACTCACAGAATTCCTTCCATTTGCCACNTAGTTAACTATTTATTTTACCTGACCTGACTCTCATCAAACAGTCCTGTGGAGCTGTGCTACCTGCCAGCCTGGCCAGGAGTCACACTGGTCCCGACACAGGAAGACAGTAGTCATTTGGAAGTGCTGCCTTCAGGGAGGGTATATACACAGGCATTTCTGTCTCCCTCCATCAACATGGTTGTGGAGGGCCCATGGCCTGTACCTACTGGCACACCACCCATCAGATTTTCTTAGCTGTACAGGTCCTGTGTGCTGAGGGGACACCTCAACCATCCTGTGCCTATGAGGCTGGTGATCTGCACAACAGGCAAACCTGATTTTCAAGCCTGACCATTAAAAAACCATGGAGATATCCAAGAAGCCCAGCTCATGCTAGTGAAATTCCACAAACAGGTCTGTAATGGGATGAGTCTTCCATCTCTCACTCACATTATTACAAATCAAAGTGATTGCCAACAAAGGAAAACCTCTAACAGTATCGGAGAAGGCAAAGTCACCCTCAACCAGTTATGTTACCAGACAAATACACAGAAAGAACATTATAATGATCCCCAAAGCCAATCCTGAATACCCTGGGAGTGCAGAATGACAACTGATAACACCATGCACCTAATGAAATGTGCATTGTTACTGATGGAAACGTCAGAAGGTTTCCTACATTTGGGGAACAGAATTAAAAGGGAGTTATGGACAGAGACTCACAAAGGTCCATAAAGAATGCTTTTGAAAGAGCAAGTAGCCTCTAAAATGAAGAATGGGAAATCGTATGAAGCACCATCCATTTTTTTTAATTTGCTTTGCAGTTCTATTTAAAACATTTTTTATAATGCATAAGAGCAAACAACTTTTATTGGTTCAACCCAAAATGCACTTACACATGTGCAGCATCTATACTGAAAGATCTGAAATATATACTATTTCTAAACATCTCTGTTCAGTCTAACTTAGGTACAACAGAAATCTCAAAAACATCCCCGTTAAAAAAGATTTTTAAACCTAACTCGGCTAATAACTCAGGCTGAAGCTGCAATTATTTCAGCAGTGATTTTTTTTCTAGCCGCCCACATACGAGACACCAAAAACAGAAAAACAAATAGCAATGAACATGTGATAGCTCTGGCTAACAGTCTGAGTACCCATTGTTATGCTGGCAAAACTTCCCAAGAATCAAAACAAGCATTTCAGGATATATATACATATATGTATAAATATAATCTCAAGAGAACTGGGAGATACACACCTGCTCCACATTGTTAACCTGCATACTACAGTTTTTTAATACCAACTATTCCATGCCTGTCTGCTTCATCAATATGAACACAACAGATACCAGTTTTTGTCAGAGTAAATTAGTATGCAGAGCACCTCTGGAAAACAAAAGACCAGAAGAAAGAAGGGTGGAAAATAACAAGTTGGGGAGGAATAAAAAGACAACTGTAAGGAGCCAATGCTCTCCAGTGGCACGGCTGAAAAGGAAACTGCATGGCCAGGGTTGGTGTGCAACCTTCTCTAACTTCTGCAAATTGAAATCATCAGTATCTCTCAAGTGACAGTGCAGAGGTAGTATTTTATGGAGGACAAGACCTTCCTTGTGCCAGAGGGATCCTGTGGGAACACCTACATTGCACAAAGATGGGCAAATGCTCTGTCAAGCTCACCCTAGCACTGAAAATGCAAAAAAGAGACCATTGCAGTGTCTTGGCTGCTGCCATTGCTCATGGGGTTGCACCATATGCAAACCTGAGACTCGAGTGTCACACTGCTGAGAACACCTGTTTGCTATGTGGGAAAACTTCTCTAGTCTCTGTCATGTCAGGCAGCTCTGCCACATTTTGGTGTAGTTGCACCGCCTTCCATAAGAGTAATTCCCAAAGAATGTAATTTATATCTCACTTTATTAGCTTCCATGAAACTCGTCCTTACCTGTCACCGAAAATGCAAACACAAATAATGTGTAATTTCACTTTGGTATATAACTAATCGTGTATATGTTAAATTTTTCTATTAGAAGTCAATGAAGATAACATACTGCATTTATATTTAGCTTTGCTCTATTTAAACTTCCTTAATAAGATGAATATAATTATAGAAAGGTCCTCAGTGCTGTAAGTTGGCACAGCTTTACTGAATTCCATGGCAATTTGTCAATTTAAATTAGCTGAGAATATGGTAATAATGTTACACCACACAAAGTACAACAGAGAAATAACTTGGGACAAAATACAGATGGGAATACACTGCAAGCAGCCAGCGTAATGGTGAAATGCTCATTAATACCAGCAATTTACAATTATTTGTTTAGCACTTACCTCAAAAGTTCTGTAACTGTTACATACACTGAAATGTGCTGGAAACATGTTTTAGAAATTGCCATGCCAGACAAAGACATACCACCTTTCACAGTGGCTTTTCCGTCAAAGATTTGACCCACTGTGTTGTTGGCTGATGATGCCTCACTAATAGGGGAAATGAGGAGGACTTTGTAGCCAGAGTAAAAGCTTTTCTTGACCCTAAATGGCGATGGGTGTATGTCCTCCATGCGCAAAATCAATAGCTTTTGTAATTTTTATCCCGACTCATGTAACTGCAACTCCTGTTCTGTTCATGGACAGCAAATACCTACTCCCTATTAGCACACTGGGAGGTCAGCACCTTCCACACATCCATGCCTTCCTTGCAGCCAGACAGTGCTAGATATAAAAGGTATTTACACTCCATATCTCTGCGTGTTTGTTGTCCTTGGCAAAGGTCAGTTTTTAGCTGAACTACAGGATGAATGTGTTTCTTCAGGCCTCAAATAAAACTTTTATGAAGTAGCATTTTTTAATATCTACTTATTGATGTTTAAACACAGAAACAGTATAGTAAGCAATTATTCATCACAAGAGGGACAATCTAAAACAATTAAGAGCTTATCAGTAAAATATAAATTCAGGTACAGGAAGAGCCTGTGGTCTCCCTCCACTCATCTACTCCCTATAGTGTGGTTCACAGTGAGAATGCATTTTTTTTAATTCACTATATATAGCTAAAACCAAAAAAGTACTAGAATTTCTCACAATTTGTCATTTTAAATAACAATATTAAAATGAACAAAATAAAATATAACAGCCCAAACATGGAATTGTAAATGTCCTTATATTATCCAGCAAAATACTTTAACAAGAACAAAATTGGTGGCTGCTAACCCTATGCAAAAAAACCTCCAAAAAGTATACTCACATACATCTGCTAAAGGCAAAAGAGCTTGACCCCTTGGTGGGCTGATTATTGTAACTCTTTACTTTGTACTCTAGAGATCAATACTAAACTAATTTAAAACTTATGTTAGCCAGAGTTAACAAAACCAGTGTATGCCCAAGGAGATTCTTGCAGAGGTTATGTTCCTCCTACTGCCACCTAAACTTACTAAATTTCACAGTTCTTGTCATCCACCAATAAAACATGAGTCCTTTTTCAACATATAAGCCTAAAAAATTCTGCTACTGAAATTTTACACCAGGCCTAACAAGCCTTGACCTATAGGATGCTTAAAAGTATTTACAGCAAAATAATTCTCTAATATTATACCTTCTTAAAAGAATTAATAAGCTCAGCTTTCAGCTGTAACTCCATTAGAGCTACAACCATGTATGAAAGATTTCATGTAATAGTCACAGAACTGTATTAAAGCAGCATTCCCTATCTATTAGGAAAGCTTGCTGATAGTGTCCATAACTGCCACACTAAGGCAAATATATGTTTTCCAGAAGTTTTTAATACTTTGAGGTTATACGTTTCGGTCTGAAATACTGTAAAACTTTTTTTTTTTTTTAAATATTTCCACTTTTTTGCACAAATGCATATTGAAACGACCAGATTTCACACAGTTTAATCTGGACAAAGTCAATATGATCCTTTTAGGTGTTTTCACAGTATAGTCCTTGTGAAGATACCACCATTTCTATTTCAACTAATGGTTGTACCTACAAAAAAAATCTGAAACCATTTTGGGATTCAGTTTAAGATTTAATACTGATTCTGACTGAATGACAAGTAAAGACCTTTTCATGTGGCTCAGCAAATTACATTCTTAAAAGAGGACTCTCTGACAATGAAGTTTTTAGATGTTAGGGGGAAAAAGACAGAGGAAGAAAAGGATGATTTTGACAACTGGCCTTCTGTCTGTGCCCTCTGCAATTCCAGTGACTTGACAAGAATGCGTGAAAGCAAGGTTTTTTTCCTTGGATAAATTGCAGCTCTTCCACCATCCAAAAACGTTCTCAAAAATGAGAATACATCTGCACAGATGGCAGAAAACAGAATTCCAGACTTCATAACTCCAGCTCAGATTAAAAAAATCACCTGGATGGACATTCACCAGGAGCACTCAGGGCCAAATAAAAATTCAGCAGTACCGCTGTGGACCCATGTAAGCCCATCACATCAGTGGAATTACTCTGGATTTATACAGTTGTAATTGAGATGTAATTGAGTTGACAATGAGCAAGTACTTTTATGACAATGAAGTGCTTCCTGTTTTAATACCTTTACCAAGCCCAGGTCCTAATCTTACAGAAAAGCATCCTAATTATTTCCATATTTTGTGAGACCCCACCTGGAGTACTGTATCCAGTTCTGGAGTCCATAATATAAGAAGGACATGGAGCTGTTGGAGCAAGTCCAAAGGAGGGCCGTGAAGATGATCAGAGGGCCGAAGCACCTCTCCTATGAAGACAGGCTGAGAGAGCTGGGGTTGTGAGGGTGGTGAGACACTGGCACAGGTTGCCCAGAGAAGCTGTGGCTGCTCCCTTCCTAGAAGTGTTCAAGGCCACGTTGGCTGGGTCTTGCAGCAACCTGGTCTAATGGGAGGTGTCCCTGCCCATGGCAGGAGGTTGGAACTGGATGATCTTTAGGGTCCCTTCCAACCCAAACTATTCTAGGATTCTACGATATTTTGCTGTATGTATGATTATTATAGGGCGAGAACTATCCATCAAAGATGAAGTTTTCAACATTAAGGAAAAAGAATAAGAAAGAATGACCAATACCACAAAACCAAACAAAACAAAAAAACCCCAAAACAACCAAAACAATCAATCAAACAAACAAAAAAATGAAACAACCTAAAATAAAATACTCTACCATTTGCAGAAATCACTAATGACTTGGAATGCCATGTCTGACCCATAGGCTATTTTTTCTGCTTAAGAGCAAATGCTGTCCATCACAAACACCCTATTGAGCAGAAACATGACAGTTGAATGGTGCAAAGTTATCCCTTCTGGCTTGGCTCTTAAAATATGAAAAATTCTTATCTATAAACATAAAATGGAACATCTATTTAAAGCATCAAGATTTCAAGATGGCAACCTCCAACATACAAGATGAAATGCAGAATGTTACACAGTTTGAAAGAAAGTTATTCTTTTATTATATACTTCTTTCTACAAATGGTGTTCCACCATTTCTTGCACTCTCTTTTGGCAAGCGGTGCATTCGAACAGGAGACATGCTGTAGTCCCTTTTATTTCTGACCAAAGCCTCAAGGCTAGAAGGAGATATCCGGAGGGTTTACTAGCTTCTTTGAGCTTCCTTTTTGCCCTCAATTCTTTGCTCCACACAGGCTCCCGCTGAGCACTACTGAAGTCTCCTTCAGAAGAAATGATTCAGCTCAGTCCTAATTGCCAGGCCACGTCACGGTCTTCTAGAAGCAAAAGCCTTCTACAGGGCTCACACAGGAATTCTGCCTTCAAGCAAGCTAGAGAAAGATGTTCATCCTCCAGACTTTAACCAAGATTGTTTTCTGCCTGTTACCTTACCTGAGCATGTGCAAACCTGTGATACTCCCACGGGATTACATACTGCCCAAAGCATGTATGATGGTGCTTAGCCCTTGCAATAGGGGAACACAACATCTGACATAAAGCTCCCTGGAAATAACGGGTCCTCCCAGGAGAAGTCTGACTCATAAAAGCAACAATTGTTCTGGGTCCTTAGGCAATGCTCTTTCCTGTTCTTCTTCCCATACAAACAAGCTGGATGCAATCTTGTGTGAGCACACAGAAGGCTGTCTAGGAAAGATGTTATTTCTGTACCTTGTTTAGCCCCTCTTCTTTCTGTGAGATTTTGTAGCTGCTGCTGCACAGG
The DNA here is from genome assembly GCA_013398125.1 of Aegotheles bennettii. Taxonomy (NCBI): domain Eukaryota; kingdom Metazoa; phylum Chordata; class Aves; order Caprimulgiformes; family Aegothelidae; genus Aegotheles; species Aegotheles bennettii. The sequence continues at coordinate 6,995 of VZRW01001006.1, read as the reverse complement.
GTAGTAGGCTTATCTTTATGAGACAGTTTCACTCTGTTAAAAGTAGCTCCTTTTCCCCAGATGAGGCCAGTTCAATGTAAAAAATTCAATCTGTAAAAATCCTCACCCTCCTGTAGCAAGGAGGACATTAATTCTTCAGAGCTGTCCTCTCAAGTGGGATTAATTTAATGCTAAGGCAGAAATATACATTGGACTTTTTCTAGATTTACTCACATTTCATCCCTTTCTTAGTTTTACTTGTAACTAAACTGAAGAGTCCCAGCAGCTTAAAATTTACTCTTCCTCTGGATGCTGAAGCTTATTAAAGCAGGTATTTTGACTCTTAAGTGATTAGACTCTGACTCAAGCAAGAATTCAAGTGATCCATGGAAAAAATATGCCAACAGGTATCTTTAGGTCTTTATTTATGAGTGATGAAAAATACGGGAAATTATTAGAGATGAACAGGGAAAACAGAAACGGCATTAGTCCCAATACAGAGAGAAGTGATCCAAATTAATTTCATCAGAGTGAACTCTGCTTTCAAATTTATTTGTCTTATCATATTAACACTTTAACAATGACAGCCTACAGGCCTATTTTTAGGTACATAATATGATGAAAGCAGAGAAGGAAGTTACTGAAAACGTTTTCTGTGAGGACAGACACTCAAGCACTCTTCACAAATCTGTGCTGGTGAACCATTCAAACAGTGCATACATTTGTACAAAAAAACCACCTGCATAAAGATTGTGACGCTTTTTAAAAGTGCTAAGCAACATACAGTAATACTGAGACCACTACGTGGTGTGGGAGTTTGGCACTACTGAAAACTAGGCCATTCATTTAAGTGCCTAAAACCACATTTTTCTCACTGAAACGCAGACACTCACGATTTGAATGTATTGTTCTTAGCATCAGTACAGTTTGCAGTTGAAAGAGGACAGCCACTCACTTCACCAGACCAGTAAGAGATCTTCACAAGACCATATTCTCCTTGAAGTATGTGATTTTTACAAGATAGAGTGATGGGGACCGGGTTATTTTCAGACAGCGTTGATTTTCTAACAGCAAGGCAAGAAGGATCTGTCAGACACAAGACCATCAAAAAAGGGCGAACTCAATAAGACGGTGAGTACAATGGCATTGGTTTTGCTTTTCACAAGCCCTCAGCATTGAACTTTAAGACTTTTTTACTACAGTGTTCTACTAGATCTCCTTTAGGATGAATCATTTGTTAAATCACACCTACTGAATTTCTTTTATTATCTATCAAAAAACTATCTATAGGAACGTATGGGTAGGTTTCATGTATGTACTACACACTGGCAACATTATAAGGTAGTATAAAGTCAGAATAGGTACATTAGCAGGAATTCATAGAATGGAAAATTCTTGTCCTAAAGAGATTTTAAAACTGAAACTTAAGTAATACCTGACACAAAACTGTTTTTTAAAAGTACCCAAGGCTGTATTCGACACTACTTCATCTACAGAATCTTTAATGAAGGAATGAAAATCACAATGCTTGCCATGTTACATCTAAAAGTAGATTCCTGTCTCGTATCACAGATTTCTCTCCCAAGAAATGGTGCAGTCCCAGCAAAAATGTTAACCCATATTTGATAGGAAAGTTGAAAGATGATGTACAGTCTTACAGGTATCTTGAAATAGCAATAAACAGACAGCTAAGTACAAGCCGTGTATCTAGTTTTCACCCCTCTTTTACTGTAGAAGAGGTAGATTTTAGGAATATAATTACATATTTAATAATCTGAAGACAAAATTAAGCACAGCCATCATCAATAGAAGATTAACTGTACTTGCAGCAGCCCTCCCTAAGACCTGTATAAAATCGATTCCCGCTAAACTAAAACCACTCAGAGCAACGGATTCAATAAAAATTGTCTTCTTACATTAGACCTGCATGGACATGAAATTTCATCTTACGTAAGCCACCACTGCTTCTAAAAGGAACAGTTCAGCTTTCTCTTCCAAAACCTTGCATAGCCAGTAGACACACTGTCATGCAATGAACCCAACAAAGGAGCTAGGTTAAACCAAACCTATTCAGAAAAAGCTTAAACTAGATCATTTTGGATAATGTTCAGAAAAGTTCTCCATTTTGATATTTTCTGATGGATACAATTTTACATTTCAGTTTTAAAAATGTTTTTCTGTTCTCTCTCTACTTTTTTGCTACGGTACATACAAATTGAACATAAATTTTAAGATAAAAACATATATCAATTAGCACAAAATATTTTTTCTTCACAGCTTTTTTTTCAGTGAAGGCTTTCAGAATTATCAGAGCGACAGCAGAATTTAAATATTATTCACCACATGGAATCTTTCATGTAGGCAGTTTTAAGTTCACGTACGTAGCAATAGAGCATACCACAAAAGGCAAAAAAAGAGGTTATCTGTGTCTATTTATTATCAAGTGGTCCAAACACCTGGTGGACATAATGTACAAGGACTTCAGATAGTGGGTTTTGTCTCTAGCTATAGAAAGCCACATGCAATTCAGTTACTCTTTCAGTGGCACAGCTCCCCAGCTGTGAAATATTTCACTGCTATAGTGAGGGGGAAATTAATTCACCAGTTTAAATGAGAATTTCTGGTACCACAATATTAAGCACTACGTATAACCTCTTGAATAGAAAACAAAAAGGCAAATATTCAAAATTAAAACAGCCTAAGTTAATAGTGTGTCATTATTTTAAGCAAAAATAAGTAATTGCTTCAGACCAAAATTCAACTTTCCTTGCCTCTTCAGAACTGACATTGTTACAGTCATTGTGCTAAAGTAAGGGAAGCAGAACACAAGAGTCCACCATGTAAATAGGAGATGGGAATTTTGCTGAGAAAATTAATCAGTGTTCAGTTCTTTCAGGTCTTATTTAGTTCTTCTACAATATGATGCAGTATTAGAACTGTCCTCATGCACTGCTTTATTGTCATTGTCCCTCACTGCCAATGAGGGTTAAGTACATATCTGAAGGAAGAGGGATATCAGGACTGATACGATGTCCTTGTTTAGCCTCAGAAAGAGAAAAGGGGGGTGAGAAAAACAGTGAATAAAAGGAAACATCTGTTTTTCAGGACAACCAAGCACTGCTTCTATGTAAACCATGTCAAATCACATATAAAGTGAAAACAACATCAGATCATCATGCATTTTTATTTGAAAGATGACAGATCAGCAATTCTATTCAGTCTGCATGGTTTCTGGAGGTGCGATGTTTCATGCAAGTGCAGAAAATAGGAAAGAGGAAACAAGAGATTCTTTTAAAAGAAAAGAGAACTCAGTATGTTCTCGCTTTAATATCCTTTTTAGATCCTGCAGTAAAAAGCATAAAAAATACCGCCATTTCTGATATTCTGCCAGATGTAGAGTAAATCTTGCACAGTCACAGCAACCAAATGAACAGCTCACTTTATAAAAAATCTATCACCCTACTTATTGCTTTCAGACAATAAAAATAAAAATTATTAAATTGATAAACAATCTGCCCTGTATTTAGTACCCTCATTATGCACAAAGATGTGCTTTCAGTAATAAATTGCTAATTACAACCTTCCCAACCCAGGAAGCATCTCTGCAGTGTCAAACAACTCTAATGATTTGGAAGTGTGAACACGGTGCATTTAAAAAAAAAAAAAAAAGTACAGTGCAATACAGTCTGAAAGGATTAAATGAACTACATATGTAAAGCATTATTTAGAATTCACATAATACAAATATGTTGGTACTTACAGAGATTCTTCCCTCCTAGCTTTTCAAGAAAAATCCTGCTAATGCAGAATCTCCTTGAAGCATATTTATGGCTATCCGGTGATCATTTACACATAGATTATTTACACTGTGTAATAGCTTAGTATCACCTAAAGGTCAAGTGTTGGAACAGGTCTATATAAAGAATAAAAAAACAATAGTTCTCAGTTGGTTTCCCTGGAACCTCTGTACTTGAACAAAAGCTAAGTCATACCCTCAAGGTTTGGTTCAGCACTTCACTGTGGGAATACAAGTTAACTCATCTGAACCAATGATAAATGTGCTCTGGATCAGGCCTATCTATTTGGATTGATCTGCAGCATGGTTATGTACTGTCTCAATATGTGAATAGTACTTATCTAGGAAGAGGCTGTGCAATCAATCCAAGCAACGGGGAAAAATCAGGTAAGTCAGAGAAGCTGGCCCCAGGAAGAAAAACCTCACGCAGATACAAACAGTTTAAAGAACAAACATAAAGAAATAAACCTTAGGTCCTCATCGTAACTGAGTAATACTGGTACACTGAATTCCATGGACTTACACTGATTTACTGAGAATCTGGCTCTGAGTTTAAAAATTAAGACCACTGACAAATGCGCTTAATGGGCACTAGAGGCAACTACAGCATGCAAACTCCCCGTGATGTTTAACTTGTTAGCATTGTCATCTGCCTTTGCACAAGGCAAAGACAAAGAATCCTCCTTTTCAAACAGAGAACACACTGCCTTCGTTCAGAAGTCTCCACCTTAGTATCTAACCACTATGCCTAAAACATAGCCATAATACACACCAACCTAAAGAAACATCTAAAGAAAATAAAGCCTGAAAAAGAATTCCAAGCGTGGCTAAAGAGTGCTAGAGTACTGTAATCTTCCTTACACACCATTTCTACTCTTACTCATTTAAATGTTTCTTGGTTTGAACATACATCCAGTGAACAACCAGCCCTTCATCCATTACTCAAAAGGCTGTGTTCCAGTCAGTTCGAAAAAGAATGTCATTAGGCTGAAATAACTGGACAAGGCCTGTCGGCTGATACTTAAGTCTATGATCATGAGCTAACAGAGGCTTTGTCATTTAGGGACGGTTCCTAAGCACAAGAGCCAAAAAATGGGGTCATCACTCAGGAGTTCCACAGCAATAGCAGGAAATAAAAAACACATAGCCAAACCAAGAAAAAGATCCTTAGATAGCCTTGGGCTCTCCTAAACTGATACCATGTACAAGTCACTGCTGTTGACCCTGTACTGGAGACTTGCCCAAATGTTGCATACGCTGCAGTACAGCTGCTTCTCAGCCAGCACCTCCCCTAGGAAGAAACCACTACTGCATCTTTGACATGAGAAACCAAACTTCGGCTCTTCGTAGTCAAGGCCTAGCATTTTCATTTTATGTACTTCACAAGAGAACTTCATACGTAAACCTGCCACTCAGTACATCCTGTACACTCAGAATAATGTAAAGCGTCCTTCCAAATCTCAATACAAACAGGCAGAGAACGTGAAACCCTTATCTCAAAGAAAGCTTTTTAAGGACATCTCAAATGTCCTTAAAACATGGAAAGGGAAACAAAATTTGAGTATACTCCAAGTAAGAACCCACTTTCTCCAGTTTCTGTAAGCATAATGTTTGTTTCTCGATTCAGTTAGAATTTTCAAGGTTCTGATACCAGTTTCCAGTCAACAGTTTCCTAAGCAAATGCTGACCCCAGTCAAAATTCAAGGCTGCGAGATGTAAGGCCATCTTCCGTCTCTCCTTGTAGAAGTGACAACATTTTGTTTCGACATTTATAAACCAGTTTGTTTCCTATCAGTTATGCCCTTAGGCTTTTTATTCAGCTTGGAAAATGAAAACAAAGGACAGGTTTCACTTCCTGGTTTCTTGCTGCAGTATTTGGTTTAGAAAACAGTGCAAAGTAACTTTCAAAATCAATTGTTTTAATTACATGATAAGTTAATACTTCTGTCAGATAATTTTTCCTGTATGAAGCCTTTCAAAATTGTCTTTTAAAACAAGACAAAACCAAAACATCTACTAAAACCCTAAATGAAAGAGTATACTACAAGCAACCTAAAAATAGATCAATTCTCAGCTACTGGGTGAACTATTCTATTCCACTGAAAAAGACAGAAGTTTTTTCCTTTAGTAGGAAGGGGCAGGGTAGTGAGTTGGGAAAGCATTCTTCTGAGCAGTCTTACAGCCTGGGGACCATCTCGGACCCTGGTCCTGCAGCCAGGCTGCAAAACATACACAAGGGAGAACCGATGGCTGTGGGAGCGCTGCCTGCACTGAAAGGTTCATTTGCAAAGAAGACTGTATTTTAACCTGACGAACCCTGGGAAAGAAACACAACTGCTGAAGATATCAGACAGAGGAAAAAAAAATTTAAAAAATAAAACCAAGGCTTCTTGCCAAGTCTAATAAAATCTAGTTAAAATATAAGACAACGGCGTAGCACATGCTGTTAACAGCTTATGAAGTAAAGGGTAACTAAGAGTCAGGGTAATGAAAAGGATGTGTGTTCAAGCTTTTACATATATTTGCTTTCGAAAACAGACAAACACACAAATGCTGAAGTATAATTTAAACATGTGCACATGCACAATCCAGTTTATAACCAAAAGCTCAGAACCATTTAGAAATAATATTTAAACTAACATGCAGTAGAAACATTTTTTAGCCTTATAAGCTATTTCACTTACTGTGTCAGGAATTTGGTCAATCACAGACAGTCTTGCATCTGTCATGGCACTAAATATGGCTCTCATTGCAAGAGAAAAAAGGTGCTGATGTGAAATTTGGCCTATTTGTTATTAAAATCATAACTTTCCCTCCCTTTTTAACATGAATTAACTTTGTATAGTATGTTGATGCCTTTGCTTTGTTTCTGTTAAGTTTACATACAGAAGAAATTCTATATATCCACATAAATTAAAAAAGACAAACAGTGAAGCTCCACAGAGCACTGCTCAGAGGAATGAGCCTCTGACAGCTAGGATCACTTTTCTGATCACCTCCCTCGACACTTCCCCCTCAGTTTATGTTTGCACGAAGGCACATGATTTACTGATCCTCCTTGCAAAAGGAAAAGAAACAAAAAAAAGCCTGCCACGGTACTGAACCACTGCACCTCACTGCCAGCAGGAAATGGAGCCATTACTCTGAAAAAAAAAGTACCTTTTGGAGCCTCCAATATAGGTGAAGGTAAAGGTGGAGTCTGAGTACCTGAAATCTGAAA
>VZRW01001005.1:226514-249149 GCA_013398125.1 Aegotheles bennettii | reverse complement strand
ATTCTGTGATTCTGTAATTTCTTAAAATGTGTAATAATGCATAAAAAAAGGTTTGAAAAGTAAGAGGCTTAGTCTGTAAAAATACAATTATGTGAGTTTTAGAGTTGCTGCATTTGATATTTCAAAATAAAAGAACAGGACCCATTGTCTATGAGCAATGTAAGAAATTTTCTACTGTAAGAAACAGAAAAATGTCATAATGCAAGAAAATGGTAAATTATATTCTCTTATCAGAGGTAACTGAAGCTCTATGCTAACTTGACATGAGACTTTTGAGATCTGAAGACTTTAATGGAAATCTTGCCAATAACCAAAATTTTGACTGAATATGTTATACTGCCTTCAAATAATTTGCTGTCATATTAGAAAGTAAGCTTATTCATGCAGACATTTTAGTAGTGTGATGCTTTCTTGTCTTCTAGGCATATCATTTTTTATGCAGAGATACTGAAACACTTCAATATTAGTAGTTTGATTTACCATTACTTACGGGGAGTTACTCTTCTTCAAGGTTTTATTGCCTTCCCCTGTCTTAATAAAGCACAAAGTGAGTGAGTTTTCTGTACTGACAGTTCAGTATACCTTGTTTAAAGCCAAAGTAACTCAATATTGAAGTTTCCCATTTGGCTAACACTGTTTTCATTTTTTAAGAAAGTTTCCCCCTTACTTCTCATATTCAACTTATAAATAGCAGGTGTACATTTTTTGAATTATTTAAAAGGTTCAAATAGTTATTTCAAATTTGATTTTGTATCTTCTCTTTCATTATTGCTTTCCTGTTTCAAACTGGTATTTCTTCTTGGATTCAGTATTCTAAATTAGTTGGTTTTTTCCTTCTGAAGTAGCAGAAACTTTTTAAAAATGTAGACTTACCAGCTTGCTTGATAATTATTCTTAGTAGGTTTTACATTTTAGATATAGATCTACATAGTGGAGGCAAGTTTTCTATTTAAAATTATGAGTTTTGCTTTCTTTTTTGGTGTTTTGTCTGTGGAGTTTTTTAAAAATTAGATTACCAGTTATAAATAGGTGGCAGAACAAAAGTGTCTTGTGTTTTATTATGACCATATTAAAAGTAAACTTGTGAAATAATTCTCATGTCAGGAAGAGCAGAAAAAGTCAAACCAATTTCTAGAGGAAAAAAATCCCTAAACTTTATTATATTTTACATTTTGCACTTAAACTATGCTTGTAGCTATTCTCTTGATTTGCCACATGCATGCCTTTAACAATTTGTTAAATCATACAGAATAAGATGTGAAGATTAGAGAAGTTCATAGGGTTACTCAGAAGTTGCAGCATATAAAGACACAGCGAAGCTCACCATTGAGTAAAAATTATTCAGAATTCTATTACTTCCTTCTGTAATTATTTCCTTTTGTGGATGTTGGTAATGAATAAGAGGATAAGTGTGGAGAGCTTTAACTCTTTATCTTGCTATGGTAGGTGATGAATTTCAATGATAACACTTCAAGCTGCCTGAGAAGTCTTAGCATTATGTTACCAATCTTTGCTCTTCTTTGATGTTTCATCTTTTCAAAATATATACCAGACTGATATTTAAAGAAAAGCCAAGCTGTGAGTTTCTTTCAGAAGGGGCAAAACACACATATTTCTAATATGAAAGCAACACAGAAAAATTTAGACACACTATTTTATTTTCATCTTTGGCTCTCTACCAACTCTTGGATAATTTAGTTTCTTTGTTAACATTTACAAAGAAAAAAAAAACATTTATGCACTTAAAAAAATCTCCATGTTGCTGAATTAATTTGATGTACAATTTCTCTAAGCTTAAGAGGACTTATTAGAGTCCACTAGGCTATTTATGTCTTGAAAAACATTCATTGGAATTACTTACGAACTGCATGGCATTCTTTGAAAATATTGATGGACCAACAGTGATGCAGTAATGAGAAAGCATAAAATGAAGCCAGTAACAGAAAAATAAACTAAATGTTTTTCCTAGGAAAATAACTTAGGATACTCGATATTAACAACTCTCAGAAATGTGTTGTGATAAATTGTGATTTTGGACTCTGTTGGGGAGCATGCCTATGAAATAGTTGTAACTTCATTGTTATATGAGCAAAACATGCATTTATGTTTCAGGCTACTGAGTAGTGTAGTTCATTCTTGAGACAGTGGCCAAGCATTTCTTTTTCTCTACTAGTGCTTCCCGTGTGCTTCCCAACTCTTGCTCTGAATGGACCTTTATGAACAGTATCTTGCCTCTTACTAGAGAACCTGAACTTGTTAGTGTTCAAGTTACATCATGTTAAATAGAGTTTTCAAGAGCATTTTTGATGTCCAACATCTTTGAACCTGAGCTAGAAAAGTAGGACTTCTGAAAATTATTATAAGAAGAAAGTAATTATAGTGGTTTTTTTGTGGGTAAAAAAAGTTGCACAGAGATATTTCAAGGGCTGAATTAGAGTGGAACTCAGTTCTCCTTAGCTTTGCAACAATAAGATAAAAACTAGGTCCTTCTGTGATGTACATAACATATGATGGTATTGATGCATGCATTGAGATCAGCTTTTGCTATCTAAATCATGTTTTATTAATTTAAGGAGTAGAAAAATCATGCGTTTCACACATAAAAAGAAGACTGTTGCATTTAATTGCTTGTAGAACTGATAACACAACATTTTATTTCCAAAGATGGGATTAGAAATCATTGTTTTTGTTACTCAAAGCTCCCAATCAGTTTTTTACACCAGTACTGATTGCACTTTACTCTGAAAATGTTTACTTATTCCCTCTTAATTAGTTCTGGTTTATGCCCCTATAATTGCTCTGTGCTACAAGGATGAATTGGATAATTTTTTTTCATTTATTTTTGTCTGGATAAAGCTGGCTAACTCTCATTATGAGTGTATGTTAAAAAACATCTGATGCATATCATGTGCTATCTGCAATAAATACATACATAAAGGATCTAAAAGCAGGAAATCACAGAATCACAGAATCACAGAATTCTAGGGTTGGAAGGGACCTCGAAGGATCATCTAGTCCAACCCCCCTGCCAGAGCAGGGTCACCTAGAGTACATCACACAGGAACGCATCCAGGCGGGTTTTGAATGTCTCCAGTGAAGGAGACTCCACAACCTCTCTGGGCAGCCTGTTCCAGTGCTCCGTCACTCGCACAGTGAAAAAGTTCTTCCTGATATTCACATGGAACCTCCTATGCTCCAGTTTGCATCCATTGCCCCTTGTCCTATCATTGGACGTCACTGCAAAAAGCTTGGCTCCCTCATCCTGACCTTCACCCTTTACATATTTGTAAACATGGATGAGGTCACCCCTCAGCCTCCTTTTCTCCAAGCTAAAGAGACCCAGCTTCCTCAGCCTTTCCTCATAAGGGAGATGTTCCATTCCCTTAATCATCTCTGTGGCTCTGCGCTGGACTCTCTCAAGCAGTTCCATGTCCTTCTTGAACTGTGGGGCCCAGAACTGGACACAATACTCCAGATGTGGCCTCACTAGGGCAGAATAGAGGGGGAGGAGAACCTCTCTCGACCTACTAACCACCCCCCTTCTAATGCACCCCAGGATGCCATTGGCCTTCTTGGCCACAAGGGCACATTGCTGGCTCATGGTCATCCTCCTGTCCACCAGGACCCCCAGGTCCCTTTCTCCTACACTGCTCTCCAGCAGGTCAGCCCCCAGCCTGTACTGGTGCATGGTGTTGTTCTTCCCCAGATGCAAAACTCTGCACTTGCCCTTGTTGAATTTCATTAAGTTTCTCCCCGCCCAACTCTCCAGCCTATCAAGGTCTCTTTGAATGGCAGCACAACCTTCTGGTGTGTCAGCCACTCCTCCCAGTTTAGTGTCATCAGCAAACTTGCTGAGGATACATTCTGTACCCTCATCCAGGTCGTTGATGAAGATATTGAACAACACCGGTCCCAGTACCGACCCCTGAGGGACTCCACTAGTTACAGACCTCCAACTAGATTCTGTCCCATTGACTACAACTCTCTGACTTCTTCCCTTTAACCAGTTCTTGATCCACCTCACTACCTGATCACCAAACCCATACTTTATCAGCTTATCTACGAGGATGCTGTGGGAGACAGTGTCAAATGCCTTACTGAAATCAAGATAAACCACATCTACCGCTCTACCATCATCCATCCACCTAGTTATTTCCTCATAGAAGGCTATAAGGTTGGTCAAACATGACTTACCCTTGGTAAAGCCATGTTGACTGCTCTTAATGACCCCCTCATCCTTGATATGCCTAGAGATAGTGCCAAGGACAAGTTGTTCCATCACCTTTCCAGGGATGGAAGTGAGGCTGACCGGTCTATAGTTACCCGGGTCCTCCTTCTTGCCCTTCTTGTAGACTGGAGTGACATTTGCTATCCTGCAGTCCTCAGGCACCTCTCCTGTTGCCCATGACTTACCAAAGATGATGGAGAGTGGCTTAGCAATGACCTCTGCCAGCTCCCTCAGCACCCTTGGGTGCATTCCATCCGGACCCATTGATTTATGGATGTCCAGATTGCTCAACTGAAATGATTTAGTGACTCATCCTGGTGTCATAGGGAGGCATCCTCTCTCTTTGCAAACTAACAAGAATGTTGCTATTTTGTATTAGGGGCTTATGATTGCTGTATGAGATTTTAAAAGGTTTATCTTTGCTGTTGATTCGGTTTGCATTTGTATTTAGTCTTTAGCAGTGGTGTCTCTGAGTGATGGTGACACTGAATTGTCTAAGTCCACTGATGGGCACAAAGATTAATAGACAGTAAATAAAACTATTTTTCAGTGTTTGAGTTGAAAAACAAGATGCACTCAGTATATGTGTGTATAATGTATATTTTTAATTATAGCATAAATTATAGCATTGTTTGGTCAATAATGCATCTTTTTTAAAATAAATTTTTAACTAGTAATGAAGTTCTTCAGCTAGTAATGAAGCCAAAAAGTGTGATGGCATAACAATTATAGTTAAAAATACATTTTATGTAGCTTTACAACTTCACAGATTAATTCCGGTCAATCTCTACCAGTTGACTTGCATTACTATTGCTGCACTCCTTTCTTCCACTATTTGTAGCTGTCTACTAGTTACACAGCCTCCAGTATCTCCAGCCTCTCTTATGTTTGTCTACCAGTCCTCTTTTAATTTTTCAAACTGATAAAATCTTTTGGGCAGAGGCTGTACCCTTTTTCTGATTCTAATGCTGTGAAGCTTTGTGACGCAACTGAAATACAAGACAAAACCAAGGAATAAATAGTACTGGAGGACTGACGGGAAAAGCGTCATCTTGCCCGCTTGGCATATAACCCACAAGCAACAACTCCTTTTGTATCTTTCACGTGTTGAAAAACCCTTTTCAGGGTTCTCACATCTCTCCAGAGAAACTAGTGGGTATGTGAATAAGAAGTATGAAACTCAGGTATGTTTGAACAGGTTCCCAGTTAATTTGGGATATCTTCTTTTTAAACCTTCCTTAAAATTTATGTTACCAAAATCTTTTGCAAAACTCCCCATTGCCTTCATGTTCTGTTTTCTGTTTCCATAATTACAGTCTTCCAGAAAAGACAAAATTCCTCAGTTTTTAGGCTTGGTTTTCAGACAATGTCCAGTACTGAATCCCAGTAAGGTGTAAGAAGGAAGAGGGGTTGCAAAGAAACAGGATTTTTGTGATGCAGTTAGAGTTGAATCTGCATTTGAATTAGAGAAAAAAATAGCTGTTGACTAGAGGCACATGATTGCCATAAAAACATATGCAATATTTAATGTAGTTGCAGCTAGTACCAAAAAAATCCAACTTTTGTTTTTACAATGAGAAATATGTGCTTCATGGTGCCATTAGAATGTATGGATATAAAACTGTTTCTATATCTTTAAAGCGTATATGATAGATTTTTTACAACGATATCCTTACTGTTTTTATATATAATGAAGGGAGGACTTTGAGATTTATTTGCTTGTTTCTGAAAAGTACTCAGTTCTCCTCTCTCCACTCCTAAACAGAGAAGAAAACTCTTTTTCTTCCTACTAATCAAACAAATATAACTTACCTTCAGGTCTGACCTTGTTACAAACTTGAATTACTGTGTGTACAACAGTGGCTTCTCTTTGAAAAGTGTCACCAGAGACTACAAAAAAAAAATAATCTTCATTAACAGGTTACATTCATCTGTATTGGAAATAATACTGAGACATAGAGTGCCATTAAGCTTTGATATGTATTTATCAGCATAAGATGAAATGGTTGATGAAAAAGTAAATTAGACTGCATTTATTTTCACAGTGCAAAATTTAAGAGCATCTATGACACACTTTGTTTGAGAACTTAAAGGATTTTCCAGTTCACCCTATCTATGAAAGGAGAGAATGGAACAAGGTTCAAGTCAGTATAGTTCAGGCTCTGTTTCTTATTCCATTTTTTAACTACTTCTGTTTTCCTAATGTACTTCCTCAAGCACAATTGTTTAAAGTACTATGGATTACAGTTTTTATTTTTTCTTCTGCTGGTTTAAATTTAGTATTTTCTTCAGGTGGTAATTTGTTTTTTTTCGCTTCAGTTTCTGCTGTAGGTAATGGCCACCACTAATATTTCATTAATCCTTTCTCTGTTGGATTTCTTTCAGATGGTATTTAATATAGTGGCTCAGTTATTCTAAATTGTTGTAACATATTTTAGTGAAATTCAGCTTTGTATTCAGACCTATTTAAGTCTACATGTCAACAGTTATCACGTGCGAGGGGTTTAAGCTCCCATTGTTTTCAGTGGAATTCAACTCAATGTAGTAAATAGAACTAATAATCTTTATCCTGAATTGAGTACTGACATTGGGTCTGTTGAGTAGTTCTATTCAATGAAGAGAATAGTTGCTTATACTGGGATTTGAAACTCCTGGCTCATCTGAAGACATCTACAGAAGACCTATGAAGACACCTTAATTTAGTTGTTTGAGTCTAGACCTGATTACTACTTTTCATCTTCCTGTCCCTTTGTTTAAAAAAACAAATATATAGATATATATATATGGATTTCTTTTTTTCAAAAAGAAACATCAGTTATACTTACGTATATTAGTGTAAAATGTGATTCTGAAGGCTTATAAATGATATAATTTGCAAATATTAATGATAGAATACTAAATCTGTTGTAGGAACTGTGGTTTTCTTAAGAAGCTGCAGTCATTCAGGGAATTAGTTTATATATATAAAAGTGGCATATTTTGCTTCTTCCAGATGGTCCTCGGCCCTCACAGAAAGAAATCATATCACTAAGGGCATTTATGCTGCTGTTTTTGAAACAACTTATATTGAAGGTAAACCAGTCTATTCCAGATGGAAAACATTAAAATCTGTTATATACATGTAAGACGATCTTTTTTCGTAGTAAATATGTAATACCTGTCAGGAATTTTATCTGTTTCTGGTTAATTTTAAGGTTCGTGCACATACTTCTAATCAACATAAAGGTAGTAAATCCATACAATATTTCCTAATAACCTCACCAAACTATGCTATATATATTTTATTAAATGTACTTGCAGAAATAGTATGACACTACAGAACCTTTCAGGTATTTGTTTTTTTTTTTATATGATAGTAGATAGTTGCTTGATTGATAAAATGGAAAAGGTAGTGACAGTTGTTTAGTTAGTTATTGCTTTATCCTTTTTTTTGTTGTTATTCTACCACTGGTTGAAATGTTCTAGGACTCTTTCTGTTACAGCTGAATGCTAGTCTTTGAGGTATAATCTGTCATTCGAGATGAGAATGAAAACCAATATTTTCTGGCCTGGCTTATTCCCCCTGTTTTCTTCTGTTCTGTGTCAGGGATTGGAGGAGTGGCAGAGTAATAGTTACAGTATCTGAGGGTCCATACTGTAAGAATCCTTTCTAGCAGGAATAGAGGTCTGACTTCATGCTGTTTTAAATTGTCAATGTGATAAGGAAAAGCAATGGAATGAAAGAAAGAATTTAGTCTTTTGAGTTTAAATAGAAAAAAAAATGTAGGATTATTTGACTTGGTCCAAGTTTTTCTTAAGCAAAACTTAAAGAATGTATTTTCTCTGAATAATGCTTCTTCTTTTTTTTTTTTTTTTTTTTTTTTTTTAGGATCGAGGAGTGAAAGAAGATGAACTACAAAGCATATTAAATTACTTATTAACAATGCATGAGGTACATTTCTGTAGTTACCTATCTTTTACTGTAAACAATTAAACCAGTTCTATGGGAAGCCTGCTGTTGAGGTTAGTTTGTAGAATAACATTGGTGCTTGTCATACAGGATGAAAATATTCATGATGTGCTGCAGCTGCTAGTGGCACTAATGTCCGAACATCCAGCATCCATGATACCTGCCTTTGATCAGAGAAATGGGATACGGTAAGACAGTGAAGTGAGAAAATATCTTAAAAGTAGTTCCAGTATCATCACTCTCCAGATTTCTTTTTTTTCACATAAATATCACACTTGCTGATCTTTCAAACTACAGTTATATTAACTTAGACTGTATTTTTTTTGTCAAAAACAGAGTGGTTTTGATAGCTTGGAGGAAAAAAAATTACACTTCAGGTTATCATTATATTTGAAGGTAAATGTACTGTACTTGCTTCTCAATCTCAAATAAAGTATGTAATTAATCAGATGTATCAAAAAGACAAGTATCTTTCCTAGAATTATTTTGAATATTCTGTCTTCAGATGTTTAACATTATTTGGGGGGAAGAAGAGGAAAACAAGAGAAATCATGCTCTAACCTGTCAAATTCTCTCTGAAATGATAAAAAACTATCTGTGTAATTCATATATTTATCTGTTTGACAGTAAAATTAAAAACTGATAGCTCCCAGAGAAGCTGTATTTTTGTTGTTTTCTCATGCCTGGTTCGGTATTGCAGGTTTTTTTCGGAGAATAATAATTTTCATGTTAATAATTTAATATTTACTATCAATTTTATTTTGTGCTGTTCTGAAAATACTTTGGAAATTGCAAGGGGCTTGTAAGGTGGTAGGGGGAAAGCATCTACACTCTGATAAATTCAAGCTTTGTTTTGCCAGAATACTAAGATTTTCATACAAATACTTATATTTAAAACTATTTGAATGACAATGCTAGTCGAAGGGAATAGTAACAGATAGGACTTTGTTTCCTGCCTATAGTTGTCTGTATTCAGAGAGAATTCTATTCCTGACACTTTTCAAAGAAAGGTAAGAGTGATCTAGAGGATTTAAGACATCTTTATGTAACATTTGTGGTACCAGTATTAAAATTGTTTGATGGTGCAGACTCTGTGTTTAAAAGTCTGTATTGCAAAAGTGGAGAGAATGCACAGAATTGCAACATTTTAGTATTCAAAAAAAATGCCTTAGGTAGAATTAGAGGGTCATCTGCGTAGGTTATCAGAGGACGAAAGCCTCAGAGGAAGATATCTACTAAAGCACTCTTTAGTGGAGAAAGACTAAAAAGAATGGCTAAAAGCTGAAGCTCAGCTAATTCAAATGGGAAACTAAAGTATAAATTTAAAAATTTGTTGGAGAACAGTCCAAGGAAGGGGTAATGGTTTTTTTTGTATTTTGTTGTCTGCAGATCAAGACTAGTTTCCTTTCTGAAAGACTAGAATTTGTGCTTAAACCACTTTTATTAAATAAGTAATAAATAAAATTAGTTAAATTTTGAGGCCTTTTTTATCCAGGATTTAAAAAAACAGATGATGTGGGGTTTTTGTCTGCTTCACATTTTGATGCAATGAGTATGTGGCTTTATAGGTGTATATGGGATTTTGTGTATCATATTGCCATATTTTAATTCTGACAAATGAGATTTCAGTATAAATATCCTGTGATGCAGGTACCTTATCCTGTGTAGAAGGGATATTGAGTAGGATTTTTAAGAATGAAAGGAGATTTTTGATAGCATCCAGGTACTCCAGGAAACTCCAGGATGTGACTTTATGTGCTCCAATCTGCTTCTCCTGTCTTCAGCTACAACTGCTTGATTGTTCCAAGGTGGAGATATGAGAGAAGGTTGTCATTTGCAGTTATAAAAGATTGAACTGAACCAAAAGACACAATAACTTTATCCTAAAGAACTCATAATCAAACTCTTATGCTGTGCTTGGTGCTTTCAGTATATCTTTGTGTAAATTGCTATTTTTATAATTTTAAGAAATAGCCCTATTTAGTGAAATACATTCTATATATGTGATATTCACTAATAAACTGAAAAAACTTATCTAATTTGTTTTTCTTTTGTAGAGTAATTTATAAATTATTGGCTTCCAAAAGTGAGAGTATATGGGTGCAGGCTTTGAAGGTCCTTGGATATTTTCTTAAACACTTGGGTCATAAGTAAGTGTAGTTTTAAATTATTATATTGGTGTATTTAAGTTCCACTTGTCTTTTTGTCATGATTACTGTATATTCTTTGACAGTCTTTTTTATTATTACTTAATATGAAATTACTGAAAATGAAATTGTTAGTTTTCTGATTAATACTTTGCACCTTTATACATTGTGATAAAATTTTCCAGTTAATTTGTTACTACTATTATGTTTGAAAAGATACAGTGATTGCCTGCCAAATTTATATGCTGAAATTCAAGTCTTAAAAAGATTGAAAAAACATTTTCCAAAAATACATTTTATAAGTGTATATTGTATGTTCAGCTAAGGATAATAGGAAACATATGAGTGTCATCAAAAATTTCTTGCTGGAATTTTCAGTGTTATTGCAATAAAAGCTTCGGGGCAATACTTTTAAAATAGCTTTAAAATGATGGGAAAAATGAAATAGAATAAGAAGCTGTTCACATGGGATGAAACTCAAATAGACCAAATAAATGATAATAAAAAAAGAAGGCAAGTACATACCTCTATGCAAGAAATATTTACATATAAAAGGTGACAGCAAGAAATATTTGCATTGAAAAAGAACTGGCGTCATGAAATAGATGTACTTAGTCTCATCTTCCATATTTTGGTGTTAAGAAAGAATTAAAAAGCATTCAGTGCTGTGTAACCTGCTGCTGCTCATTTTTCCCCTTCTAAGTATGGTGCTTAACTGTCTGCCAGAGTTATCCCAGAACAGTATTCCAGTGGGAGTCTGTGCAGTGTAAAAATTTACTGTGTGCTTCACAAGAGATTTCATTGTGTAAAACCTCCTTAGAAGGGAAAGGAGATAGGAGTCCAGCTAGAGTGTATTTCTAGGCATGCTTTTCTCAGTAAGATCAATAAAGCATGACCGTATAATTGAGCTGAAAATATCCTCCCAAACGGGATTTTTCTTTTGGGATCCAGCAAGCCAAATAGTGTTCTGGGAATTAGTAAAGCAAATTGATAGTCCACTCAAGAATCTCCAAGGCCTTTTCAAACATTACTTACTAAAAATCATTCACATTGATAGTAGTTGGATTAAGTAAGATACACCAGATGAAAGTTTGATTTGTGCAGAAGCCTGGTTGTGTCCAAATAAGTACATTTGTTTAAAATATTTCTTGCTTATCCAGTAGATCAAGTAGGCAACTCTGTCAGTGGAACATTACAGAAAAAGTGAGATTTTTCAGAAGCTGAAATTTCATTATCTGGTCCTTAGCTTCATTTGTAATTATAGATTTATTCATTATTGTAGTTTCCATTGTTGAGTGAAAGTAAGTAGTTAGCACAAAATTAAATAACTTTATTTTTCATGCAATTGAATGAAATCCACTTGAATATTCTGTATAACTTTCAAAATTTTTTAAAATTTTTCAGACCTCCAAGCATCTCTAAACGTTCACATTTTATGTAGATTTCAGCAAGTAAAAATACCCCCATTGTCATATCTTACAGTTGGCGTTTGTGAGGTGTGCCTATTTGTGCACATACATATGTGTGCATACGCATGATTTTATAAAATCATAGTCAACTACAAGAAACTAAGCAATTATAGAATTATAAAATACATTAAATTATAAAGCACTTAAATTTTTGTTTCACAGTACAGGAAACAGGCATTGCATTTTAATGTACTAAAGCAGAATTGCACAAAGAGATGTTATAATGTGATTTATGAAATGTGAACAATATTAATAGCAGATATGTAAGTACAAAAGCAATTACCATTTCTGTAGTTCATATATATTCATCTTGGACTAAGCTATAGAGTGGAGATAATTGATTCTTAGGAGAGGTGACCAGGAATGTGTTAGATGAGAGCCTGAATAACTTAATTGATTTTTCTTTGTGATCTGTGATGACAGAATACTTTGTCTAACCTTAACAGTTGGAAAAATCCTGTTCTTTTACTTCTCTGCCATCCTTGATTCTTTCTATACCACCACTGAAATCAAAGTCCATTATTTACTTTAGGTTTTTATCTGCACATTTAAATGAATTTTCACTTCCTTGTGCTACATAATAGCTCATAAATTTTTCTCATAAGTAACTTATGAACTCTCTTCTGTGCACAGAAGAGTACGCACTGTTATAAGTTGTTGCCACACTGTTTTGTAGTGATTTGAAAATTATAATATAATGTATTAATTTCAAAAGTTCTAGAATGAATCTGTGCAATTTTAACCTGTGTTATTATCAACAGTAATCATGATAAGGAAGTTTCTTAGCTTTTGAATGCATAAAATTTTATAGAAACTGTAATCAATTTTATCCTACCGTATTTTTTCTACTGCTTCAATATAGATTATTAATTGTTTCGGAGAATGTTTTTTAATTTATATTCACTACAGTAGTAGTGAATTTAATTTATGATGCAATTTAATGATGCAATTTACGAGTACTCCTAATTTATGTTATGTCAAATTTTTAAAGAATCCTTTTTTGGGCAGAGGTAATTCACTGATGTGACCTGCTTTCTTCTCCACTTTTTAAGATTTGAGTAGTTTTTGATCCTAGCTGTAAAATTCAGTTCAATCATTTGGAATTTCATAACTTCTCAGGATTTTATTTCCTTTGCATTGTAACGTATGTATTCCAGGATTTAATTATTTTGGCTGCATGAGAGCATGCTGTAAAAAGTCAATGCCAGTACTGATGAATCTGTATGTGTTAGTATTTATGTTGGAAGATCTGAGGTTGAATTGTCCTGAGTCCTTGAGGGAGCTACAAAAGATATGTTCTGCAGTTATCACGCTTTAGCCAGCTTGTGAATATCTTGAACTCTCTCAGCCTGATAAAGATAGAAAGTGATTTTTTGCATTTTCCCACTGTGAATATCATGGAGTTTGAGAATGGTGTTTGATTTGTGTTGTACAAAAGCCCATCCCAAACTGCTTTCTGTGAACCTTTGTGTATTACTACAATGACATTCATATGGGGAAAGATCTTAAATTATGTTTAATTCATAATATTTGCAGAATAAAAAGATTTAGAAATTTTTATTACAGCATCAAAATATTTGGCTTTTTGGGTTTTTTTTTACGTTTACTTAAAATGTTTAACATGCTTGGCAATTTCCTAATATTTTTATTTTCTCTTCCAGGCGAAAGGTTGAAATTATGCATACTCACAGTCTTTTCACTCTTCTTGGAGAAAGGTTGATGCTGCATACAAATACAGTGACTGTTACAACGTATAACACACTTTATGAGGTACAAATTATTACATAGAGATTATCTCTATTGTAAAAATTAAGACTTAATTGTAGTTTGACTCTGTGCTTTACGATAGCCTGATTTTAGATAGAAATTTTAAGAAAGGATTTCTTGGTTCAGAATGTAGTTTGCCATGCTTTGGATATTTTTAATAACAATGTCATAATTTTTATGTAGTTTCTGTAAAACTCCACTCACAGCATTACAAAGGATAATGAGAAAGATTCTGCTATTTAAGCTGGTGATCACTTTACAAAGAAAAAAAAAAATTTGGTGCAGACCTGCAATTGATCTTGCTGTTCCATTGCAATAGAAAGTACTGGAGCCAGAGATGTCTTTTTTTCTTTCTTTCTTTCTTTTTTTTTCTTTTTTTTTTTTTGTGTAATTCCTTTCAAGGTTACAAAATTTTGAAAATTGCTGGTTTCTTTTTTAACTAGTAATGCTGATAATATGCCAAATGATAACTAAACACTTAAGCAGTATCTGTTACTTTTATGTAACAGATACTGCTTAAGCATTTAATTGTTCTACCAAGCTCTTGTAGTATCTTCAGTTTTGATGATTAGCAATGTTTTAAAGCAAAATATTGTCAACATCAAGTCAGCTGAAACCCATGTCCTCATGCCTGCAAATGCATAAAGATCATGTTCAATCTTCAATTATTTTTAAAATGTTTACTTGGAATTGAACCTGAGGATGTTATGGACTAGAAATATATTTTTTTAATTATACTATCATTTTTTTCAGTCATAAATAGGTGTAATTGCTAGATACTGAGGACTGATTCCAGAAAAGACATGGAAGACTAAAGGAGTGCTTGATATTTAGGGTTCTGAGTCTGAGAAAACATTCTCCTATGACTG
This sequence comes from Aegotheles bennettii, assembly GCA_013398125.1. Taxonomy (NCBI): domain Eukaryota; kingdom Metazoa; phylum Chordata; class Aves; order Caprimulgiformes; family Aegothelidae; genus Aegotheles; species Aegotheles bennettii. The sequence continues at coordinate 234,720 of VZRW01001005.1, read as the reverse complement.
TAAAAATTTAAATGTCGTCTTTTTGCCAGTGACTTACTCAGACACTAAGTTCTTTTTTATTTCACGTATTTAAGCTTACCCTGTGTGGTTTGACCACTTGGATCTCAGTCTAGATGTTGCTGTATTCAGATTTCTGAGAGCTTCTGTGATGCTATTCTCAGAAAATATGTAACTCAGTAACAAAATTAGAGTCCTTATGGAGTTCACATCCACAGACATTTAGATTTGAAAAAATTGCCTTAGCTAGTGAAATGATTCCATTTTGAAATACATTTGCTTGAATATACTTATATACTATGTTAATATAAGTTAATTTTTAGCTTGTTCTTAAAAATAAGGTTTCATACATAGAATCCATGACAGGTAACCCAGTGTGAAAGGTCTGTGGTGTTGCCTCAGTGCAGTTTAATTAGTTTGTCAGGTACAATTCATGAAACAGGGGAGCAGTCTGTCTTACTATATGAAGCCCCAGGATTATTCCTATGGAAAGCTGTCTGTGAGTGTTCCTCTTTCCTACCTGGAGATAACCAAACCCACTTTTAATACTGGGTTTGGCTATGGATGGAATGTATGAGAATAACTTTTGATGTACAATGCTCATGAAAGAATTTTTTATCTGTGAATGCATAACTCTATGGAGAATAGGAATAAAATACCTTTAAAACATCATTCTTGTATATTTAGTCAGCTTAAAAAGTTAAGTTAACCAACCACTGTACATCCAGGAAAATCTTGATCCTTGCATAGATGAATTGTCTTTTACATTCTTCAAGAATAAATATATTTTACCAAAATGTTTCATGTGTGAAGGTACAGTGTGGTCATGGTATATGTTCTTAAAAAATTTTAAAATGAACAAAGAAATGTTGTGGCAGTTAAATAAAAATGGTAAAAGGAACTTAATACTCTATTTTAGATTTTGACAGAACAAGTATGCACTCAAGTTGTTCATAAACCACATCCAGAGCCAGATTCTACGGTGAAAATTCAAAATCCAAGTAAGGACAACATATTATGTTTGCATGATAAATGTATTGCCTAGAGGTTGTAGGGTTTTTTGAAACAACATGCTTCAGGAAATGAGAATAATTCATTAGAGTATCTCAAATAATATGGGTTTCAGTTTCTACTTATATTAGTTGCTGTCAGCAATTATTTTTTTTTAATGTTGTTAAAATGTGTTATGTAACTAATTTATTCTTTCAAAGTGATTCTTAAGGTGGTGGCAACGCTGTTAAAAAACTCCACACCAGGTGCAGAGCTGATGGAAGTTCGACGTTTATTCTTATCTGATATGATAAAACTCTTTAGTAATAGCCGTGAAAATAGAAGGTATGTCATTACAAATAGTATTTTCTCATCCCTGACTTGTGGGTAGTAGCCATCTGTTGTACTCTGTGTAGAGTTTTATACTGCATATTAAATGGAATATATAAAAAATAAATAGAATAGGTCTGTGATAACCTTTCTTAGTTCAGCAACTAACATGGGGTCCTTCTTTTTAGAATATGCTTTAAATTTTTTATTCATCCTGAAGTATGTTTAAGTTTCTTCCTACCACTGGATTGATATTCTGAGATGTACCCTATTATTTTCCTCCTATTTTAACCATCATAATGTTACAATAAAGAAGCTTTATTTGGATATATTTTGACTTAATTATTTCACTTTAGATGTTTACTTCAGTGTTCAGTGTGGCAGGACTGGATGTTTTCTCTGGGATACATTAACCCTAAGAACTCTGAAGAGCAGAAGATCACAGAGATGGTTTACAACATTTTCCGTATTCTGTTGTATCATGCAATAAAATATGAATGGGGAGGCTGGAGAGTTTGGGTGGATACTCTTTCTATAGCTCATTCCAAGGTAAGAGATGGCTTGTGGATGTTTTCTTAATACCAGTAACTCCCCCAAAGGGACTAGCAAGTGAGTGAGAGAAGATGTAAAATGATTTAGTGCCATCTGGTGGCTGTCTCGATACGTGTAAAAGTGGCATTTTTTTGTCATTGTAGGTCCTTTGCTGTGAAACAATTTATAAACTGTATGCAATATGTTAAGATTCTTGTTAGTTTTTGTCTAAATTCGTATAGCATATGTTCATCCACAAAATCTGTTATTTTCTTTTTAAGGTCACATATGAGGCTCACAAGGAGTATCTAGCAAAAATGTATGAAGAGTATCAAAGGCAAGAGGAAGAAAACATAAAAAAGGGGAAGAAGGGGAACGTGAGCACCATCTCAGGTCTTTCCTCTCAGACAACAGGAGCAAAAGGTGGAATGGAAATACGAGAGATAGAAGACCTTTCACAAAGCCAAAGTCCAGAAAGTGAAACGGATTACCCTGTCAGTACAGATACAAGGGATTTGCTCATGGCTACAAAGGTGTCAGATGATGTACTTGGAAGTGCTGAGAGACCAGGAGGAGGAGTGCATGTGGAAGTTCATGACCTTTTGGTTGATATAAAAGCTGAAAAGGTAGAAGCTACTGAAGTAAAACTTGATGATATGGATTTATCACCAGAGACACTGGTAACTGGAGAAAATGGTGCACTTGTAGAAGTCGAATCTCTTCTAGATAATGTATATAGTGCTGCTGTTGAGAAGCTCCAAAACAATGTTCATGGAAGTGTGGGTATTATTAAGAAGAATGAGGAAAAAGATAATGGTCCATTAATAACTCTGGCTGATGAGAAGGATGAAGCTTCTACTAACAGTACATCATTTCTTTTTGATAAAATACCTAGTCAAGAGGAAAAACTTCTACCTGAACTTTCAAGTAATCACATTTCTATTCCAAATGTGCAGGAGACACAGATGCATCTTGGTGTAAATGATGATCTGGGTTTGCTTGCACATATGACGGGTAGTGTAGATATAACATGTTCTTCAAGTATAATAGAGGACAAGGAGTTTAAGATTCACACTACTTCAGATGGAATGGGTAGCATTTCTGAGAGGGAGTTGGCCTCATCATCTAAAGGATTAGAATATGCTGAAATGACTGCCACAACTCTTGAGACAGAGTCTTCTGGTAGCAAAACTGTACCTAGTGTTGATGCAGGAAGTATAATATCAGATACAGAAAGATCTGATGATGGTAAGGAAGCAGGAAAGGAGATACGGAAGATCCAGACAACTACCACAACCCAGGTAGGTTACAAGTGCTGTAGCCACATATGTCTTGTGTAATCACTGTTTGTTGCTGGTGAATAAATTAGTAGTATGAGATGTGAGAGGTGCTTGAAGTATATTTCTTTAAGTATATGAAAGGTGTCCATCCTCCAAGCCTGTTTGCTTTGAAAATGCCATAATGTGTAAGGATTGTGAAGTCTTCCATGCTTGTATAGAAAATATGTGTTGCAATTGTGGATGCTTTAGTTTCAAATAACTTAGCTAAGAGAATCTCTCCTCTATTTTCCTTAGTTATTCTGGACAGACTAACTGATACTATTAGAATTCTGTTTTAGACTTTCTTGTTAGTATGTTGTAAGATCAGGAATTTCTATATTTTACTATGAAATACACATTCAAGTGTTTTCTGCTCTTGCTGTACCTTTCTCAGAGTGTAGTCTACAGCACTTTAGTACACTGTTTTTCTTCCTGTATAGGAATGCTGGCATAAATAATCTCCATATTTGATCCTAACACAAGAAAAGGAATGGTTTAGAGAAAATGGAAGAAAAACTGTGACTTGCTTTCCAGACCATAGATGATTAATAAAAGAAGTATCTGCTTTTCCCTTGGAGATCCTTTCTTGTCTATGTCTCCCTCTGAAAAATTCTGAGAAATTAGTGTTTTTGTGAGAGCCATAGCATTCTGAAAATAGGAAAGCCAAGTCAGAAGACTGCACTTTGAAGGTTTTGTACTCCATACACACAGCAAAATATAGGTTCACTTTGAACTTTTAAAACACAGAATTATTTTCCTCACTGGCATTGTTCAGAGACTGTAGCATGTAATTAATGATTGCTTTTAAGGTTGTTATCAGGTGAAATGATTGACTACTTTCAAGATTTTACTAACTTATATGTCCAATGTGTACATAAGTATTTATCTTCTAGGATTTTAAAGTCAAGACTTCCTGAAACTGTGGAAGAAGAGCCAAACAAAAATTGCTCTGCCCTGTTCTGTGTAGTGTGTACCAAATTGTCAGAAGAAAGAGTTTCAAAGACACTCAAATACAGAGTATCTGTCATCTGATAAAAGAAAACAAATTAGCCTGTCCGATTTTTTCTTCAGGGAGACAATAATTTCAGAAAAACTCCATTGAATGGACATTTTAATGTATTTAAACAATCTGTGATTTCCCAAACAGATACTTTTCTTTTTTAAAAAAATAAAACAAGTTACTCAGACCAGTGGGTTCTGACATACAGAAAGAACACTCTCTTCTAAGTCTCTCTTCTATGGTAAGAACTTCTGTTTTGAAGAGAAGATGCAAGTCTTGCATTTCCTAGACAGGTGTTATAAGAATAGTTTGAGGTTCTCTTGTAGGTATTTTTTCAAAACTATGAAAATCCTTGTAACGTCAGTGATAGACTACCAAGCATTATGTAGGGATCCTTATATTTAAAAATATTCTGTATAATAAAGAACAAGCCCTGAAAGCTGTTGATAGGAATAGTGTACCTATTACTATCAGTTCCCAAACACCTTATTTAAAATCTTGAAATTAAGACTGTTAATACTATGGAAACTGATGGAGTGAATGGAGTGAATGGAGTGAATGGAGGATAACAAGAAAAAGAAGCAGTCAATTTTGTTTTGAAATGTGGATTTTTGTTTAGAGTAAAAGACAAGTGAAATGCTAGTATTCATTTGCTATGTACATACACACACCCATAAACACAGTGAATTTGTAAAATAAATCTTTAATGAAAATTATAATCTGACTTTGTACTACCTACTGTAGAAAATCCTGTCAGTGTCGCTTTGGGACTTTTGTATTCTTTAACCTTTTTTCTTGTAAACCTGTAACAGTTGAACCATAAAAGTGTAAATTCCTCAAGCCAATAATTATTTGTTAGGATTAAAATTATGCATAAATCTTAATGAACTTTTATCAGATCATTGTAAGATAGGAGAAATAAAGTGTTTTCCATGTTTTACTCTTGGCTACTCACAAAATTCCTAACATATCATTTGGATCTGCAAATTATCTACAAACTGTGTACTCATCAAAAGTCTGACTCTACAAGTTATTTAACTCTCTTGATTCTCCATATACTACTTAGATTACAGTTATTTCCCACTAAAAGCAATGATAAACTACAATGAATTGATATAAATCTGTAGCCATTAGTATATCTTTTAAATAATTTTCTTAAAAACAATTATCAGCTATGTAACCGCCAGAGTTATTCTTGTATTATAACCTCGTCTTTGGGTGTTTTGAAATACCCTGTGAATTGTAAGCTGTCCGTAGTTAAATCTTTCCTGTTTAAATGAAGTTAACCTTTAATAAAATAAATAAATTTTTGATTGCAGCATATGTGGTAACTGCCACATTAGGTTTGTTCTCTTTGAGACCACTGGAAACACTGCAAATCACTTTAAGACTGACCATGCAAGTGTAGATAGTTGGGTTTCGTGGTGATTGATGCAATGCATATCAAAGCCCAATCTTGCAAATACAGTATTATTGGCTAGATAAAAGCTCTCTTGTTATGGTATAGTTAGGATACCATTATTGCTGCCGACATGACAACTAACTGTAGTTGTACCCAAAAGAGAACCGGTGGTATGTGAATGTAGTTGCTAACCTCAAATTCTCCGAAAACAGATCTACAATAAGCTCCCCAGCTTATCAGTTAGAAGTAAGCTGTCTTTGATTCGAATGGACTGAAAGGAAGCAGAAATTGTAGAACAAAATAGAGATGGGAACTCCTGCTTACTTATAAGAGGAGTTAATGCCTTTATCAATAGTAAATTAAATATTGAAGAGTATAAAATTAACTCTTTCCTATGCTCTCTAGTAGAAAAGGCTGAAAATAGAATTGAAAGCACTATGCAGAAGATTCATGCAAAAAATGCAAATCTTAGATAAGTCTTTAGCCTTTAGTTTGTGCATGAGACAAGTTTTAGCCCATCCTTTCTCAAATTCTGTGATCCATTCAAAAACACATTACAAAAAGTTAACCTGAGTTTTGAACTTCTTGTTGGTGTAGGCGGTACAGGGTCGATCTGTCACCCAGCAAGACCGGGATTTACGTGTTGACTTGGGATTTCGAGGAATGCCAATGACAGAGGAGCAGCGACGACAGTTTAGTCCAGGCCCACGCACAACTATGTTTCGTATTCCAGAATTTAAATGGTCTCCCATGCACCAGCGGCTTCTGACAGATTTGCTTTTTGCACTAGAAACAGATGTACATGTTTGGAGAAGGTAGGTGGTTGTTTCTTCTTTTAACTCCTGTTTTGAGTTTCCATCAACAAGGAAAAATTAGCTGTGTCCTAGAGGAGATGTTACTGAGATAGTGGAAAAGGAAACAGCTGGTCTTATCTGAAGTGCCTGTCTGTATCTCGTATCTTCTCTTTTCACCCCTTCCCACCCTGTAACAGCTCTATTTCAGAGGTAGCAATTTCTGTTTTCTTGAGAGATTGTTTAACTCATACATACCTGACTAAACTGAACTGCTCTTTCAGCTTATATTTAGCATTAGAATCTGGTGCTTCTGTTTCAGACATGAAGACAACTAGTTCTGTGTCTGGTAATGGCCATTTTTTTACACTAATTAATTAAAAGAAACCTTCTCTACCTCCAAACCTTATAAATAAAAATGCTTTCCTATAACATTTTCTAAAGAATCACTCTTTCTAGTTTTTTTGTTTTGTTTTGTTTTGTTTTTTGCATGCCATCTCTTGGTTATATTTAGTCTTGGTGGTTGTGTTTTATTTTACGACAGTACTGTCATTTCCTAGGTTTTTTTATACACTGTAATAGAGATACTCAATAACTTATTGTTATCAGAGCCCTTAGGTATAACAGACACTATTTAATCTAATTTCCAAGGCAGAAAACTTGAGCATAGTTATATCCAATAACCAATTTATATTGCATTTAATTTCCCATTTGGTGAACTGTTCTGTGATAGTCACTAGGAAATAGAGAATTTTAATAAATTTTTTTTTTGACCAAAGATGTGAGGGGTTTCTACTTTGTGTGTATCTAATGCTTGGAGATTAAAGTTTCGTTTGTGTTTTTTCAATTGAAGCATTTAATTTTTGTTTGCTGGCTTGCAACAATGTTCTTTTGTGAAAAGGACATACTTATAGACTGAGTATTCCTCAGTATTTTCACGGAGTGTTTTATATTTTTGGGGAGTGACTGTTTTGTGGGACAATTTCTCACTAAGCAGGAGTTGCTGAGGTTTCTGCTAATATTATTAGCATCTTTGATCCGAAGCTATTGCTAATGCTAAATTTAGTATTAGTTAATAAAGTTGATATTAGATCAAGGTGTCACCATATTATCAATTTTTTTTTTTGTAAACACTAGCAGGTGTTATCATTAGGTGTTATCAAGGGTGCTTCAAATGGCACTGGCGCAGTTCAGTGAACTCTTAATATTAAATAACAACTTTCATGCTGAAGAAACAACTCCACTGCTTTCAGCAGAACTGCCTGTGAAGTGAAGTAGTGGTTGATGGGAATGAAAGGTTATGAACCATTGTCCTCAACTGAGTATGTGAAATTAATCCTGGTTTGAAAATAGGTAGCAATCAATCATAGAATCATAGAATTATGGTTGGAAGGGACCTCCAGGGTCATCAAGTCCAACCTTTATCCCATCATATTCCTAACCATTAGACCATTAGACCATGGCCTCAAGTGCCTCATCAACCCGTTTTTTGAACACCCCCAGGGACGGTGACTCCACCACCTCCCTGGGCAGCCTATTCCAGTGCCCAACCACCCTCTCAGTAAAGAACTTCTTCTTAATCTCCAACCTAAACTTCCCCTGATGTAACTTGAGGCCATTTCCTCTCGTCATGTCATTAGCAATTCGGGAGAAGAGACCCAACACCAGCCTCACTACAACCTCCCTTTAGGTAGTTGTAGAGGGCAGTAAGGTCTCCTCTCAGTCTCCTCCAGGCTAAATAACCCCAGTTCCCTCAGTCAGTCTCCATAAGGCTTGGTTTCTAGACCTCTCACCAGCCTCGTTGCCCTTCTCTGGACTCACTCCAGCACCTCAATGTCCTTCCCAT
>VZRW01001005.1:46312-226335 GCA_013398125.1 Aegotheles bennettii | reverse complement strand
ATGGAATGGAATGGAATGGAATGGAATGGAATGGAATGGAATGGAATAGAATAGAATAGAATAGAATAGAATAGAATAGAATAGAATAGAATAGAATAGAATAGAATAAACTTTTATCTTAACTATTTGTTTATAATTCATCCTTTCTTCTGTTCTTGCAGTCACTCCACAAAATCTGTGATGGACTTTGTCAATAGCAATGAAAATATTATTTTTGTACATAACACAATACACCTCATTTCCCAGATGGTAGACAATATTATTATTGCTTGTGGAGGAATTTTACCATTGCTGTCAGCAGCCACATCCCCAACTGTAAGTACAATATTTCCACCTAGTGGTCGTATTAGAAATTGTTTTTACTAATACAAACCACTATTTGCAGCTGACTTTTCTTCTTCAGGGACTCCTGTCCCCTCTCTGCTAATTCCTTCAAAAAAATTAAATTTATAATAGTAACTGTTAAGCTTTGATATGAAGAGTATTTGTAATATTTTGCATTTGAAATGCTAATTTTATTAGAGAAATAGTACTAAGTAAGAATAGTATTTCATAGATATTTAATATTTTGTTTGCCCATTAGGATCATGATTACAAATCATGATAACTGTAACTTTGTTACATGCTTTATGATGGCTAGTTATTGATATTCATAAATCTGTTTTGCATGGCCACCATTTGTTTGCATGCTAAATGATACTAAGTCATCCCCTCACTACTCTGGTTAGTTCTTCCTTCAGTAGGTCCTAACCTTCATTTCCTTTTTTTAAAATCTTGTATTGAAATAGGCTGATATATTTATCCACTCCAATGTTCTTAGTAACTTGTAATTTCTTAGGTGCTCACAGTTCAGGCAGGCAGAGTAGCCTAATAGAATGCTTCATGAAAAAGGGAGAATTATTTTCTAAATATTGCATTATTGCCAATAGTAATTACAGTATTTGAATGTGATGCCTTGTCTGTGTATTTAATATCTGTAATTATTTCTTTAATACTGAATGTTTTATCTTGAACATTCAGTAAGCATCTGCAATTAGTATTAGTCTGTGAAACTGTTTTTTGAAAGGGGAGAAAATGAGTCCAAGAAGGGACAAGGAGGCTTCTCTGAAGTAATGTGGCTAGTAGGAACTAGAGGCTACAAAAGTAGTTTGATAGTAAAAGATCAATTCCTTGTACTAGCCCTTCAGCAAGTGAGATTACTTTTCTTCTACTATTACTTCTACTTAGCTAGCAAAAAAACCTGTTTTGCACTATTTTATTTTAAAGGTATGTATGTATGGGCTAGCAATAGGCTAAACATTAATATGACTTTCAGCCAGGCATGGTTAAAAGCTGTGTCTTTACTATTTTCACTGTGTTAACTGGGAAAATATTTGCTATAAGCAAAAGTGCAAGACTCATAGGAAAGACTTTCATTGTCCGTAGGCACAAGAATGTTATCGAGGTTGCTGAATAAAAGATATTGCAAGTGCTTCATGGTAAATATTGACAGGGATGAGAGAGTGCACACAGTCATCTTGAGATGATCTTGATGTACTGTCAGTCTTTAGGCAGAAGGACATTGAGAGTTATTTTTTAAAACAAACCTTTTAGGCATAATTTGAAAATGAAGATGTTTTCTTTGCAATCTTTCATTTAAAGATATAAAACAGGCACAGCATTAATTAGACTGCAGTTCCATTGAATAGTCTTGGTGGTTTTTAGCTCTTATCCTGGTTTATGACACTGCAGAGCCATTCTATAGAATAATAATTTTGCAGTTCACCGTTTCCCTCTATTGTGGATCATAAATATGTGTGTGTGTGTGTGTGTGTGTGTGTGTAGACAGATAGCTGATACAGCTTTGTAAATACACATCCATTTGTTAAAATACTGTGTGTTGATACTGCTTTGCTACAATAGCAATATTTCATGCATTGATACAAAAGACTACATTTTCAAATTTGTGTATTAAGCATGCATTTCTCCACTACATGGGGACTGTGTGTATTACCTAAATGCTCAATTTTGCCATCTGTTTAGGGTAATAAAATAAAAATAAATTGCGAAATAAACTAATTCATTAAAAGATCAATAGCTGTTTTCAAGTGGAATTACTCCTACTCTGAAATTAAAAAAAAAAAAAAAAAGTGATTACTTTCATCCCAGATGTACAGGGAGGGTGTGGAGAAGTAATTGATAAAATTACAAATTAACTTCACTTGGAAATAATTATTGTCTAGATGATTATTTCATAATCACTCTACCTAGCAGAGAGCTTCTCTCCCATTCAACTGCATTTCTGTTCTGTCATTGCCCGTCCATAAACGTTAGCAGGAAGGTGGATTTATTCATCATTGTGACAGATACAAGGAGCCCAGCACATCCTTCCTCCTTCTTAGAGATGGTACTCTCCCTCAATATTCTTCCGAATCACAGTTATGAAGGGACCAGATGCCCTGTCGGGCATCAGACTACTTTTGGACATCCATCATATGATGAATGAAAAGAAGTTTCGTACTGATTCTTAGACCTGTAATACTTTGGCATCCTTGAACTGCTATGGAGAAAGTGGATAGATTCCTTCTGGTTAGGAATATATTTCTTCTCAGTCTTGACAGGGCAAAGTAGTCCGGTGCTTACATCAGTTACAAAAGGCTCTGTCTCACTCTCTTCCTTATAAGAGCTGCTAATTGGAAGAGAGAAGAGGTCTGAAACTGGAAGACTTACGTAATTTCTCCACTGCATAAAAACACTTACAGCAAGCCTTCTAGTGACACTCTCTGCCAAAGAAACTCTCAAGGGAAGAAAGAGCCAATACTCTTTCCCTCAACAATTCAGAGAATCAGAGAGTCACAAAAGGATTGAGGCTGGAAAGGACCTCTGAAGGTCATCTGGTCCAGCACCCCTGCTCAAACAGGGCCGCCAGGAGCCAGTTGCCCAGGACTGTGTTCAGATGACTTTTGAGTACCTCCAAGGATGGAGACTCCACCACCTCCAAGGGCAATGTGTGCTGCTGCTCAGTCACCCTCACAGCAAAAAAAGTGTTTCTTGATTTTCAGGTGGAACCTCTGTGTTTAGTTGATTACTTTAATGAATGCAAGATATGCAGTCCATATTTTTTGTTGCAACCTTAACCTTAATCTTAATCACAGCATTCTGTGATACTGTGTAATATTGTGATTCTGTTTAAACTGGATATGGTACTAGAAGTCCTGTCAAGCAGTACTGCACTACTCTTAAGAAAGTGAGCTGCCTCACTGGGTCAGCCCAAGGGCCCGGTTGGTTTAGCATTCTGCCTCCTACAGTGACTGTTTGCAGCTTACATCAAAATACAGAAGTCTGAGCAAGCATATTGATTGCTCTAATGATACTTCATTTCAGCACTTAGGATTTTAATAACTAGAGAGGGTGTCTGGGCTGTCATGTTTAATAACCACTGAGGAATTTATCCTTCTAGACTTTATCTAATCTTTTTTGAAGCTACTTATGCTTTTAGCCTCCATAATATCCTATGGCATTGAGTTTGACAAAGTAATTATGTAACATTTGAAGCACTTCTTGTCTTATTTTTTTAAAGATTGCTTAAATGTATAAAGTCACTGTGTGTCTTACTGTTTATGCTATGAAAGGAGTGGTTGATCATGTCATTATTCATCTCCATATAATTTATGACTTTGTGGGTTTGAGTCATATCTCCTGGTGTGCCTGTTTGAATCCATGGTTTTTGTCTTGTTTAGTCTATCTGTCTTTGGAAACCTCTGATCCTCCATATGCCTATTCTGTGGAACTTTTCTGGAGTGTCAAAACCGTCATATTTTGTAGATCCTGTAGAACCTGGAATAATGAAATATGAGAGCAAAAAAGGCTATAGAACAGACAGTAAAGGTCATTCCACCCTTTTACTTCTGGATGATAAAACAGGATGGGATTCAGGAAGATGTTAGGGTAAATTTAGGTGTCCACCTGAAGTACTTACCTGTCGACTAGATTTTTAGCCAGTAGAGATCTATTCAATCAAATCTATTCAGATTTGAGTCTGCAAAACTCAATTAAACATTTAAAGACAGCCTTATTAGGTCTGTCAATTAAAAACCAAGATATTTTTCTCTATGTCCTATGTATAATGTTAGCATTATCATGTTCATGACTTACGTGATGCCACAGGTGCTGTGTAATCTAAAACAACTCTGAGAATCAACAGTGGCACACTGATGTAAAAAATGTAGTAATGGAGACAAAATAGCCATAGGTTAATTCTCAAGGTGTATCCAGCCACAAATGTAGAAGACACATTTTAACACTGGTTGAACATGGTATTTTCTGTTCCAAAAGGAAAGAAAGCAGTTTGTTTCAGCTTGTTTTTCTTTCTGTTAGATTAGATTTGTCCACCATTTAAATTACAAAAATAATGACATACTCTTGAAAATTCAGCCTCTTTCTCTTCTTAAAACATAAACAGTGAAAAGTGAAGAATTAGTTCCTAGCCTATTGTGATAAAAACATGAAAATTTTATATCACTTTTTAATTGTGAATATCAAAATTTGAAGACTAACTCAATCTCAGGGGCTTAGTGAATCTTTATTTTATTTCTATTGTTCAAAAGCACTCATATCCAGTGTGATATTGGTTTAGGTTAGAGAAATCACACCCAAATGTAATATAGATATACCTGTATTGCTTCAAAGGAGCATTATGCATGAAGAATCAGTTTGCTTTTGTGATTTACATTTGTTTTGTCAAAGCATTTTAGGTATATTTACCACCTCATACAAAGATTAACTACTTTATTACACTTCAGTTAAATGGCTTGTTGTAATACGCTCATTTTATTTCTATATAATCAGTCAAAACATTACTTTGGTTTACATTGCTTCATAAAAATGCTCTATGTAATATATAAAAGATGTACATTGGTTTGGAAGAATCAGTATTTACATGAAGTCCATAATAATACAAGATTTACAGTTTTCCTTCCCCTGTACATAGCTGTCTCTTAGAAGTCTTTATTTTCCAATGTTCATGCTGAGCTGAAATGTTTTGCTGTTCTAATTATAAATTTAAAAAATATATAATTCCAAGTTACTAATTTGTTTCAATTTTGCATTGTATTTTTAGTTAACTTAATTAATTTTCTTTTTCTTTTATTGTTGTGATCTGTTGTCTGTTTTGTCTGTTGCATGTCCAGGGTTCTAAGGTTAGTATTGCTGCTGTAAGTTTCAGTTTTTGCATTTTCAAAAATACCTTATTTTTAATCGTTTAATATTTTGGCTTTTTTTAATATTATTATTATTTTCAGATATCATATACTAGGATGTAAATAGGAATATATTGGATGCAATCATTAACTTTTTCTAACGTGTTTCCTTTGAATAATTCAATGCATTAAGTATGATGCTTACTGTTGGCTACTGGACTGAACGTAGGCAGGTCTGTGAGCTAAGTTATTAAAGTGGTTTTCAATAGAAAAATTCTTTAGGCCCTGAATGTGTTAATTGTATGGGAGACTTGTTACCACTCTTAATGGACACTGAGTAGTCATGAATGGTGATCAGTCCACTTTTTAAAGACTTTTTGAGCTGCAGCTATCTAAAATATTACTAATACCTGAAGGGAACTTGATCAACAATGGAGCTTATTTTAAACATTATTAGAATATCAATGTGCTACATTTAACAAGTAGAACTAATGGTAAGTTCTACTGTAAAAAAAAGTCACTCTTCTTTTTTTTTTTGCTTCTGGCCAGCAGAATATTAGGGACATTTGCAAAAAAAAAAAGATTTCTTTTTTTCAATTCAAAGTTTTCAAAGTCTTGGTAAAATGCATTATCATAATCTATAAAATTAATGTATTACATAACTTGCAAAAAACACCAAAAAACCCACAATAGTTATTCTGAAAAGGTTTAAAGCTATGATTGATGAAATACAGTTGAAGCTTGAGAAAAATCAACAGCAGACAGTCAGTTGGCTGCTATCAAGCCTGATGTTATTTCAGGCATGAGTTCAAAGTTCAAGTTTCTGTAACCATCTATGAGTTTTTCTAGCAGACTGTTAATGACTATAGATTTTTTTGCAAATCTATTTTCTTTGGATGAATGCTTTCAAAAATGATGTTCGAGTCTGTTACAAAAACCCACCAATTTACTGTTCCAAAAAGTAGGAATACGGCACACACTAAGCACAGGAGACCTGGCTAAAGAGGATAGGCTGGAAATAGTTCTGAGAACTGTCATTTTACCATTTTTCTGATATTATTGGGCAGATCAGACATATGACAGCCCTTCATAAATCACTCATGTAACCAACATGAAAAGAGAAATTAAATGAAGTGATATCTATCATGGTGACACATGCCACATTCTATCCTTCATCTTTCAAAAAAGTTGTTTCCTTAATACTGTTTGGCACCATTTGCACTTTTACAATTTTTGAAGTAAAATATTCTAAAAAGTGACTCATGAGTGAGGATACTGATTTTTTTAGAAGTATGGAAATAAAGGATTTTTTATTTTTCTCTATTTCTTTTTCTTTGGAAGGAAATGGCCTTAGCAGCACAAAATACATTTTGAATATTTTTTTATAGATACTTCTAAGCAAATTTATAGAAATAAACAAACAGAATGAAAGTAATGCTTTGACTTATCTGCACTATTAGATAGCTGGATGCATTTGAAAACATGACTCTGGACATTTAAGTATCTTTTTGGAGAAAAACAACATGACTCTCTTTTAGATTTCAGAAATACTGAGCTCAGTCAGCATTTTTCTGTGAGTTCCCACTAAGGAGAGTCCAACACTACATTAAGAAAGAACTGGCCATTTTCTGAGAAATGTGAACTTCACACCATATAACTTGTCACATTTTTACTTCCCCCCCCCCCATTACTGTCATGAAAGAGCAAACATACTCTCTCTCATCTCCAGGAGAACTGGACTCTGTCAGGTTCCTACACGGTATAAGCATTCCCAAGGAGAATCGATTTGTGGAAACAGGGCAGAACTGTTTGGTTTTTTCCACTCCACTCTTTACATTTACTTGTTTATCTAAAGGAACATAAAAGCTATACAGACAATAACTACCTTCATCTGTTACCTGTCAGTTTGCTTAGCCTATGGAAGAATGTAAGAGTATGCTGCACCCTTATATACCATGCATTGCTTTACTATCTGACCACACTTCGTCTTTATGTAATTGCCAATAACTTTCTCATTTATATTAAACTTTTTCTCATCTGCTACAGCATGTAAATATAAATAATTTTCTCACTCTTCATGCTGTGTTCCTTTGAATTTCACTCACAGTTTATGTTAACAGTAATAGGAGATTTTTAAATAACTTTTCAATGTGTTCATCATTAAGCATAACAATTTAGATTTCTATGTGTATGTGCTGTCTTTATATTTCAGTTGTGTTCAAACTGTTTAATTCAATTATTTCTTTTTAAAGACTGAACTGGAAAATATTGAAGTGACACAAGGAATGTCAGCAGAGACAGCAGTAACTTTTCTCAGCCGTCTGATGGCAATGGTTGATGTACTGGTATTTGCCAGTTCTCTGAATTTTAGTGAGATTGAAGCTGAAAAAAACATGTCTTCTGGAGGCCTAATGCGACAGTGCCTAAGGCTTGGTAAGTCAGCAGACAGTATGTATTAACTGTTTACTTACAGATCAATGACCTACAGACAGATCAAGTAGTGACACAATTAGGAAAAGGACTTGTACTGACTAGGATGTGATAAAATAAAAATCCTGTTTATTATTTATTTGATAAAGTTTTAAGGTTGATTCCATTTAGACACAAGAGTAAGTTAAGTGATATGTCTGAAATAGTTCGTTCTTACGTATTTCAAGTTGTATATATTTTCGGGGAGTAAAAATGTTATATGTAAGTAAATAAATGGAGAATTATTTTTTTTCTTAAAACAATTTTGCTACCTGCCTGTTGCAGGTTTCATTATCCAAGTCTTCATGGATTTGGAAGAATACTTATAGGCCATGTAAGATTAAAAGCATGAGATGCATGTGAAGACTCTGTAGACCTTAATATATGCTGCAACAGTCAGGCACCTCTCTTCACCATGTACTATTTGCTATATACTGTTACAAGTAATTTAGGAAATTTAAAAATTTATTAATAATTCAAACTATTCTGTGGGAACTATGTCACTTTATCCTTGTTAACATTAAATTTTGACTGTCATTTGGCATAGTGCTGTTTTGTTAATGTTAAGTCCCACATACTTTTTCATCTCTCAAATGAAGAATAATTTTTGTACTCAAATTTTGCCCTGTTATTATTCATACCACTTATTAGGTCATTGATAATTATATTGTTCTTATATAAAACTTGTGGTTTATTCTCAGTGATCAATTTTCATCAAATTCTAAATTACTGCCTACATTTTTTTTCTGTTCTAGCAGTACATAAGTACTTTCAGATTTTAAGTGTTTATATACAATCAATAGCATTAGAGCTCCAGTTCAAGGACTGATATTTTTCAAATTTTAATATAGTAATGTAGCAGTTATATAAAACAGTTGTTCAACTAAGGAATGAAATGAATAAGACACTATAATGCTTTCTTAGTACCGACCAGATAGTCTCATGTGACTACTATGTTGTACTTTACTATTTGGACATGGTTAATGATGTATAAGACTGGATGTACAGACTGATAATTGATGTCCTGAATATAATGATGAGAAAATATTCTCATTTGTAGCATTTTTGTAACTTCTTTTTAGTTTGTTGCGTGGCTGTGAGAAACTGCTTAGAGTGTCGGCAAAGGCAGAGAGAGAGAGTGAGCAAGACGTCATTAATCAGCAGTAAAACTCAAGATGCTCTTCAGGGTGTAACTGCATCAGCAGCGACCAAGGTAACCCAGCCTTCAGTTACCAACAGCAATGGCAAATCTGTACCACTGCTTTATAGGATCAGAAATTAATTGTAACTGTCTTCTCAAGTATTTGGCTGGCTTAATTAGTTGGCTTAAAGTAAAAGTACGTGGAGGGCGTTATTTGAAACAAGAAAACATTAATGCAGTAGTATGACTGGAGCAACGTTAAACAGCTTTTTCATTCTTGCTTGATCTACTTTGAAGAGCAAGTCCTCTTATTCACATCTGTCATATATACTTGCATAGCTCTTTTAATCTGTCAAGGCATTTGCAGTTTTGATGAAATCCTACAATCACATCTGTGTTGGTGGAACATTTGAGTCCCAGTAACTTCAACAGACATTTGCATGCAGATTAGACATCAGTATTTTCTATCTAATTTTAGAAATGAAATATGTTTCGTATTCAATTACAGCTTAGTCTTTCTGGTTTCATTAATTCATTGTTCATCTTTTTTTAAAACCTGTTTACAGCTTTAAGGCTTTGGGACTCCTGAAACTAAAATCTCAAAGAATTGAGCACAGCCCGTGATTAAAATGCCATACTTTGTATGATGTAAAAGATTACCTTTTTTGCTACAATATTTTCATAACTAAATTTAGTGCTTTATCTTCTCTAAAAACTTTTTCAGATAGCATTTACAAACTCATCTCCTTTCACAGTACTACTTCATTAAATCTCACAAAAACATTACATTTCTCCACTTCATCACATTCAGTGCAAAGCAGATCAGTATAAGGAGACTCTTAGGTGTTGAGGCACCATTTGCAATAAATTATAATTTTTTAAAGGAAGCATACTACTCTATGCTTTTGTAATAATAGCAGTGATTCTGTAAGTAGTCTGTAATAATTATCAGTAAAATGAACATAAATGTTTTTTAAAAATATTTCTACTAATTGTTTTTAAATTTAATACACATATTATAAATAATTTATTGTACTGCTATGAAAAATCTGTAATCTGAAATAACCTTTTGTGTGCAAATTATTAAGAACTCTGGGAAGAGATACAGTTGTTCTGAGGTACTGGGAAGATGTAACAATTTATATCTAAATATTTAGTATTAGACAATAATTCAAAGCATTGCTTTATTTCTAGAACCCTTCTCTGAGTATTATGTTGTAAGTATATTTGCAATAGAAAAGCATCTAAGATTGATGCAGTATCTAAAAAAAAAGATATCAAAATAATGTTCTAACAGAAATGCTTTGATATTTGGAGGGAAAAAAAAATCTCACTACTTTTTATTTTTAGACTCCCCTTGAAAATGTCCCTGGCAATCTTTCTCCTATAAAAGACCCTGATAGGCTTCTTCAGGATGTTGATATTAATCGTCTACGAGCAGTTGTTTTTCGTGATGTGGTGAGTAATATGTGCTATAATTCTGTCTTCTGCAAAATCATGTCTTATATTTTCAAAGAGATTTGGATTGTGCTGGAATTAAAAATATCATTCATGTGTTACACTTCATGTATTATCTGCAAACCATCTGCTCGTGGCTTTGTAACTACCAGCCACTTTCTGCACTCTAAAACCATACTAGTAAGCTATTTCAGATTAGTAGCTAACTGTGTTTAACAGTCAGATTTGATCCTATATTAGCCAAATAATCATAGCCAGAAGAAATATGGCCTATGTTGATTGAAACTGTATATATGAAGTTGTCAGCTATTTGTCCAACCAGAGTAGGAGGAAGAATGGGGTATGAGGAAGAATTTTATGTATTACAGAACTGCAGCAAGTTGATTTATAAAGACAATTTTTTTCTTCTGCTAAACAAATATATACATATACTATCTATAAATAGATATAAGAATGTTCTTCAGATTTATCTGCAACTGTTTTTAGCATAAAACTGTGACACAATGTGTTTGGGTTTGAAAGTAGTACGAAAGGAATTATTATATATGCAAATATATGCTTAAACTTCTTCAACCTAAGTTTGAGTGGATTGAAGTGAAGACTGAAGTTAGAAGTAGCTTTAAAGGGAAGAAAGTAGAACTTGACTCAAAAAAATATTATCTCTCAGGATGACCTGATCATCTTGAAAGTACGAGGTTGAATTTGGGTGGAGATTTTCTGTCACCTACTCTTTTCTTAGCTGGAGGAGAAGGGAATAGGAGAAATGTTATTTCTGGCATTTCTATGAAAGAACTTAATAAAGGGATTCTAGTTATTTTAAGAATTGCAAAGACATGCAACCAAATTAAACAACACCCAAAAAGCAGGGAAAGCAAGCACTGGGTTTGTAATAGAAAATGCATGCCCATGCAATTGAGACAAGGTGAAACCGCTGCAGGAGTAGATAGAAGCTGAAATCTTAATTCCACTGTGTTGGGTGTTACACATAATAATAATAAAAAAAAGATATTTCAGTTGAACTACAGCAACTTATGCACAATCAGGGTGGAATCTAAGCCATAGATGGTAGTTGCCATTGAGCAGCACACTATGTGGGGTAGGAGGAAAAGAAGACAGCAAAGTTGTTGTGGTCCTGGCATTTAGTTAAATGCCAGCCCTGGAAAATGAGGATTGCTGCTGACAATCTTGAAGGAGAAGTAGAATGTACGAGGTGGGATTTATTGCCTGAAGAAAAGCAATGGTCATATTCCTCCTGCTTTTACATGCTACCAGAAGCTGTTACACTTGCGTATGTATCCAATGTTAGCTAGAAAAGTATCAATGAGCTTAGTTTTCCCACTTGACAGTAGTACCCCTTACATTCTTGTGGCAGGAGCTTTCAGAGTCTTATCTTTGGGGCAGCCAAAGTCAGTTATCATTGCTGTTGAGAAGCCTTAAAGCACTCTCAGAGCAGAATCAGGCCTCTAGACCGAAAAGCCCATTGACTCTACAGTCCCAGAGATTTGTGTAATTGCCAAATTACCTGTAAGATTCAGTACTTAATACAAGCTGTGTGCATAGTACTCCAATGAAAATCCATTAAATCTTCTACATAATCCATTTACTACTATGTTAACACACGTAAATTTCTGGAAGGCATTATTTATAAAGCTTTGTAATGATCTTGTATGAAAATTCTATGGGAATCTCTGATATTATAATCTGTTCCTTTTTCTCCAACACAGGATGACAGCAAACAGGCTCAGTTCTTAGCTTTGGCAGTAGTCTACTTTATTTCTGTTCTGATGGTCTCCAAATACCGCGATATACTAGAACCACAACGAGAAACTGCAAGATCTGGGAGCCAGGCAGGTAGAAATATCAGACAAGAAATAAATTCACCAACAAGTACAGGTACATTTGTTTTCTTCAAATGTTATTTTTCATTTTGATATGCAGATTTTTTTGAAGAGCTATATTTATATTATTAAAAAGTATTTTTAGTTAATAGCTGAAGATCCTAATAAAGAATTACTTGCTACTTTCTTCCTCTATAATCATTCAGATCTTTAACATACATTGGCAGATTCCAGTTATTCTATATTTTTGCCTATAGGGTATAACTAATTTTCATTTAAATATTGGTTTTTTGTGCCTTTTTTTTCTTTTATTTGAAAATAATTAAAAAGAATCAGGGTGCCTGATGGAGTTAAAGCTGTAAAGTACAAGATAGTTGATCCACACAGCTTCCTGAATCTGGTATTTGTTAGTAAGAACAGATATCTTTAACTCAGCAAACACAGCTGCTTGCCCATGTGAACTCCTTTTGTTTGAATGAGGAGGTTTTTGCAAGGGTAGTCATGGAGTACTTTCTTGGAGTCCTGCTGTGTTGGTGCCTGTGTTTAAAAGCCTATGGAAACAATATAATAAAAAGGAAGCATTTCTGTTGCCTTCTTTGACTGAACTGTTTGTGATTTTTATTAGTAGTAGTGGTTTTTACTAGCATGTGTTCTTCAGCCTCAGAGGGAGGTAGTCTGTTAGCTGTCAGAACGAGAAATTAGGAACTCAAACTTTATCCAGCTTTGTTTCAAATATTTTACTATGTCAATTCAGTAGGTTTTTTCAAGTCTGATTGGATTGATTAAAACTCCACCTTCTGTGTTAAAAGAGCTGAAAACAGTAACTGAATTTGTCCATTAAGCTCTTTCTGTGTGTTTTTCTTCTTGTATTGATTTTTAATTGCTTTCTTCATTTATGGTGTTGCTAATTTTAATTCTTCATAGAATTTATCTTCCAATTTGTGTCATATTTACATTTAGTCATTATTTTCTGATTCATTGTGATGTTTTAATTTACTACTCGTACATAATTTTTAAAGTCTTTGTGCTTGTAGGCTTTCCATTTTAAATATACTACATGAATGTAGTCAGTTATGAGAAATCATAATTTTTTTATGCCTTCCTAGTTATATGTTATGGTTTTGCATGAAGAAACTGCTACTTTCAGTGAATTTCAACCATGATTGTCTTGCCTCTGTGTGTGTGTATGTGTATATCTCTCTATCTGTGTCTCTTTCTCCCCATGAATGTTGCTCTTGAAGTGCCCAAATAATAGGTATGCTGTTTCCTATCTCTTGATACAGAACTTGTTTTCTTCCTTTTTGTTGATAATCCCATATTTGCATGTTTCAATGAGATAGGATATCCGTCATGGATCCCCAGTGGACCAGGCCATACATGAATACTAGCTGGCTCACATTTGATTCCATGATTTTCTCCACAGTTGTGGTCATACCATCTATCCCTCACCCAAGTTTGAACCATGGATTCCTTGCCAAGTTAATTCCTGAGCAGAGCTTTGCCCACTCATTTTACAAAGGTAATATTAACATCATCTCCTAACCTGTTTGGGTGTTCTTATTTAATGTAATGTAATTCAAGAACTAACTGTGATGTAATTGTTAATAAATAAGTATACGCCTCAGGTTACATGGAGATCAGACCTGATGATACCTTTAAACTTGAACGTCCTGCCTACATTTCTCCAGGAAGTCTCTTTCCCACTTTTGCTACCATTTATTAGCTTTACATATTATGAAATAGAATTTAAAAAAATAAAAAAAAACAGTCAGGAGAAGGGAAGGGATGTAGAAAATTTTAAATGCTCTTGGTTTATGGTTATTCTGCTAAAACGTTAGGTCCATAAAAATAAAATCAGGCCTATTTTAAAAATATTACATACCACATAAAGTATGTAGTACTTTTATAATATTCCCTTCCCCAAATCTTTTCCTGTTCTTTTGCCTTCCTTTCTCGCTTTTTTTCTTGCCTTCTTGATGGTATGTAAACCTCTGATATTGTATGTATTGTGAATTATTTTATGCCTGTTAGTTAATGTGCTGTGCTGTGCTTCTCTTGAAGGAAACTGCTTTTGTGACCAGAGCAACTATTATATGTTTTGGGCCTGATTTGTTTTGTTTGTTTGTTTGTTTTAATAGATACTATATAACATAGGAAATACGTTTTTCAGATGTCATAACATGAAAAAGAGAGAGTTACCTGAGTGTAACTTTAGCCAAGTTTGCATGTACATTTCCCCATTTATTTGCATGCACTGTGCTACAAATACAGAAATGTAAAACAGATTAAAAATTTAACCTGGTGAACATGTTTTTGGTATAATTTTAAAAAATCTCAATGGATAAAAAGATTGATTTATAAAAAGTCTGAGAGATTTACTAAAAGCCTAAAACATTTAAAATTGCATCCTGTTTATGAAGAACAGATATAGTTAACTTCCTACTTTGGTAATAATGCAACTTGTGTGTATCATACACTGTCCTGGGCACATTATGTTAAAATACTCATTACATCAACCGAAACTATCACTTTGTTAAACTGGCATTTCTTGAACTTTGGTGTGTGCATGTGTCCATATTATACGTTGTTTTAAATTATAACAACTAGTAGGCAAGGGTTTGTGATTTTGATTAATAAGACTATTGTCTGCCATGCAAAGAAAAAAAAATTATTTTGGATCATTCAATTTGCTGATGTAATATTCTTGGTTGTGACAGCTGCATTTGTATGATTTAACCCATAATTAATAAAGAAAGGAATCATTTGCTCTTAGTTTAGAAAACTACAACAGTACTACATGGTACTACAGAATAAACCCCTAAAATTTCGTTAAATACTGCTTTGTCACCTCTTGTTTTTTTCTTTTTTGTTTTTTTCTTTTTTTTATTTTGCATTTAGAGCATGCTTCTGTGTATTAGGGATGGGATATTTTATTTTTAACCACCTTTGCTTGAAAGTTGGCATTGGTTAGACTGTCTCAAAACACAGTTATTTAAAGACATTTTAATTTTTATTAGATTTAGTACAATAGAAATAAATTATGCAACATAGATTAGATTATATTGCTATTTGTACAAAGCTTGACATTAAATATAGTGGGTGGCAAAAGGAGGGGGGAAACAAATAATTTTTCTTATTATTCACGTATAGTATATGAATAATATATATGTCACGAAAGCAGGAAAAAAGTTCAAGAAGAAATGGAGACAGCCATACAAACTCACCAAAATATTTCAGATAAAGCATTTTCTAACATTTGTGTCTTCTAAGCTGTTGTCTATAGTACATGTTTTACCTTGAGTTCAGGTAAAATATAGTTTTGTTTTTAAAATAGTTCAGTAGAGCTATAGTAAAATTGTGAGCTTCTTACAGAAGAAAAAGTGGTTTAGCTCTAGAAACAAATTGTTCAGTAAAGGTAATGTTAGCTGTAGCTAGTAATTTTATTTGTTGATATCATCACATCCTTCAAGGTTTTAACTCTGTGAGGTATCAGCCTTTTATTCCTAAATACTATACCTGTTAGAGAAGAAAAATGTTTCTGCTTTTTATATTCTGAACCCAGTTCTTCAGTTTTGAACAACATTAACAGGAAGTGAAATGAAAAACAATAATTGCCAACACTATCAGACAAAGCTAGGAGTCAAAACCTATTTTGTCATTTCAAGAATCTTTCATTCCAGTGGAAAAGCCAATTGGTTTCCTTTTAGTCGTTTCACATGCTTTCAGATGTTGGCAGCAAGCATGTAATATTTTAATATTATTTTAAATTTTAAGATATTTTAACATATGATAGAGTGGTTTAATGTAGTATTTAAAAGTAAATACATATTTTTAAAGCAAAATCCTATTTATTAAAAAATGGATAAAAATTCGGTTGTTGAAGGGTTACTCCCTCTATATTTTATTCATTCCACATGACACAAAAAGAATATAAAGAATTCATTCTTTGTCAATCCAATTCAATATAGCAAATTGTATCATTATTGTTAGAACTGTAAGACTTCTTTGGGACAGATCTCTGTGAAGGAAGGGAGAGAGATTGGCTGCTTGAAAGAAATCTATTTTTAGTAGATTTAAGTAAGATAGTGATTTTGTTCTTAGTGATGTTTCTTTTCTTTTTTCTTTACATGGGACAATAGCTTTAGTTAAAAATTATTTAAGGCTGTGTGAGACCCTACTTGTCTCAGGCACATTATAGTATGTGGTTGGTGTATACTTCTGAGTAACTACAGCTGGTGCAGGTTGCAGGAATTTTAATCATTGTACTTGATATCATCATACACAGTGTTGACATTTGCCTAGTTTATTGACGATATTATATATGAATAAAATGTAGTGTTGAAATAAAAGACTTTAAAATAGGCTTTGCAGGGAAATACATTCTGCCTTTACTTATAAATGTTTGCAGATGTTATAATGAGGATTTAATGTTTCTTTTACTGTTATTCAAATATTGTTCACAAACTGTATGTTATCTTATGGTGCTTAAAGGAGGAAGCAGCACATACGCAGGAAAGAAAAAATAAACTGATTGTGCCCACGACTATCATTTCACAATAAAAATGTTTATTTCTTTATAATGTTCTATAGGTCTGTATTATTTTTCTTTCTAAGCTGATCCATGGGGAGGAGAAAAGTGTGTCTCTATCCATAGACTTACTTCTTGACATAAGTTTGTTACAAGTGCTTGGGTTTCTCCTACTAGTTTCTAATAACTTTAAAGGGACTGCAATACTTCTAAAATAATCTGTGCTTAATCAGACAAAACAGAACTTGCAAAATTAAAAGAAAACTCCCTGTCTTTTCAGTTTAGGTCATATACAGTATTACTTTTTGGAGTAATTTATTATCGTGGTCTCAAGGAAAGTAGCAGATCAGAACTATTTTCTTGAATCTGAATGATATCTGAGAAACAGTCCTATGAAAGTAAATGTTGCCAGATTTGCTTCTTTCTGTTCACTATACCAAAGAACTAGAATGACTTTTGGGCTATCAAATGGCTCAGATTCTCTGCATTTGTGAAGATTTCACAATGGAGACTGTAAACCAAGAATTATTTAAATGGCAGAGCCTGTCTAAATGGTTGCCTGACTTACAGACCTTTTGGTTCATCATTTGGTTTTTCTTCAGCTGACTGTGATGAAGAGTTCTTCTTCAGCATAATTAAAATATGGAGGTGTAATAACAATGGGAATAGCATTAAAAATGTCTTTGACAGAAGGGGAGAGTTGTTTTCACCTGACTAGTCAGACATGATTGGAATATTCTTATCATTCTCACTATCTCTGTGACTGTGGGTATTGCAGTATGACCAAAAGCTCTGTACTAGATTTTCAGTTTCTGTCTCAAAGTCTTCAGTCACTTGTGAGTTGTACTTTCTGAAAAATAACAGTAGTGAATCAATGTCTAAGCTGGTCATCCTAGGCTCTCTTTGTAATAGATGGAGAGAAGTTAGGGCACATTTAGGCTACAATTCACCTAGCTTGCTTTAGAGATCTACTTAAAAGAGAGAGAAATCGGTCACTAGAAATCCCTACCTCTTGCTGTTCACTATAGATGTCATTGTAGAAGTCTGCCTTGGTCAGATTAACTGTGACTCTTTTGATTATACTAAACTGAACTCCAGGCACTAAACTTGCTTTATGACAAAAGCTGGCATGAACTGCTTTGATCTCAGGCACTAGATCCAGTCTAATGACATTATGGGCCTTAGTAATATCCCCATCCCATAAATAGCTATAATTTGTTAATACATGTTCTTAGATACATATTCTTCTCTGAGAATGTACATGTATATGGCTTGAAAGTAGGAAACTTATATCTGTCTAAACAATTACATAATGTATTCAGCCTAATGATTGGCAGGTATGTTCACTTTGTACCTGGTATCTAATAAATCTCAGCAATGTATATCATTGTCCCTCCAATAGCCCCTTATTTCTTTCCTACCTTTCTAACAGTGTTCAATGCCAATAATCTACACCTTCCTCTATTTAAAAGTACTTTTGAATATTGATTTACTTCATTGTATGATTGAGGGGATTATCAGTTTTGTTGTTTTGCTTTATAAGTATTCAAATCTCCTTTTTTTTGCCTGCTGAGTGCTTGAGATATTTGAAGGAGTCTATTCCTTGCAGTCTGAAGTACTAGCAAACCCTTTATAAAAATCATTGCATTTCATCTTTAGCAACATCTTCCACAAAGATCTTGTGTGATAAATCTTAGCTGTGTTGTATTAGTAGAAGGCAGTGCTAGAGTTTAATCTCTACTCAGAGTGATGGGAGATGATTTCAAGTTGTTTGAAAAGCTTCCTTTCAAATTCAGTATGATGAAGATAGTCCCAGTAAGCAGATCTACTTCCCATGGAAGGCAGACAAGCTTCTTCTGTTTTATTTTTCAAGCAAATACATGAAATTAATATCAGAGAAGGTTCAGGTCTTTGTAGGAGGGTTATCAATACACTTATAAGACATCTAAGTTAGTGGCACATTCTGAAAGTGGAATTTGCCAGTTCCCACAGCCATTTTAAGAGAAATTTGTATTAGTCAAGACATCATTATTGGTCTTTACCTTTGTCTCTTTGGTCAGCAACAGCTACCCTTGTGAACTGAGTATAAAATGCTGAAATTCATATTTCTGGAATGGCAGCAATTGGAATAATTTAGAAAATAATGTTTTGTTCTCAGTTGATTTCTCTGTTAAAATAGGGATATTTTCCCAAACTGGTATGAATATATCTCTTATGTCTGGAAGGTGTGGAAGTAAAAACTGAAAAGTTGAGTGTTATTTTTCTTAACAGGTAAATTTCTCTTACCAGGTAGAGGGCAATCACTACATATTTTGAGAGCAGAACTATTATTGGAATAAGACACAGGAGAAATAGAGGAGCGTGTTATCTTCTGTTAGTAGTAGCTAATCAGCCTTAAAATGTAAAACCACATAACCTGTTTAGATTACAGCTAGGAATTTTAGCTCTGGTGGTCAGGAACACTTAAGATGAGTTTTCTCAGTTCTGTTCATTATTGAAGCTATCCTTGCCTATTTTGAAGGTTTATTGGACTACTGTTTCTTTCAACAGTGCTTCCACATCTCCAGCAGTGCAAAAGTGTGTATAATCTTTTTTTTTTAACACTTCAGCTGGCAGCCTGTTAATTACTGAGAACACAATTAATGTTAACCAAATAATGGAATGATATTTTCAGTTGAAAATTGATGTTTCCACTTAGAAGTGTTTCAGAAATGAAAGCATTGAAACTTTGCAATTTGCCTTATAGCATATTGTGGGAAGAAAATCAATATAGATCTTATCATAACATATTATCAGAAATGGATTCCCTTGATATCACTGTCTGTATTTTTCCCAAAGCACTGTAAGTGAACAGATTTCTTAAAGGTATATGCTGTGGATGGACTGAAAGCTATTGAATATTTTTTTCCTTGACAGAATGAACTATATTAAGAAGTTGCAGAAATAGCTTTTATTCTTCGAAGACAAGTAAAGCATCAAGTTTTTTCTGATCTCGTAGATGTACAGGGTATTGTACATTGCTACATTGTTGCTTGCATTCCTAATGTAGTAGCATAGAGATTTCCGTCCTATTTTTAAACTAAATATTTTGCAAAAGGGTAGCAGCCTAACTATGCAAAGTGGACTAAAGGACTAATTTCTGTTGCCTGTCAAAATATCCTTTGCCTCCATAAAATCCTGACAAAATTCAAGTCTCTATCTTTCTCAAAATCTTCCTCTAAACATATGTTTTCAAGAAACTGAATGAAATGTTATAAAAGACATGGATGATAATCATGAAAATCATAAAAGTGAAATTCTACTGAATTTCTGGCTGCTGCTCAGAATTATCATATTGCTTTACAGATGAAATATATGCTGCCTATTCCAACTGCCTCTGAGAGCATGTACATTTGAAGATCATGGGATAATAATAAATACATCTGCTCTCCTGAGACCCCACCTAGAGTAATATGTCCAGTTCTGGGGTCCACAAAATAAGAAGGACATGGAGCTTTTGGAGCAAGTTGGGAGGGCCATGAAGATGATCAGAGGGCTGGAGCACCCCTCCTATGAAGACAGGCTGGGAGAGTTGGGGTTGTTCAGCCTGGAGAGAAGAAAGCTCCAGGGAGACCTTAGATCAGCCTTCCAGTACCTGAAAGGGGCCTACAGAAAAGCTGGAGAGGGACATTTTACACGGGCATGTAGTGATAGGACAAGGGGGAATGGGTTCAAACTAAAGGAAGGTAGATTTAGACTGGATATTAGGAGGAAATTCTTTACTGCGCGAGTGGCGAGACACTGGCACAGGTTGCCCAGAGGAATTGTGGCTGCCCCCTCCCTGGTGGGGACAGGTTCAAGGCCAGGTTGGATGGGGCTTTGAGCAATCTGATCTAGTGGGAGGTGCCCCTGGCCATGGCAGGGGGTTGGAACTAGCTGATCTTTAAGGTCCCTTCTGACCCAAACCATTCTTATGATTCTCTGATTCTGATATTTATTTCCCTTGAACAACTACTGAAGTCATCAGAAAAGAGTTTTGCACATATATTTCATTAGTAATTTATCAAGCATTATCTATGTATGAAGCAGTTGTTTTGGTGGGTTTTTTTGAAAGTAACAGTAATTATTTACATTTGTACAAATTTTAAAAGTTCTTTGATTTTTCATAGTAGTGCTTAATATAAAACATTTTTAATATAAGTTTAATCATATCTATGGAACATGCTCTGTGCTTCACTGTTAACTTTTGTGGCTTGATGATGGGGACAGATTTATTTTTTTTACTACTTTTGCAAGAAAAGTCTAATCAGAAAAACACCACCTTCCTCAGAGCACTTCAGAAATATATTATCATAAATAACTACCAGATAATCTGTTTTTTTCATGAAGTGTTTTTTGAGTTTACACAAGACAAACATTAAAAAAAAATAGAAACTGACAAAAAAATAGGAAAATTCACCTAGGAAAAAAATTTATTACCATATTGTTTCTAATTTGTATATAGTTTCTTGTTTCAAATCTAAACAGCAGTTTTTATAGTCTGAAGTTGATATTTCTTTAATACAGCTTTTAATTTTCTCAAATTTATTTTATCTTAAGTTTTTTTTTAGTTAATGCCTTGGTAATGCATTGTTTTAGGATTACTGGCATTTTGTTTGGTAAATGTTTTGTTAAGTAATAGTCAGGCTAATGTCTTTTCTATCAAGCACTGTGTGAAGGAGGTTTGATTAATAAGGAAGAATCACAACATTGTTTAGAGACATTGCCTAAATAAATCAAGAGTTATGTCTGTCATAAGTGGCTCTTTTAATACTCTTTCCTTTGGCCAAGGTAGAAGGAGCTGTCCTGTGTGCCTGCCTGAGTCCAGGAGTGACAGTGAGGAATGAAACAAATAATAAGACTTTTGAAGAATTTGAGCAAATACAAGCAATTTCCAGTGAGCAAAAAGAGAAGACATGTACTTCATGTACTTACAGATGTCCACTTGCGAAAAATGGCTGATAACTCTGTCCTCTGCCATTCAGGCTCTTCATCACTTCCCAACCTTGATTTCCCCACCCTAAGTCTCTCCTGGTCCATTTCTCTTCCATGTCAGAGCCAGTCTATTTTTTCTGTTCCAGAGCTACATCCTTCCTTCTTGCAAATCTGCTCTAGTTGGAGGGAAACTGGTAACCCTCTGTCTTAAATCTCCTGTCTCAAGATCTGTGCCTTTCCTATTGCCAAGCCACTTCAGAGTCTTTCATATCTGCCCTTCCCCAGTCCCCCAGTTTTCAGCTGTGCTTCCCCTGCCCTCAGCTGTTCATGTCAGATCCCAGGGATACCCCTGCTTGTGGCTTTCACTCTTCCCAGCCAGATGCTGCCATGGCATGCACTCTTCTTCCACCTCTTCATGTGTATGGTTACTGGCGCTCTGTTAGACAGACAGAAGTTCTATGACACACTATAAATTTCCATTGCAACTCCATTCTTGGTTACTCCTTTCAATATACTCAGACACTTATTACTCTTTGATTCTGTCCCCATACTTAGTTTCTCATCTGAGTTCAATTGTGCCACTTCTCATATATGAAAACTAGTAGATTGATGTTGCTATTAAGAATTTTGACACCCTCTCTTTACAGCCTAAAGCTTAGGAATTGATTAGTTGACTCTGCCACCTATGGAGGTTACTATAATATCACTGCCTGGCTGGACTGAAAGCATTTGCAGCTTGTAGTTTACTGTTTCTGAAAGTCTGTAGAATACTACAAAGGGGTCTATAAAAGGCAGCTAATAATGTTATTATCAATGCCTCAAGATAGCTACACAGAAAACAACTCATAAATTTTCCAGTGTACGTGCAGACTGAAAGGCAGCATCTCCTATATCAAAACCGCCCCAACCTTACATTACCAAATGTTGCAGCAGAAATTTGACAATAATTTGGGATAGTTGACTTTCAAATAAATTTTCAACCATATTGTAAGCACTTAAAAATAATAATTTTCATACTCTTTTACTTTTGAAAATTTTCAGCCAATTTTTATCTAGTAGGGGGTTTTAATCAAATGAAAATAAAAAAGATCACAGGAATATACACACATTTTTTGTTTTGTTTTGTTTTTTATATAATAAATAAATATTAAAAGCAGAGTATTTTGTGTTGTCTTTTTTTATACAAGCAAAATATATGTATTTACCACAGACAATGTATGTCTCATTGTTTAGATAATAAACATGTGTATTTTTAGGCATTTGGAAGTAGTGCAAGAACTATTTAGGTAACTCAGTAGGTTAAAAAAATTGCAATACACTTCATAAATCACACACAAACAAGATATTTTAGGGAAGGAGTGTGATGGATGAGGTCACTAGATATACAATATGTCATTTAGTTAACTTAAGCCCATATTTTTCCCATAATGTAGTAAGTGAACTCATTAGTTACAATGAAAAACAGTAAGAAGGAGGCATCTGGCTTCCAACTGCCCATTTCTGACGGGTTTAAGATCGCTAGGTCTAGTAATGTTTCTGCTTTGACTCCTGACATGGCCTTGTGCTGCAGAAAATTGATGAGGTTTGCTGAAAATGTACAGGCTTACTGTCACAGTGTTATAACATAGACAGATACAATCCGTTATATTTTTGTTTCTGTTCATGTTTACTATTTTAATAGTTGTTGTAATTATTTTGAATTTTTATAAAAGCATATGAATGAGCAGCTTAAGATTTTTAGTAAATAACATTATGAATCAGTATTCAGTACTGATTTTTTTAGTCCTAAATTCTGAAGGCTACTGAAGTGCTATGACACTGTATAAATCAACATAGAATAAAACTTGTGGATATGCAGTATTGTAACTAAAATTGGCTGGGTTTTGTGACGTGTGCTCAGGAATTTATAATTTATTTAAAATAGTACTACTAATAATAATGCTGATCCAGAAGGTCTTATAATATGTCTTTTCAGGCATACTACTATATATACTAGTCTACTTATTTGAGAGACAATTATTAATCAGTTTTATCTGTTCTGAATTTGTTTTCTTTTGATTTACAAAAAGTAAATCGAACCTTTTAAACCTTATTCCTTTAGCTTGCTTGATGTTTTAAAAATGAGAGTCAAAGCATTTGATTTCAGTAGTTTTTCGAGATTATTATTCATGGTGATAAATTAGACTAGGCTTAATAGACTTAGTAAAGTATATTCGTATAGATACTGGAGTCACAATAAGAAAAGTAAAGATACAAATCTGGTTTCTGTGAAAATGAAATATCCATACACTTGCCTATATATAGAATAAATTCTCTTGATATTTTTTCTTAAATAATTTTAATTAGTCTTATTTATTGTATAGTATGCCATGTCTAAATTCTTTATCCACTGATTTAATTTTTCAAATGGTGAATCCTCTAGGCATCTTATTCTCATTAGGGAATAAAGGGTTACAAGACACCTGCAGAGTAATTAAATACAGTCGTATTTATAAAGTCTTGAAATTAGTTCTGACTTTTGAACTTGCTACTCTAATTGCAAGGCTATTCCAGAACCTTAATTCCATAGTGATGGCTGTCACTTCTTAATCTAAATGTATTCCTGATGAGTTTGCACCCAGTTTTTCTCATGCCAACTCTCTATTTAGCTAAAATCCTTTTCCTGGATTTTTCATCCTGAAAATATGTATATAATAGCTGTTGTATCCTCTCTCAGTATTAGTTTGGTCAGACTATATCAGCCAAACTCTTTTTTCTGCAACAGGTGATCTCCATAGTGGCAATTGCATCTTCCTCAACTATAACAGCACCCACAGTAATTCCATAATGAACCCTACCAAAGCCTTCTCTAATGCTATTAAAACTTAACTGTTGCAGGAGCTATTTCTTCCGAAAAGTCTGGGATCACATTTGCCTTTTCCATGGCAATGTTGTATTGGTAACTGAATAGTTACCAGTGATTGAAGGATCCAGGTCCTTCCCTGCAGTTATTTCCAGTTGTGAATTCCAGTTATAATGGGTGTCTCTGTGTTAGTCACTGAACTTTTCACTATTAAATGTAACTTGCAGTTCCATCCTATAATCCTTATTACAACCATAATTCTAATATAATTCTATTATATATATTAGATACAAATATATACATGCATATATATACATAGTTCTGATATAATCATAATTATTTTATAATTCTTATTATAATGCTTTCTTATAATCATCCTTCTGGGCATCAATTGTACCTTGTAACTTTGTCATCAACAAATTTCACCAGAATGTTTTTACTTTTTCATCTGAAATCTCTATTCAGATTTTAAATAAGAGAACTCCCATGGTAGTTTTCCTCAGTTTGATCTTTTTTCTTTTGAAACTATTTGGTGGCTCCTTCTTAGCCAGTTTCTTTTCATATCTTCTTTTAATTTCCAGGTTCTCCTGACTAAATTACTATCTGTTGTGACAACCCAACTTTACTGTATTTTATTACCTTGGCCCTTATTTTCTTTGAGAAATAAGTATTTAAAAAGCTCTTTCAGCAAAGGATCTGTCTCATTCCATTTGATTATTATTCTTTACTCCAAAATAAATCCTGAAATCTTGCTTACTGTTGAAGACTTGTAGTAGATAATTTTTCCCCCTTCTTAAAAAGAGAAACCATTTGTGGTTTTCTCCAGTCATGTGTTGCTATCTCCACTTACTTGTTTATCAAACATACTTGCTACTAGACCAGTAATTTCATAGACTGTTTCTTTCAAAATTGTCGTGGAGTCAGTTCATTCCCAAGATTTTCATATATTGAAATCTTTCTTCTGTTTTCATTAGGGTATTTGAATTTCCACAGCTGCATTTCTATCAGCTTTCCTGTTTTTAATTTTGTGTTCAGCATTGTTGACCT
The DNA here is from genome assembly GCA_013398125.1 of Aegotheles bennettii. Lineage (NCBI taxonomy): Eukaryota > Metazoa > Chordata > Aves > Caprimulgiformes > Aegothelidae > Aegotheles > Aegotheles bennettii. The sequence continues at coordinate 200,882 of VZRW01001005.1, read as the reverse complement.
TAATGAAAATTGAGATTAGGTGTACTCTAACTTCACCATGTAGTGAACCATCTTCTTTTTTCAGTGTCCTCTTTTCATTATAATGAGTAATAATGGAGCCTTATTTTACTTACTGTACGTTGCAAGGGCAACTATCTGCTTGACTGGCAGTCCAGTCCTACTCTTCCCTTCAGTTGAGAAGTGTTATCTTTGTATGGATGAAGTTAAAGAGACAAACAAGCAGAAAATTCATTTGGATCATTCTGTGGATCAGATGTCCTTCTGTACCAAATATAGGCAGTACTAAGTAGATACGGATTTTTTCACTTCCTGACCTGGCAGATGCTAAGTGCATTTTATGCAGCTCATAAATCCAACTTCTACTTCCTGCTTCACAAAGCAGGGCTCATATCTATTTGATAAGATGTGTTTAAAGCACTTAGGAGAAAGAGGAGAAGGAAGTGGCTTCAGCATTTATGGCTGTTAAAAGAAGAAAACAATACTCCTTATAATGGGTTGTTCTGCTTTGTATTTTTAAAAGCTTCTTTTGTTCTACCTTTATCTGTTTGTTAATGCTTGTACACATGAAGAGGTTTACATTACTATTAGTTCAAACACAATCTTGTATAGAATTTTTTATGTGCACATGCACACTTATGCCCATGTGGTAAATATGTAGATATTTTACACCTGACTGTATCAAACAATTCGTAATAAGCTATGTGATTGTTATTAAAGTTACATTTCTGAAGCACATTTTTGGAATTGTCAGAAGAGCAGAGTTTCATCTGAGTATGTTGTAAAATATTTCTGTAATATCTAAACTGCTATATCAGAACCATCCCCCCCTAAAAAAGTGTTCCTATTTCATACATAGGCCAGCTAATTTTTATAATCAAGACAAGTGATCCAATGAAAATAAGGTAGTTTGAAAATACATTTAAAAATCAGCTCGAATGCAAGCTTTTTGTCATTAAAAATAGTCACAGTCTGTTACTCTCAAAAAATGAGATCAGAAAGATAAATATGGAAGTTAGTCACAAGTCTAGCTAACTTTCCACTAAGCATAGCAAATTATTCTTATTTAATGAAGGTGCTGTGTTTGTTTCAATGAAGTAATTAATAGAGGTACGCTTTTCTCGGTCACAAGATGTTGTAGGGTTCATTTCAATCTGGAAATGTTCCAAGCCTAACAGATTTCACTTACCCATCTCTATAAAGCTGTATTTATTTTGTTCTTAACATTTGTCTGAAAGAATTACTGAATTTTTCCTTTTGTGGGAAAGGGGGAGTTTTCTAAAGAATCAACAATAACACTTCATTCATATGTGAATAAATTCATATTCAATGTAATGATATGTGTGTAAAAATATGTATAATGCACATTTTAAACAAAAGAAAAAGCAAACAAAAGTTCTAGCATTTTTCTTTCGAACATGAGCTTAATATTTGCTGACAGCAATAAAAAGACTAAATTTTATAGTAATCCTAAAGCATAAGTGATTGCATTTTGCTCTTCCAGTAGTCTCACAGATTGTACAGATATGCAATCAATAGTTTATAGTTTTTAATGTTTTTTTTGCTGTCTGTACTTTGCCATTTGATTACTGGGTGAGTTGTGGGCTGTAATTTCTAAATGTCACTGAGTTTGCATAATGCAACTTTGGGCTCCCTTTTCTAAACCTTTATATATGCCAAACAGCTGCTGAAAGCAAAATGTTTTGTGTGTAAATAAAATGAGTTTAAACTACTAAGATTTGTGGGCTTTTAAACACATTTCTGTCTTGTAAAACCTTATGATCATATTTTTAGGAAAAAAAAATCAAACTAAATCATCAATATTGTTCATAAACTCTATTTCACTGCAGAGACACCAACTGTATTTCCAGAAAATATCAAAGATAAAGAAACACCGACACCAGTTGAAGATATTCAGCTGGAAAGCTCTATTCCTCATACAGATTCTGGAATTGGAGATGAACAGATGCCCAATATTTTGAATGGGACAGACTTGGAGACCAGCACAGGCCCTGATGCTATGAGCGAGCTGTTATCTACTTTGTCTTCAGAAGTGAAGAAATCTCAGGAGAGCTTAACGGAAAGCCCCAGTGAAATCCTGAAACCTGCATCATCGATATCTAGTATCAGCCAAAGTAAAGGCATCAATGTCAAGGAAATACTGAAAAGTCTTGTGGCAGCCCCTGTTGAAATTGCAGAATGTGGTCCAGATCCGATCCCTTACCCAGATCCTGCACTGAAGAGAGAAGCTCAGGCTATTCTTCCCATGCAGTTTCACTCATTTGACAGGTATACTTTATATTTATATTATTCAGAAGTTTGAAGGATTTTTTTAAAGCATGCTTATTCTTCTGTTGTTTTGTATCAGACTATGTAGAAAACCAGCTGCATTACTTCTTTTCTATGTTACCAAAATGGACTGTATAGCATAGGCAGAAGTAATTCACCTTATTTTTTTCTGTCAGCAGTGAATAAAACTCTGCAAAGTACTTGGAAAACAAGCCTGTTGTAAAGAAATATTTTTGCAATAAAATCTTTTTTCCTTTGAAACTGCATTTTAGTGAGGAGGAGGGGTAATACCTGCTGATATAGAACAGACTGTGCAGAAATTAAGTCAAATATTCTTTCAAAGGCTTAAATCTTAATTAGATCCATCATTGCACTGTTTTCTGGTACTGAAATGCTTCGACCATAGCAAATTGTTTGCATGGTCATGGTGGAAACTAGTTTCCTTTTAGGTCTTTAAACAGCAAATATGATCAAAAGTTATTGTTTCAAAATAAACTGCTGAACATTTCCACAGACAGTCCTTTGTTTCTCATTTTAAACTGTAGCTTCCCAGCTTCTAATGAATATATGTTTCTTTAAATGTACAGTCCATCTCAGTAATCCTGAACATAGAAGTTGTGATAAGATGTACAATTGACAACATCCTTCCAGAAGGGTAACCTGATCCATTGTGGGTTCATTCTTAACCTGTGCAAACAGCTAAATCTTGTGAGCATTGATGTAGTTACCTTTTCCAGTATGACAAAGTCCCTGCAGTTTCGTCATAAAAATGTTTTAAAAAGTAAAACAGAGAATCAAGGCTTAACTCAAAGATACAGTAAAACAAGTCTCAAAATCTTAAGCAAAGTTGTAGAAATATATTAGTTTATCATGCAGATACAAGAATTAAAATTCTGTAGGAAAAAAATAAAACAAGAAAAAGACTGCGTTCTGATTTATGAGAAAAATCCATCTGCATTTAAAGAAAACATGCAAAAAAGTCAGAAATGTCTTCTTTAAAGTTTTAAGAAAAACAATATGCAACCAATGTTTTCAGCATAATGTAAACCATAAAGTACAGGAAGATACATGAGAATTTTAGAATAAAAGTGAAAAAGCACTTTTTCATTACGAATTTCATAGAAAAGCTAATGCCTTTTTTGTATGTGTATATGTGTTAGTACTGAGGCTGCTTTTCTGAAATAATTCAATAAACAAGCAGATAGCATCTGTTGTAACAAAGAAGATTGGACCAAGATAGGAAAAGTGAAATGTGCTTTGGAAGCAATGAACATATCCCTTTCTAGGTCCTAAGGCCATTCCAGAGACAGCTCATTTAGCAACTGTTTCATTCTTTGTTCATCAGTCTCCATGTTTTGATTTTATAGTTATTTCAATCTGAAGTGAAAAATATTTTTTTTCCTATATGGTTAGAAATTTTTCCTTGTCCTCTGTGAGGAGACATATTCCAGAATGCATTCTTGTACATTAAGCAGTATAGAAATTTATGCTATGTGTAGAATTAGTAGCACTTAATTGTAACCACCAAAAGGTTACTTTAATTGAACCTATTCAACTGACCTGAGTCAGAAAAGTACTCCATTCAGGGAATTGTTAATTCACCAAATGCTAGAAACCTAAATTAAAATGGTGCATATCACTTCATGAGATGCTTTTATCATCATTAGGGGGAACTTAACATGAAGATAATTGAAGAGATGAGTTTATTCTGCATTTCTAAGTTCAAGCTTTATGAGAAAGCATTAAAATCTTTTAAAGGACTGCAGTAGATTGGTCATAACCTGTTTTTAGTTTGAGCACCTCCATTAGATTCGTCTTGCAACAATGTGACTGCTTGTATATTTTGAACATCATTAGTAGTATTTGCTAATACAGAATTATGGAATTGTTTGAGAGGTGCTTCATGTCTAGAGCTTATGGATTTTGATAGGAATTTCATACTTAATAGGTTAACTGAGGAGCTAGAGGGCTTAGTCTTTTGGTTTTTCCCTATCCTGTTACCCTCCTGACCAAGTTGCAATTCCATGATTTCCTATACAAAGTGTACAAGTAGTGTTTGTATCTTGGTAGCCTATGTTGTACCATGTCAGCCCTTGGCATTGTTTTCTTCTTCAGGAAAAAAAAAATGGTAATGATTGAAGTTCAGTCAAAAGGAGACCCATTTACATCAATTCTGTTGAGATAGATATTTAGTTTCTCTTAAATAGATGATCCTGCTATCTAATTTTGGTGAGTGAGGCAGATCATGCTCTTTAATATAACCAACAACTGTGAAGGGAAAATTGGCAGGTTCATTCAGGTCCCAGCAGATCAGAAAATGTTAAATTCTTCCTCCAGCTAAATGGATGTTATTGAACTGTGGGCATCTTGATAAAAATACTGAAGTTCTTGGTCCACAGGACCTCAACTGGCTGGTTGCATCTCATGGCTGCATTACTTACTGGTGACCACTGTTCAGGGAAATATTTCCCTGTGCAATTTGCTCATATTTTAAAAGTGCTTACTTAACCACTGTGACAGTCTTTGGAGGAAGAAGATGGGGGGTGGTGTCTCTGTTCTTTTTCAAGTTACAAAGGAGGAGCAGATTGAGATCTTAGCCCTGTAAATTTTTGTGGAGGTTAAAACAAAGGTTAGGGGGCAAAACCTTGAATAGTATATTGAAATAATATTAGAATTAATTAAAATATTAATTGAGAGAACAACATGGTTTTAGCTTGTGATGGTTTATGAACATTTTGTGTTGCCTATAGTTTCCCAATTATCATTGAAATACTGAAAAATTGCAGTGTGATTGTTTTTTCCATACTTGTTCATGTAAATATAATTGTGTTTGCTGATATAAAATAACAATTAAATAATATACACTGCATCTTTTTTAAAAGCTAACACTATGTCTGTGGACTATATTTCTGTAGAATCTTCTGTTACTGTAATTTATGCAGCTTTTGGTAGTTCACTGACCAATGTGGCTATTGGTCATGTTTATTTCCTTTAGGGAGAATCATGAGCAATGGGGTGTATTGTTTTGTCAGGTTTTAGTTGTTTCAGTTTTTATAAAATATACACAGTGATTCCATATTTATAAGCAAATTGAGGTTAGAAAAAAGTATTTTTCACTTTTATCAAAATATATTCTTAGTCCTTGTGAAGCTAGACTTTTTTATTTTATTTTTGCATTTGGATGGCTGAGTGCCTTGTAAAAGAAGAGTTGAGGTAATAAGTAATTAGTAGAAAGATAACACTATCTTTGTTATTTTAGAGATATTTCTGTAATCACTGATCTTACACGCAGGTGAATGCCATATGAAACAAACTCCTGTAAATAGAATTGAAGTTAAGAATTCTATTTTATCATTTAATATGATGTGTTTTGCTCTGCATGTTCTTTTAATTGTACATTGCTAATATGTTCGTAAGATTCATCATGCAATAAGCTACAGTCTATCCTTCCATAGAATTTGTGCAGTTATAAATGAAATATAAAAGCAGAAAATGTGTCCAACATGTTTTATCAAATAAGACTTGTCTGCAGTTAATGTATGCAGCAGTTCAAGTACTATCGAATGTAAATGATGAGGTGATATTGATGAAAGGAGGGGATTGAGGTCTCGGGGGGCGCTGATGACGGATTGAACAGAAGCGGCCTTGCATCGCACGTAACTCAAGTCTGTCGTCTTCACCGCTCAAAGCCGTAATGGGAGGTGGCAGTCTGAAATGAGTTGCCACGGCAAAGAGTATTATTTTTGAAATGCTTTCACACAAATCACTAGGCCCTGCATACAACTTAGTTTCATGCTTTAATGTCATCAGGAGGCACAAATTGGTGTGTCTAATTGTTTGCCACCTGCCAGCAAAATGAGCTGCCAGCCAGCCAGACGGGTTTGATTGTCTGTCAGCTCTTCAATAGATTGAGAGTGACAACATCAAAAATTTCACTTCAAACTCTGAAGCTTTGAGCAGCTTTTCAGAGACCTCTTCCCCACAAGTGCTTCTGGTCAACTGCATTTTTCAATTAGTTTTCAATATATTGCTGCCTTCTGCCTCATCTGTCTTAAGGTAGCTGTAATTACATTATGAGCTATATAAACAGATTTCTAGGACACTGGAGCCTGGATCCTAGAAGTTATGACATACCTTTTAATATCAGAGTGAACTCCTTGAAAGTGGCATCCAGGATGACATTTCTAGAAGGGTGAAATAACAAAGGGTTATTTCACCTAGATTTGCAACTAATGGAGCATAACTCACTAATCATTCCTTTTTGCTTTCTCATCTTTTATCTAACAGAAATCAGTCCTATTGATTTTTAAGGTTTGGGGATTTCTTGTTTCTGTTTTTTTGTCAGTTTGCATTTGTCCCACTAGACACAACCTAGTCCATTAACATCTGTGAATTTATTTGTGATTCTACCCAGTACTGCATTCTGAAGCTTGCATTTGTTCATTTCTGCTTTTTTCTAGTGGAGAATTTTTAGAGAGGTGCTATTATTGAAATTGAGAGTGCTCCTGGGTTTGTGTCTCATTTATTATTTTTTCAAAGGGAGGTGATGTACACATATTTTCTGTACTTAGCAGAATTATTTCAATAGGAAGCATGCTTACATAAGCAGAAAATCTTGAGTTCCTAGAATGAGAAGATCAGTTATTTTTGCTTCTATTAAATGCCTTATTCCCTTTTAATCCATTATCACTTTGTAAACTGGAATACTATGGCTTTACATAGTTTAAATGCTCAATGAAGTTTTTGCAAGCATATTTTAAAGTATTTTGATGAATGAACTTATGAAGTATCGTAGTCTCAGTTTTTGTTTTTTGTTGTTTGCTTTTTTTTCCCTATAGAAGGTCCTTGGGGCTGCTTTTAAAGGTATTTCTATGCTAGAAAATGTGGACATCTTGTGAAATCCATTCAGGGCTGGTACATATCCTGCCAGTTAGTACAGAGAAAGAAGGTCTTCAAAAAGGATGTTTAGATAAAAATCTGTGCTTTCTTTATGTAGGCTGTATTTAGAAGGACAACCATCTGTGGACAATAGGACAGATTGTCTATATGTTTTACTAGAGTAAACCTTCTTTCTTTTCTTTTTTTTACTGATTGACAGAGTGGGAAAGAGACAAGAACTGTGAGAGAAGGTGCACTGAGAGATGAAATAGAGAGGTTTAATATTTGTCTGTTTTATTATTGCCCACCTTTGAGAGATCATTGATATGCAGTGGTCTACTGAGTCATTTAAATAAAATAGCTAAATTAGGAGATTATATTCCTGTTAGGATTATTAGACTCTTCAAAATATGATCACTGAAAAATAGATTTTCCCAAAAACTTAATAAAAATTAGTTATGAATAAATATATTCTAGTTTTCTCCCAACAGAAAAGGTTATTTTTTAATGAATCAATAAAAGATCATTACAGGTGCTGTCTGTACTTAGTCATTGCATTCCCCATCACTTTGGGTATCACAGTAGTTTGAGAACATGTGAATGAAAAAAACTAATCAGTAATGTTGGAATTAAGCGTCTCATCTGGTATTCCAGTTCACTCTCGGTAATTTCCCTGATCTTTGTGCATTGGAGGCTGTGGTCCAATGGAAAGACTTGAGAGCTCCTCTCTCTGGTATATCTTTTCTAAGGAATCTGTTAAAATACACTCCAGAGAATGGGAGGTTTCAGATCCTGTTAGACTGAGAAGGGAGCTGAAGTTGTGTTGTCTGTATTCCTGGAGAGTGTCTTAGCCACTCATTTGTTAAATAAAATGGGGGACAAGGTGGAAGCACACCTTCATCTCAGCTGTTCATTTAGAACAATTTCATCCCAAGTTCATTAATATGTTCAAGTTGACCAAAATTGGGTATATTAACCCTCATTTTGTTTCATCTAGCTGTAATCATATTCCTCATTTAACAATCTATGCACAGGTAATTATTTCAAAACTCTTCTTAAAACCCAGAGGTTTTTTTCATCTAATTTCAGATGAATCTTATCTTAATGCAGTCAGCCTAACAGAAGGTGCTATAAAATAGGATGCAAAATGTGTTGTTCATACATACTAACAATCATTTGTCACAGACTCAAATCACAATCTGGGGCCGAAATGAGAAAGAACAGTGAGTAATCAATCAGCAATACACATGTTTCATAAAGGTCTGGACATGTACATAGGTATAGAGAATATGAATAACTTTCAGAGAAGAATACTAAGATTTATTTTCAGAGATTAAATTAATCTAACTGTAGGAACAAGGTAAAATGTACTATAGCAAACAAATTGTCCCTCATTTTCTACTGTGATTTCTTCTGAAACATACGACAGAAGTTGCTGTTTGACACAGAGGACTTCTGTGAAAAATCTGACTGATGTCTGTCCTGAATTTTGCAGAGCACTTCTTGATAACGTTCATGCTTTCTGCTGCTGTGGGGGAGGAAGGGAGAAGCAAGAATATTAAGTCAGCTTTAAGAGGTTTCACATATCCCAGAAGAATGTAAAGTGATTCTAATTTAATTGCTGCTGCTCAGATAGGTAGCACAAGACATCCAGTATTGCAGGCTTATCTCTGACCTCTTGATTGACCAGAGCGATTAGATCGGAAAGCCCTTAGATTTTAAAATGGAGAAGAGGAAATAGAATGTGGATCACGTAGAGAGAAAATACAGTGCTGCATAGCCTGATTGTCTGTCACCGGCACTGGGTAGCTAAATTCTTAAGGAAAGTTAATTTGAGAAAATATTTTTTTTAATTTTTAATTTTTTTTTGCAGTTCAACATGTTGGTGGTATTGCTTTCTATATAGTTAATTCATGCAAATTACTAAACTCCAGAAGAACCCTGTGGCCATTTGCCAAGGTTATTTAATGCACAAGCAATGCACAGGTGGTGTGCAGGTTGAACCAACAACACTCATCTTAAATATGATACAAATTCTGAAGACCTCACGCATAGATTTCCTATTGGAAAAGGACACTCATCGAGCAACAAGTTCTTTTTTTGAATTGTAAACTACCTAATGGGTAGAGAAATAAAATCAGCTGCTACAGCCAGTTACTACTAAACTTTTGTTGACTAAGTCATTGAAGGTCATTTGAGACCATGATGATGTGATTCAGAAAAGTGTAGACCACTTTGGAACATTTTAGAAGTCTGAAATATGTTGTAGAAAGCAAGGCCTAAATGCAATGACAGAAGCGCATATAACCTTTTCTTCTAGTCTATAGATTTCTCTTCTTCCATGAAATACCTGAATGTGCTGTTGGAGTGGTTTGATTGATTAAAAGATATTTTTTTCATTTGAGAGTGGTTAGTCATCCTCTTTCACCTTTCTTATTCTGCTGTTCCTCTGATTGTTTAGCACATTTTTGACCACTTTATTGTGTTATTCATATAGTTTTTCAGTCTCCTTCAGCTGGATGTCATTCTGCTTTCACTCGCTGTGGTTTGTTTTATGAGTAGGGAATGAGACATTTTGACAAGGTCACCATGTATGACATGTCAGAAAGCTGCATTTTCTTTCAGTCTGGGATGATAATGTCTCACTGGTTTTGCCTATTCTTATGCTAGAGAGATTTCTCTTGATATTTCTTGATGATTTGTAATTTAATAACGCCTGACCTGTCTTAATATCCTGATTCAGACCTGCAAAAGAATGTCAAGCATATGTAGAACGTTAGTATTTGTAGAATATGGGCAGGATTGTCCTTTCTTGCTATTGGAGCTGATTTTCAGCCTTAAACTACACTCTTAAGAGTTTTTGCCTTTATAGGAGGCCATTACATTTGGGGGTTGGACTAGATAACCTTCCAACTCAAACTATTCTATGAGTCTGTAACATCTGAGAAGTGAAGGTAACATATATGGTTTTTGCTATGAAAAGTTAGGTGATATTCTGAAAGACCACAGAGCTATCTGAAGATAAGGAGGAAGACCTTGAATTTAGCAACATCTCCTTTGGAAAAGTAGCAGGAAAGTAGAAAATACTTTTGTAGCAATTATATCATCAATTTAGCAGATACCAGTACCATACCTTATAGGAGGGCAAAATTACTCTACTTAAAACAAAAACAAAAACAAAACAACAGAAAACCCCAAAACAAAACAGATCTCTCACTCACACAGTCTCATCACTAGAATGGGTGTGTGTCTCAAGAGTCAGCCCAGCAGTTAGGCACTCCCCCATACTTTTGTCCAGATGCTAAGTCTGGGATCTGCGCCAATGACAGAGAGAGAGTGGGATACCAGCTGTCAAGTCCTCCTCACATCTCCTGGGTTCTTTATAGGTTGGCAACTATTTCCAGATTTTTAATATACCTTTTCTTACCCTTATGGAGCTGCAAACAGTCTCTCTGTCCTTTCCCATCTCTCTGAGTCATCACTATTTGCTGTTTCTGTCTCCAAGGTCTGGTTACCTTGTGAATCTACACACATACCTGTGTTCTTGATGACCTGATAATCTATGTGCCATTTGCATAGGCCAGTCTAAGAACCTTTTCCTTCTGTGTCTTTCCTTCTTGTGCCTCAGCACTGAAATGTTCCCATTCATTCTCCGGTCTCACCAGTCTTAGCCTTTCTATTGCAATTCTTTACAAATATACTGTAGGTAATGATAGTTTCCTTACGAAATTAAAAAATCAGGAGATGCTCCCACTTAATACACAAGTCCTAATTTCTTCTTGTATTTCTATGGCACTACAGGAGTACTTATTCAGCTCTTGAGTACTTATTCAGTGTTCCTGAACAAGCAGAACTCAAGTATTTGATACAAATATTGAGATAGAGATGTTTGTGTGTGGACAGGAGCTGATTTTAAGAAATTTCATGGTGTTACAGAGCAGATTAATATAACCCATATAGACCCAGCTTTATTCACCTGTAGTTGCTTTTGTGTAAATGCTTCATATCAACAAAGGTTGTAAGAGATTATTAACTACAGACAAAAGCCATTATTTTAGGGTCACGTATCTTAATCGATATTTATTGCATTGTGCAAACTCATGTATTAATGTAAATGAAAGGAGACAGAAAACCATAAATATTCATTTCTAATAGTGCATGCTTCAGGGTAGTGGTAAAACTGTTGTTCAGAATGCAGAGACATGGACTGACACTGTTATCCCTCTAAAAAGAGTGAGAAAAAAATTGCATATGGATGATTTTGTACACTGTCATCATATAAGAGGAGGTCCCAGAAAATAACACTTGTATATAATTCTCACAATGACATTATCAATAAAATTTGTATCACCACTTTTTAAAATCCAGGAGACTGAGGATTTAGACATATATGAACAAACTACATTACTGTAAAAAATTGTTTTGCACTTTTTGATCCATCATGTGCCATCATCTTTGCAAGGAAGTGTAACAAAGTAATTACCAAAGGAACTTCTAGAGCAAAATGTGGCCTTATTACCCAAAATAGTTGCATTTTCTTGCTATTTGATCACAGAAATTAATTTTAAAGAAAAATTTGTCTGCTAAACCAGAAAACATGTATATGATGGTGAAAATATATTTTTTAAAATTTACAAGTGTTCATTTATAGTTGTCCAGTATTGAAAAAATATCAATTCCTATATTCCTTCTTCCATTTTAACACATACAACAAGTCTTTTAGTATTGAGATTTGAAAAAAAAAAGAGTTGTTTAAGATTAGGTGAGAACATATTTGAATGCAACGTTGTCTGTATATATATGATATTATGTCAAATTATTTGTATGAAAGCCTTGTTCTCATCTTAAAAGTTTCAAATTCTCAAGACTGCATTTTAAACTCTATTTTTAAATGAACGTGATATCAATATTGTGAAAGCAAGTATTTACTGTTGCTTTTTAGGTGTTCAATTTACATCATGTGCTCATGAAGGCTGAGTGCAGAAGTGTATGTTTGTTAGTCGGCTACATTTGCAAGACCAATAGTTGCCTGGTTCTGAAGAGTCAACTACTATATTTGAATGTTCAGATGATTGGCAAAAATATTGTCATCTTAGATAACTTCAGTAAGATCAACAAATTAACATACTCATTAAGACTGCATGCATATAGATCACTAGTATGCTGGTATTGTTTCCAACACTTAACATTTTCTTTGCAAATCTAGAACACAGGTGCTAGCAGTGTTCACAGCATAACAGTGAAGTGGTAGGTCTTTCCATTTCATGGGCACTGAAAAACAAATTAATGTTTCACAGAATCACATGAAGCCACAAACAAAGGGTAGGAGTATGGTTTTAGAGGGCATTAACGTAATCTTACCCTATTTCAGAATGGTTTAGAAAATCAACACTATTTTGTGTTCCTCAGCAACAGCGTTACAACACAGCATAATCCTATTGTAAACAAAACCTCTTGCTAACTCCATTGTGCAGTTTTAGTAATCTTCCATTTCTTTTCATACAGGAGCGTGGTTGTACCAGTAAAGAAACCCCCTCCAGGTAGTCTGGCTGTTACCACAGTTGGAGCTGCCACAGCTGGAAGTGGACTGCCACCGGGTAGTACACCTAATATATTTGCTGCAACAGGAGCTACACCAAAAAGTATGATTAATACAACAGGTATTGTCCTTAAATATTTTTGTGACCCTCATTTTTTCTTGTTTGTTTTTTGTTTTGTTACTTTAAATGGTGTTTTGTTTTTTAATCATCTTTTTTGTTACTGTTTTTGCACAGTAAAATTTTGTAATAAAAACCTGGAAAGATTGAATCTTGGCCTTTATTAAAGCCAGTTATTTTCTCTTGATGTATGTTTATAATCTTTGATAGTGCACATTGGAGTTGCACAGCCTTAAATAAGTGAGTAAATAGCCTTAATTCTGTTTCATTAGCATAGTTTAAAACTGAAATGAGCTAACTTCTTCAGTGCTCTGCAGTAGAGGATATTTATATGATATATACAAATTAATCCTTCCATATATGTCAAAGAAGGTAAAGACAACTAGCTACTTAATAAATATATTATAGATTGTAGAGGGTTAATATTTTGGGCAATTACTATTTGTCAGTGAAAATTATGCTATGACCTCTGGAAGGTTTTTCAGTAAGAACCTACCTAATTTAACTGTAGTCCTTCTTATCAGTAGTTGTTTATTGTGACCTATAGAAGGAAGAGAAGACCTTTTTTTAAAATGTTTATAATATTCATAATAGTTTTATTTGTAATAGTAATATGGGATTGTCTATCATGAAGAAGCCTATTGACCATGGAGACTGTAGTTTCCATTCAGTAATGAATCTTTACTGAAAGCAACTGATGTTTACTTAAACTTTGAAATGTCTGGCTATGGTTTGTTTTCTTTCTAAACTAAGCAAAAGCACTTGAGAGAAGAGCTCTCTTCAAGAATATCACAACTTCAGTCAAGGGTTGAGAAAGTGAATATCTCCCAGGGGTTGCAGAAAATAGAGGAGGAAGCTTTTGGCATCCTTCTGCTTCATAGAATAATATGAAGACACACTCATTTTTTTTTTCTTTCCTTTTGCAGATTACCTTTAATACCTGGTAATAGAACTTTCATTTTTCTAAGGATAAAAAAAATCTTAAAATCTAATTATCCTGAGGCAGATGGGAGGAATGAATGCTCTGAATAATGTTATCACTCTGTGAACAGTTCCATTTCTGTAGCCACTTCTGTTAATCTTGAATGGATTTCCTTGTAGGTACTCTTATGTCATGCAAAAAATATCCTACATTGGAAACCTTGTTTTCCAAATGATACTGAATAGTGTAAGCTTTCCAGTCTTCTCACTGATTAAAGATCTGAACTGTTTTAGCTGGAATGTAGTAGCACTTCTTTGTAAGTAATTGCATTTAAAAATCCGTCATTTCCCCAATACTGTTCTTACTAGAGGACAGTATTGCAGATACCATGGTACATTCACTGTGGATTAAAGGCTGCTTTTTTTTGGAAGACCTTATAGCTTTTTTTTTTTTTAATTGCACCTGATTTTGTCTTCTAGTCTATGGATTAGGTTGATTAAAGGAAAAGTATTGATTCAATGAAATTTAAGCTAGTATTAGGTTTAATTAGAACTGTTTGTGTACTGAACTTCTTTAGTGATCTTATTTGGTAAGGCCTTTTATGCCTGAATTCATCTGAATGAGCTTTATTGATGAATTCTTGTAAGAAATAGTTTGAAAAGTCCTTCCCCTCCAACCTGTTTTGAAGATTTGAATTTTATATCAACATTGTCGAAATGATAAATATATTAATGACAGTTAAAAAAAAAGTAGTATTATATTGAAAACTTATAAATATCTATTAGATTAAAATGCTCATTTTGTCATTTTTAATTAAACTATGCCTACAATAGTTAAAACAGTGATCGTGTATGTCAGTTTTTGAAACACATACATGAAGTACCCAGATACTTTCTGGTTTATATACTTGTAGTCTGTGGAATTATCTATGTTATGAATTATTTTGAAGCAGTGTATAGAATTTCATTGAACAGCACTTTTTTTTTTATGGCAAAAAAGCAGCAGTATACACTTTTTTAGAAACACTAGATGTCCCCCCAAACCTTCCATTTACAGTTGTTTTTACAGTATGTCACAGATACTCTAGAAATACGGTTTTATCTTTGAGGTATATTCTGTGCTTAACTTGTGTGAAAGGTGGTTTTTTTAGTTATTCATGGATTGCAGTCAGTGTTACATTCCATCTGCCATCACTGTCGTAGTCAATGTCACTGTCTCAATGTAATGAGATGTATGTTACTGAAATCCTTTTAGTGCTTTGAATGTATTGTTTGGGAGATAGGTTTCTTCCTTCATCTCTTTATGTAAGAAAATATTTTTATAAGTTTTAGATTGGATTTCTGTAATTCATATCCTCATTCTCACTTCTATGTTAATCCCGTAGTTCTAGGTCTGTTTGACCTTCTCTTCTGGGAGCCTTGATGTTTAAACAACTTAGCAACTGCATTTTTAGACAACAATCTTAATGAAGAAAATTTGACTTTGGAAGGAAAAGGGAAGAAACGATAAAAATATGTGTTACCTATGTATATATACATATGTAAATAGCATTTATCTATAAATAACATGAATAGACACACACACACACACACACACATATATATGAATCCTTAATCTTTTTTTTAAACTACCCTATTCCCAGCTAAATTGTTCTGAATCCTAGGCTGGGAGAGATGATAGCCTACCTTATATTTGTGTGTTTCCTTCTCAGTGTGTTTGGGTACAATTTACAATTTGTATTTAGTCCAAGTCAGAACTCACACTGTAAGGCACAATCCATCTCCTACTCACATTATTGAAACAGCACACTAAATCAGTTCCTAGTATAATCCTGAACCTCACCAGCTACTGTAGTGTCAGCAAGCCCAGCGAATCCTGCTGCATTTTCATACAAATGTAAGTTTTCTTAAATGAGCCAGTCAAAATTCTGTTTTTTGCCTTAGTTATTTTATCAGTAAAAAATTTTAAAGTAAAAAAAGTAAAGTAAAAAAAAAAAATTCATCCCTGCTGCCAGAGAATTTTTCACCATTACCAGTATTTGACCTCTACTTCACTGTCAGCTGGCTGCTTAAGCAGTTAAGAAACCATAAATGCTTTGTAGAGCTTTGCAGGAAACTGAAAAGTAATATATATTTGTTGCAAAATATATAATAATATATAATGCAAAGGACAGTGATATATCAACTGCTAAAACTGACCAGCAACAGGGAGTTACCAGTTAACATTTTACAAAATTGGCAGAATAAAGCTGTTGATCTCTAAACTGGAGTTCTTCACCCCTCGCTGCTAGCTTGGATAAATCTTGCCTGTCACCCTCATCTCTGGTAGTATTGTGGTCCCTTAGGCTTTGAACTATGACTACAAGACTGTTGCTACCTCTCTTGCAGTGAGGTGTTGCACCAAGCACTGTGCAGCAGAACAGGGACAGCATTTATCACAGTGCTCATGGCCACTCTGAGCATTTGCTGGTTTGCTTCAGAGAGGCTGAACTCACAGTGCCGTTTCAGCAAACATGATAGATTGGCATTTAGAGTCTAAGTTTAGCCCTTAGCTCTGACCCAGATCACATAAAGTATAAATGTATGCTCTGTCTGCATCTTTTCTCTGGGCAGCTGTTCACAACCCATTGAAATTATACCCCCACTGCCCTCCCTAATTTTGAGATCTTAAAATTCTCCTTGACTTGAGGAAGGAAACAGAAGTAGTAAGATTAGAGTCTTAATGCTCCTCAGACACTAATTTCCCCTATTACTTCCTAAAGAAATATAAATTTTCTATCTTCTCTGTCATTTTTAATTTTGATTTTTTTTTCTGCCTGTATTTGCAACTAGGCAGCCAAGAAGTGTGTGCATGTATATGCTAAAAATTATAGTTAAACTTCTATTCTCCACTCAAGCTTATCTTAAATATACCTTTATTTTGGAAAGATCTTGCTTTACAGGATGATGTAAAAATGTTTTCATCTTTGGAATATAATTTGGCAATAATGAAAATGAGGTAAGGATTTTCAATAGTTTTTCAATAGTTTTTAAGCTTATCATTGTTATACTAGCAAAATAAGGTATTAGTTTATATGATAATTGTATGGAATGGTTAATTGTTTTAGAATAAATAACATTATTTCCTCAGTTAAAAGTAGATTAATAAGACAAGGATTATATTAGAAGTCTCTTAAAGTTATGTTTATTCAGACTGAATTAAGACCTCTATTTTTTGGGGAACAGGTGCAGTAGACTCAGGATCTTCTTCTTCCTCTTCGTCATCCAGCTTTGTGAATGGTGCTACCAGCAAAAATCTCCCAGCTGTCCAAACTGTTGCTCCAATGCCAGAGGATTCAGCTGAAAACATGAGGTACACGAGTTCTATCTTTTAATATTAATTGTAATTTCTCCTCCCACAACTGCATACATACAAAATAGAATAAAAAGAAATATGTTTGTATTTTTTGCTCATTTAATATACATTATTATAGTTGTCAATGTAGTACAATATGTATTTACATAGTTTTTCAGTACTAAAAATATATATACTAAAATAACACTTCACTGAAAAGTCTCACTTCTGAAAACTATGCCAGACACTAAAACTTCATTAAAAGTGATTTTTTAGTTGACTAGCTTTTTACATTATTCAATGATAGTAAGAATTGGAATGCGACCACAACTTGGCAATGGAGCACTAGCAAGTGGGAAGAGGGTCACAACCTCTTCTGAGCAAACAAAAGTCCTATTTAAAATGGAGAGGACAAAACCAGACATGTATTCATGCAGCTAACTAAATGGTGTACCAGGTCTGAGTTGGTTTTTCAAGAGACACATGCGATGGGATAGCTAATACCCCTCTTACACTGACTGACAGCCAGGAAAATGCCCTCTGAAATTCCTATTAAAGATCTTTGTATAATAGGTTATTATTCAGTAAAGGCATTTAAAGACAAATTTTTTACCTTTCCAAGGCGCATACTTGTCTGCCCTATGAAAGCTAACACAGGTTATACTAAGGGGTTGCCAAGTGTCCCTTAGTTGGCCAGCCACTTCAAGGTATGTTTTAAATAAGATTGGAGTAGAGACAGCAACCAAACTAGCTCATAAACAAGAGAATTTCATTCCCTAATGAACTGAAAGGAAATGAACTTAAATCAAGAGCATTAGGTAACCCATAAAAAAAAGTATTGGCGTTTCCGTGATTTAACACACAGTGAAAAAAATGCCTTTTTTTTGCTAGTCCTATCTGAAGTGTCAGAGGAGTGGTGCAAGTGGGTCACAGCAGTGGGTGCAGGCCCAGGCTGAAAGCGTGAGGGGTGTTGGTTCCACTCCAAAAAAGTCCAAATGATCAAGGAGAGAATGACCATTTGTATGACATTATTTATTGCTTGACAGTGTTATGAGGCAAGTTAATAAAATTTTGGTGTAATTAAACAACTACTTTTGCTTCTTGTCTTCTTCATATGTTAGGACAGTGCTTCACTGAGGGTGAAATCTTTTTTTAGAATTCAGATACTGAAGTATGTTGAAATTACATTGGTTTGTTGATGAGTTTATTTTTCAGTTATTTTAACCAATGCAATGTTTTTGTTTTTTTCACAAGCATTTTGAAAGTTTTTGTCCTGGAGTCAAAGAAGAACTTCAGTTGCAAAATTTAGAATTCAAATTTTAAACTCAGAATTTGAACTCAGAAGTAGTTGTCCCCTGAGTAGTAACTGAAATTAGTGACTGAAGAAAATTATGTGGAGCACAATATCACAAATGTAGATAATGTAAAATCTAATCAGCCCAAGAAGTGTCTTTTGGGCTTCTTTTTTCTCCCTCCCTAGTCCCCAAGTAACAACTAAAAATTTAGTTTTTGTTTTCTTACTTTGAATTCATTGTACTCCAGCTTTTATGAGATTTAAAATCAGAATTGTTTGTTGAGTGAGAGAATGTGAAGGGGAAGCTAACTTATTTAAGCCTTCCCTTATAGCAGCTGCGTAGGAAAAGAGCTGCTTATGGCTGTAGACTGAGCAGAGGAAAGTGAGCAGGAGAATGATCTTGGACTTTTAGACATCTAATAGTCTTGATTAGAGGTAGAAGTTTGGCCCAGAATGAGGTTGGGAAGGTAGCATACTTGGGACTGAGACTGTGTGTGCCCCCACCGCTTCTTGTGATCAATTTAAGCAACAGGTAGTAAGAACTGTCCACAGGATTATTTGTTCTTTTTGCTCACCATTTTAAAAGTATTTATTTTAATTAGGCATTGCTACTGCTCTTTCAATCTTTGGTGTCCAATTTTTCATCTTTATATGTGTATATCAATGATATATATTTTTATATAATGTATATAATTTGTTTTCTGATGTGTGTTGCCTTTAATCTGCAAAATAAATAATCTTAAATTTGGAAGCTCTTGAGCATTTATTTGCATTGAATGTTCAGAAATGGAGAGGAAAAACCACAATATTCAATCTTTACAAAACCCCCTTAAAATCTCTTAGTTCAGTCATGAAAACTAGTTACTAATCTCCACAGAGATTAGATTACAAGATGTGTTATAAGGTATAATAGATGTTAGAAACAGCTGTTTTGCTCCTCTATATGTGTGTGTGTGAACAGGAAAGGCAGTAGTTGGGCCACCTCCTTCCCTGAAATATTTTTTGGGTCTCTGTGTATGTTTTTTTCTTAATTTTGTTTGTTCTTTTTAAAACTGAAGGACCGGAACTCGAGTCAGTTTTCAACATGTAAATGCACTAGCAATGTTTTTTTCTATTTAAATATTAATTTGTCCTTTGATATACATTTTTAAACAGTGCTAGACTTTGATCTCACATTTTCAGATAACAATATTCCCAAATTGCCCATGAATAGATCCATAATATACAAGATCCATCAGCTATCCATTTGATAACAAGGTGTTGATTAATAGCACATCCACCCCTCCCGTATTATTTGATTAATAAATAAAAATTGATCTTAAGTTAAAAAATTTTTTTTCAATTGTACATAAAGTTTTCATAATTAAGCCAACTCTAAATTTAGGCCTTTTAAACAAATTTACAGTGAAATGTATTTTAAAACATGGTTTAGAGAAGCCTGGATTATTCCGGTGGGCTTTTCATCTCTAGCAACAAAAGCTTGGGGTAGATTCATGTTTCAAATTAAAAACTAAGCTATTCACCTGTGTTTCAAATATAGTCAATAAAGGCTTTAGCATAGTGAAATTCACTGCAACTAATCATCTAAAACAAAGGCTGATGATATGAATCCCTCCTTCAGAATATTAGAAAATCAATATCTGAATTTGAAATGGGAAGGCAGCACATTGAAAGAAAATAAGCTATAGGAATTCAGTAAAATAATTTAAGCTAATGAAGGAAACTTCCAATGTGCCTATGTCAGCTTTCTTTTTAAATGTAGGGATCTTCATGTGATCTGAATTTAAAAGTCCACATTTTTTATTGTTTATAGATAGTAGATACGGTATAAAATTTATATGCCAGTGTTTATTCTCTTGGATTCTGTCAACAAATGTAACTTCTTCCCATAATTGCACTTTCAAATGCCAAAAATATTTTGGTGTTGTAATTCAAGCACAAAGAAAACCCCTTCAGCCACCATCAGTCTGAAAAAGAACAGCAAAAATTTTTCATAGACCAGAATATGCATGTAATTTCATTTCTATTTTTAATAGTTCATTTTGTTGAGATAGCACAGCAGGTTTTTAATCTTGACATAAGAGTTTCAAAGGGCACAAGCGTTATGCCCTGTCAGGTCTGAAAAGGGAAGAAGGACTCTTAAGGGGTACAATCCTTAGCACGCTGATGATTTATAGCCTTGTATTTGTATTTTTGCTAGGTTTGTATCCTCAGACAAAGGAATATTTTTTCTCGCATTTAGCAAGCAAAAGAAGTCACAACACTTCTCATTGTACAAGTGGAAATTAAGGAACACTCCATGCTCCAAAGAGGGGATAGTATCAGCAGGCAGAGAAGTATAAATACAAAGGCAAAGTCATTTACCTGGGATCATGTTTCCTCAAGGTTGAAGAGAATAATATTGATTTTCTTTATACCTGTGCTAGAACAGTTCCTCATGCATTCCCTTGTCTAGCATAGCAGTGCCAGATGTTGTTATTTGAAAGCTTGAACAAAAAAGCAAGTTACTTGTGATTGCCTTGGATGAATAAAAATTCTTTTCAAGCTTTCACATGTATATAAAATGATGAGATGTGTATAAGCTGAAATAGGTGAAATAGACTTATATTTGAATATCTGACTTTCTTCTTATCGTGTTTGAAAATGAGAGTAAAAATTTTCCTTGTTTTGGAGTATTCTCTAAATGCCATAGAATTTATGAGACCGCCACACTGCTGACTCTGACACGACATTTGCTCTTACTTAAAGCAATTTAAACACTGTAAAGTTTAATCAAATTATGATCATCTTCCTTTTCAAAGAAGCTTACAGCAACTTTTAAAAACAGTTATGAATTGACATTATTTAACTCCTAGTGTTAAGTGTTCTTCCAAACATGGTCTCTGTTTTTCCACAGTATCACTGCAAAGCTTGAAAGAGCTTTAGAAAAGGTGGCCCCACTCCTGCGAGAAATTTTTGTTGACTTTGCCCCTTTCCTATCCCGAACATTGTTGGGCAGTCATGGACAAGAGCTGTTGATTGAAGGTACTGTTTCTGTTTTAAAATTATATTATTTTAGCTATTAGTCATTTGATATGAACAATGTTTCATTTTCACGAGACTATTTTTGATAAATAATCAGTTGTTAATGTGTTGTGATTTCAGATCTTTGCTTTTAACTTCATTTAAAGAATTTAGAAGTCATAGCTTTTGTACCCTTTTTTTCCCCTAAATTAGATGCAGTGTAAAGATACATCTTGTCATCTTAGAATGCAAAAACCACACTATAATTCACTTTTTACTCTTCAGAATAATTATATTGGTATAAGTCTTTCAACATGACTTTCAGAAACTAGTGAAAAATGTAAATAAAAACTGTAATCAGTTCCAGTGGAAGAAAATAAAGACTGTACTCCAACGTTATTGATATGTGCATCTAGTTTTGGTAGGGACACTACTTGCTCAAGTGGGTCAGTTGGATTCACACGGACAAATAAAGAGCTGTCCCTAGAGGGGATAGAAAGTGATAATTTTTTCAAGAAAAGTACCCTTGAAGACTTTCAAGGATTTTTATGGGTTTTCATATGTTGTCTTTACTACTTCATAGTTACAAGATTTGGGGAAAATAATGAATCCTCACAAGTGAAGTAGTAAGTAATGCAGAAGTTATTATTTAATAGGATTCATAACTTCTGCAAATGCATCAAGCTCGTGCAGAAAGCAACGAATCAATGCTAATGCAGTTAAAATAGTGATGTGGAAATTTGCATGAACGTGCACTGATCCCACTTCATATATCCAGAAGAACATATTCAGTCAAATAAATTTTTCTTTCCAGAATTGTTCTTACACACAATATTGCTGTTTATTGACAGGTTTACAGTTGGTCTCAATGATCTTAAAGGTCTTTTTCAATCTAAACAATTCTATGATTCTGTGATTCTATGAAAAATCTCATTAAGACAAAGCTTATAGTGTATGAAGGTCTCTGCAAAACAAGCCACAGCTTTGTGTTCAAATTCCAAAATTCCTTCTATTATATATATGTTTTATCTAAATATTAGTGTACAGTTTTTCTATTGTGTCAGTTATTATTCCCCACATTAGCCCTTAATAATATTCTTAATGCTAGAAACATTTGCAACTTGTAACTGAAATCTTCAAAATAGCCTTTTCCTTTTTTGTCTAACTACTGTTGAAGAATATTATTTAATATTTAATAATTATTTAATAATACCAATGAATGGTATATGACTTAGTAATTCTCCGAAGCTTCAGGTTTTTTATATTGTTTGTTTTACAGCTAAGAGTAAGTTACAGTTCTCACTTAATGACACCTGAAGTTAATGGTCTGAAATGCTCACTGAAAACATTGCACTGGCTGTAAGATATTCAATGGATTCAATTCTTCAGTCTCTTATTTCAGTGAAGTTGATTGCAAAATTTATAGCAGTGTTTCTGTTTGCAATTGATTAATTGCACTATAGATTTTATACAATGCAAATAAAATTGTCTTGGATTCACCTAAGTTCTTTTATAGATTAAAAAAATTCTACACCGGTTCTGTTCTGACTTTGTCTTTTGGTCAGATTCATGGTGTGAACAAGGCTTCAACACTACCCAGCAAATGACAAAAGACTGAAAAGCTAGAGGAAACAGGAACCTCTTAACTATATGGCTGTATGAGTTTATCTCATTGCCTGTCCAGAGACATGGTTTTGTTGGCTGTACTGTTCTTCCAATACCCACTTGGACCCACTTTTCCAAATGTTGTCCCATCTATGACTCAGGCATCCAATTCAGTCTCAGGAATCATTGTTTACAAATTAAACACTGAGTTTCAAAATAAGTACTGTCCTTCCCATCACATTTCCGTAGTGTTTTGTGTACCCTTGTCTTCAATCACTGTCTTGTTCCTGATTTCTAAGAACTAGTCATTTCTGCCCAAGATATTGAAATAGCAATCTGTAAAGAAAAAAATCCAAACACAGCTTAGATTTTTACACTGCATGCCTCAGGACTTGATTTTCTGTTTGCTGTCTCTAAAATAGTTGGGGTTTTCTACTTTTTAACGAGGAATTCAGCTGTTTTTATAGTCATTGTGTACTTCTCATCTTTTCTTTCTTCGTTGCCTGCATGAGACCCTTGATCTCAACTAAACTGAATTCTTGCCTAGTTAAGTTCACTTTAAAAAGGAATTCTAAATTCTCTCCTAGTCCACTACCTGATTTACTTTGATTAATTTTCTGTCATTGTTTACTGAAAGCCAGTAGTGGTCCTTGAAGTGCTTGAAAGGGCTCTCCATGTAATGACTCGGCAAAACAGAGGGTTTTAGTGGCATAATTCAAGATTCAAGTTCCTGTGGGGCTTTGATAATTTAAACTTTATTTTTATTGTCAGGCAGTGGTTAGCTTGACAGTTTTATATGAAATAGTTTAATTTGTTTCTTTATGTGTAAAGGTTTTAGTTATAACAATTAAAAAGGGGCAAATAAACTTTATTTAATCAAGTATGAAAGTGCTGTCTGTTTTTCAAATTGATCACCACAAAAGTATCTGTTGCATTCTCTAAAACATGTCCTTTTTTTCTGATTATTCAAGCTTGAGACATAACAATACCTTCCTTTCTCTTGCTGTCTTTCAAAACCTCCGTATGGTATGAAGCCTTTCCCCTGCCAGATTTTGCTAAATTCTGAATACCTTCAGGCATCCTTGATGATGTATGCTCTTTTTGTGGGGCTCTCTCATGTTCTTGTGCCTGCATATGTGTAAGAATTGCTAAAACATTTCAGACTTGGTAAGAATATCCACAGTTTTGTAGATGAGGTTTTGCATACTTAAGAGAGAGCATAAAGAAAAAGGGAACAGAAAAAATTCATTTTAATACTACTAAAACAGGTTAACTATGCAAACTTTTGAGAATATCTGATGCTTTGAGAGAAGTGTTGTTAATATATATTTGAAAATGTGTATACAACTTAGTTATAATTTCACCTTTTTGTAGTAGTTGAGCTGTCTCAGACTTCTGGTGAAAAAATCTTGCAGTCATACCATGCCACCTCATTTTCCTTTAGCTTTTATCATCATTCTGTCCCATGCTAGACTAGATGATTTATCATTTGAGGAAATGATATTTAACATTTAAGCAGTGGCTTCTTAACTCTTGAAATTAACTGGCTGCTGTCATCTGGTCAGTCTGGACTGAAAACCACTCATACTCAAAAACTGATAATTTTTCACGTTTGTTCATGTGAATTCTGAAATGTGGTAGCAAAGGAGCTCTATCAAGTAGCATTCAGACATTGCAGAATATATTAGTAAAACTAAGCCTATTTACTTACTGAAATAGTACTCATTTTTGCACCTTTTTCCACAACCAGTTCTTTCTTCAAAGGTACGTTACTATATTCCAAATATTTCAACTTCCCAGGATAAGTGTCCTCTATGATAGGTTAAAAAAGGGCTGATTTGCAATCAAATTCAAATAGTTTCAGAGTATGCCAAAGCCACACCAACACTACTATGGTTCATCAACTGAGGTTCTTTCAATACCTCAGAGAACAGAAGTTGCAAAGATTGGAATTGTCCGCGCAGAATCTAATTGGAAACAAACATGTGATATTTGTAGGTTACATATTTAAGCTTAGCAATGCTCATTGTGGATTTTCATTTAACACTTGCACAGATATGTTTTCACTAACTCTAGTTGACATATGATCTGCAAATTCCTTTCATATAAAGCGCATTACAACATTCTAGCTTTTAGGTGAAAATGTTACAGGCAAGTGTCATCTGATCTGTAACACAGGAGAAAAGTTATATCCTCTTTTTGTCAAGCAGAAATAGGTAAAAGTATTTGCACTACAACTATTCTTGGCATGTCCTGAACTTTTACATTAGGTTGAAGATTGAAACATAGTCACATACAGTGCTTTCCCTTCTCTTTAGTGAGATATCAAAAAAATGTTACTAATGCTTTTCATTTTCCTGTATCATTACCTGGGTAGAAGGTCAGCCAGGTAGCTTTCTCCAGAAGAACTCTTACCAATTCTTTAGCATACATTTGATATATTTCTGATACACCCACAAGTCAGATGAAACAGAAAATGCTTTTGCATAGGAGCAGAGTCTGTTTCTCCTCATTAACTCACCACATGGCCCTATGAAAATACTCAGTAGAAATGGAGATGGACTAGTTTTGTAAGGTATTTGACAGGAGGCTTCTTGAAATAATTGAAAAATTGCCCAGAACCTTCCTTTGGAAACCACAGCTAGATCTTGGGTGCTAAATGACACTCCTTTAAAAAGCTCCCAAAGACTACAAGTGTGGCATCACTGTGGCATCTACCAATGCTGGCACAATTTGCTTCTGATTTCCTAAACAATACCTAGTTTTGTAGTAGGAAGAACAGGGTAACCATTTTGCTGAGATACTGTAAAAGTCTGGAAATGCCTTAGACTTTCTGGGGAAAAAAAGTACTTTTTTGGTGCTTATCATGGTCCTTGCCTTTTTATTAGAAACTTTTTAGAACCTTTGTTATTATTTTTGTGCTCAGAAGCACAGATACTATAACAAAAAGAGATTGCATGCTCTTGCAGAACTTTATTTTCCTGTTCATATTGTTATCTTATTCTTTTATTTTACTCTGCCACATCCAAAATATTTTTGTTTATGTGTCTGGGCATGTTTTCTTTCCACTAGTCAGACTTTTGGTAATTGCCTACCAGTCTGTAGCTCAGCATGTAGCCAACATTCTGAACAAAATAAATAAATTAATAAATATTATCAAGTAAGAGAGAAAGGGAATTAAAAAAATGGTGGGATGATTTAAAAATTTGCATTAACTGGCATTAGCAGCAAGTAAAACCCAATGCTATTAATAGTGCTGAAATTTCTATGAGCCACTTTTTGATCCTCCTTTGTTATTTTTATTAGCAGTCTTGATTATGGTGCAGAATTGTTCCAGACAAAGCTAACTGCTATATACAAAATGAGCGGCAAAGGCATTGCACTGGAGAGATGCATTGAGTGCATTGACTGCATTGATGCATTGAATGGAAACTCAAAAAAAACGCCAAATTTCAAGACAGCCAAATGCTGAGTCCAATCTCTAGGAACAAAGAATATAGACTATACCTAGAGGGTAGGAGATGAGGGACGAAGCGACTCGAAGAATGTAGGGTTTGTTATAATAATTAGCATACTAGGGGCTCTCTTACCTCAGTGCTGAGGCAACAAAGACTTGTTCAGTTCTTGGATGCCAAGGAAGAATAGATGAGGAGGTGATTTCATTTCTGTGCACAACTTCAGTAAAACTCCTACCATCTAATTCTATAGTCAGCACTTCAAGAGTGATATTTACACACCACAGAGTGAAAAAAAGAGCTGGGCACAAGAGTGATTGATAGATGTGAGATAAACTCCATGAAGTACAATGTAAGGAGCTTGATTTGTTCAATGTACCAAAGAGGAGGGATAAAAAGAAGTTAAATACTACAGGATGTCTTAGCCTTTCTACCAACAGAATGCCTAAAGATGGTAAATAACATTGAAAAAACATGTTATTTGTAGTCTTTATGACTATTTTAAACATTCTTTCTAAATACAGTCTTCAATCCAGCTTCTCCGGAGGAAAAATGTCATGTATTTGCTGAATGGCTTTGGAGCTTCTTTGTGGCTTTGGAGCCTGTGAATCCCTGTTTTCTTTGTGCTATACCCTGCAAGGAGTGATAGTCTGCATTAACCTCTAACAGTTGTACTTCAGTGTCAGCTAGCCGCCTGCAGGGATCAGTAAAGAAAGTGGTTTTTCCTTGTTCTGCAGTTGACTGCATCTCAACTGCAGATGCAGTCAAGAATATATCATCTTCCCTTCAGGCATCAAAGATGGTCAGTGTTCAAATCACTGTATGAAGTAAGCCTTTCTTCTGATTTTTTATATGTGGTTTGTTTTGGTTTGGTTTGGGATTTTTGTGTATATATATACATATAAACTGATTTTTATTTTATAGTTCAGAAGTTCTTTAATCATTATCCTGAAGTTCACTTTAACATGAGACATTTTCTCCTTTCTCTGCATAATTAAGTTTGTCTATTCAGGCAAACCTCACATAAGGCTCGTGCCAACTATAGTTTTGTCCCCTCTGATTTCAGAGAGCCCTTGCAGTGTATGAATGCATAGCCATACCTATATTTTAATGTAATTTCTTGGTGGTATGAGATTCATGTGATTGTACTGGATGAGGAGGATCAGCCTTTTACTCCCTTAATAACTTTTCAATGTGTTGGCCAGTTTCAACCAGCTTAACAGAGGATGCTTAAAAGATGCTATCTTTACACAATAGTCACAAAAATAGGTATCTGTTTAAAGAAAAGATAACCTATAATGTCTTGGCTGAGGCAGTAGCTACATGTGTATTCCTTAATCAGTTTCAATATTTACTTTGCACTGTCATTTGGGGTATGCCACCATTGTGTAGTGAATAAATGGAAAACTGAAAAGTAACTCAAAAAAATCTCATCTAGTTCATTTGCAGCTGTGTAGTATACTGTGTTGGGATCTTGCAGTGTAAGGAACAGGAAAGTAGTTGGTAAAGCAGGACTGAGAGAGAAAGCAATAGAACTCAACTCTATTAGACATCAGAGAATCCTTGTTAGAAGTTAAGGTGAATGTTAAAAATGTTTCTGCGGGGAGGTCAGACTAGTGTCATTTGCAGTGTGTGTCTTTACTGGACATGATCACTCTGGTCAGTCAGAGTCACAAATCTTATGGATTATTTTGTTTCACTGGGGCAGGAACTCTGAATGAGTTTTCAAGTCAAAGAATTTCATAATATATTTCTCCTCTGCCATGCCATTGATCACTCTGTTCTTTCCATGTGCCCTAGGTGTCTCAGGGTACGTTCTTTGTCAAATAAGAGGTGATGCTGCTGACTCAGCACAGTGCAGTTAAAGCCAGTGAATTGCCTGACTCAATCCTCTAGAAGACAGACATCCTTAGCTTGTGGTAGTACAATTCCTGTCCATAGATTTCTTTTTCTCTTTTGCTATAAACACTTGCAAAAGTGAGATTGCATTACTGTACGAAAGCAAGCCTTGTTTAGATAATGAGGCTGGAACAATAATGAGTTACAGATAATGCTTTTCTTCAGTAAGTTTAAAAACATTCATCATCACTAACATTACATTGAATAAATTGTTACAAGTTTTGAGTGTTGATTTGCACTGTTATGATGCTTTTTATGTATTTTCCTTTTTCACTTTATGAATTTCTGCATGTAATTTGCAAGTTTTAGTTTTTACTGTGAAGAAAACAATAGGTAATTTTGAAAAAAAAAAAGAAGTTCTTGAATTTCAAACTGCTATTTTTAGGCTTGTAAGAAATTTCTTGTAAGAAATTCTCTATCTATTATTAGCTCTTAGTGTCTTACTAAAAATCACCACAGTATGCTAGTGTTTCTGCCAACACTTTGGGATTAAAAGTGTTTCTTACGAAAAAACATCGATGAGTCAGATACACATGGAGACGGAAAACAACACCAGTTTTCCAAAAGTCTGTGTGGTAGGAACAAAGAATGGATGAAAGGCTAAATGGATATTCAGATCTGCCTATTTATTTACACATACTTCAGCAGAGTAAAAGTTCAAAGCTTTACAACTTCCACACTGTTTTTCAGAATATACTACTAATGACAAGACAGATCCCCATACTGGCACTTGGAGGAGGAACTGAAGAGCAGGTGCCACAGCAGAAGTCTCTGTTACTTATCCACAGCGAAAACTTCAAACTACATATAATGACCCCCACACCAGTTACAGAACATTTTTCTTTCAGACAATATTACTTTATGATGCCTTTAAAGTGTTATCATTACAAACAGCAGAAAGTGAAGAGGATACACATTCATTTGATTTTGAGGATTTAACTCTTGAATTGCTGAAATTCCTGTGTGCAGAAGTATGTTCTGAACAGATGTTTAACATGGCAGGAAACATTATAGATCGGAGATCTAGATAGCAGGTAGGAAATGCATAGCATCTGGCACCTTTTTGAAAGTAAACCTGCCAATAATTAATTACACATATGACCCACTCTGTCCCTGTCTGAGGAATTGGACACTTACTAAGATGTATTAGACTATGTAACAGAGGTTAACCACTCATGCCCTCTCCTTTGTCTTTGGCTTGTGTGGTCCCAGTGTAACTTAAGGGTAGAAATTGTTGTTGACACTCAGATTGTTTGTCCTTGATTATATTATCATTGTTACATTAATTAATAATCAAGATATCTTTACAATCCAAAATGTAAGAAGTTCCTATTCAGCAGAAATTGGGGTGGTTCTGTTGCTTTGCCAGAAAAAATGACTGAAAATGTGAGACTAATTGTAAAGTTTAGAATTAACTGCATATATCCAACAGAAGGGGTTAAGAGAGTGCAGAAGTAAAAAAAAAAAAAATAAATATACACCTTCAGGAAAACAAAAGCTGTTAACAGCATAAAATAGTCAGGTTTGCTGAAAAGAAGCTCTGAAAGTTATCCTTGAAAATAAAGAAGCCCCTAGATGTTTGAAGTTACTAAGTTACTGTTGAAAGTGCTACTATAAAAATTATATTATTAGAAATCAAACAATACCAATTGCTGTTCTTTTAAAGCACATAAAGAGATGCACAGAATATTGAATCCTTTAAATTTAGAGTGAGAAAAGGAGTTGTTTGTGGTCCTTGGGTCCCACTTTCCTTCAATAGTATTGGGCACTTTCTTATTGGGCTCTTTTTCAAGCTACTGTATTCCAGTTGCAAGCTGTAAGGCCTAGAAAGGACTGGTCTTTTTGCCTTAAAACTCTAGAATACCCTCCCTGACGTCTTCATACTGCTCCTTTGTCCTAATACCATCCAGGTCAGATGTCCTTCTGTCTTTCTTCTTGTTCTAACTTGCAGCTTTCATGGAAAATTATTTTCTTTTTTCTTCTTTTTTTTTTTTTTTTCCAGTAAGTCTCCTGCTACAAAAAGAGTAGCAAGAGATCTATTTAATGTTATTTCAATGAAATATTTTTTTAAAGATTCTTGGAAAGTTCTTAACACGTGCAGACACTACTGTAATATAGCCTGTAGGTGGACTCATCATATCAGGTATACAGCAGTGCTGCAGGGTAGCACTGGAATAAGTTGCACAATTTTATTTTTTTTAGAACAGTCACCTTTTTCCCCCTTTTTATTTTCTCCTCTACTGTCCAGGTCCAAAGAAAAACGAGGTGGTATGCCAAAAAGGTATTTGGTATCTACAGGATGTTCATGCTGTGACTGAAGCTCCCCACAGGCAGAGGTTCTCTGGTTCTTGTTCCACTTAATTCATCATTTAGAACTCAGCAGGGGACTCTCCTGATTTTGGACTTGAAACAGTTAGGCTGGTATTTGCCTCACCCTTTGTCCTCTAAAGGCTTAAAAATGGAATCAATCTACTTTATTATCCCAGAAGTATTTTCCAGAGAACTACCTAACTCTAATAGAGTGCAAATAACATCTCTGTATCAGATTTTGCCCTGAAAGATGTATTTCTCATGAAGCATAGTCTAATAATCCTTTTCCGTGTAGCCTGAGCTCTATGTCCAAGTTCCTTACAAAACTAATCTCATTAGGGCTGGTCACAGTTTCTCCTTATATTATATTCCTTAACTCTGAGTCTATCACTCTGTCACCTACTCTTATGACCCGGACTGCAACCTTTTAATCAGTGATCAAGTTTACAAAACTCCCTTACTTGTCCTGATGATTTAAAGGCACTTTACAGTTCATCGTATTGGATATGGCTGTGCTTGTTTGCATGTCTTGAAGACATAAACAAAGAATATTCCACAAAAACTCAAATCAATTAACTTGAGAAACTACTACATTTTAATCTTAAAAATGTAACTATTTGTAGAGCCCTTTGTTTTTGATAGAAAAAATGTTAATGGTAGCATAAGTATTAATGAGCCATCAAGCTTGATTTATCTAGATGTTAACAGACTCTCCACAGACCTGGGATTATTTTTGCAAGGACTAAGAGAAAGTATCTAACTTTATGTTAAAATATACCTCCTCCAAAAAACCCAAACCTGCTAAACATATATTGCCTTATATTGTGACCTATTTTATTTGTTGGTATATGAAATTTTATGATTCACTCTTTTATACTAATAGTGATGTCTGTGGAGGTTTTCTTGCAATGGGAAACCCTCATGCTGAAAGAACTTGTCAGACAACAGAGACAGTTTTGATATGTCAAATTAAGATGGCAAAATGATGTCAAAGAAAGTCTAGGGGGAGCCCATAACAATGTTACTGTCAAGTAAATAAAGAAAACTGAAACACAAGAAATACAAGTTACTTCAAGAGCTCTGTGACAGTGGTATGGTTCTGTAAGACACTGTTTTAGAATTATTACCATTTGTCAGTAAGGGTTCAGGATAGAAGCAGGATCTGATGGCTGCCAACTAAGGTCAACAAAGTTCAGAGTGGAAATGGAGATTCATTTTTTTTCCTTGTTATCAGATTCTCAGAAAACAATTACCATCTAAACAAAAATATTAGTTCACCAATGGTTTGCTCAACTAGATAAAAATAAACTATCTGGTGGGTTATGCTACTCAGGAGATTAGCTAGTTAAAACAATCATCATCTTGGCCTTAGAAATTTAGGAAGCTGCATGAGTTCTGTGGGATTTCATTATTCTTCCTATTTGTAGCTGCACTGATTCGCTCACTGATCTCTCAGTATGACCCCAAAGGTTGCCAAAGAAAAGAAATATAAGTAAGGAAGACCAGTAAAGAGTAAGTGGTTTTACTGCCGTGCAGTTTATCCTTTTCTTGACTTCCTTATTTGTTATTCACCATACACACGTTTCAGTTGTGTCATGCCATGATGATAATATTCCCCCTAACAATAGGAAAGAATGTAACAAAGAACTAGATGGTAGTAGGAGAAAGAAGGAAACAAAGGACAATTCAGATGTTTAAAAAAAGAGAAGAGAAGAGAAGAGAAGAGAAGAGAAGAGAAGAGAAGAGAAGAGAAGAGAAGAGAAGAGAAGAGAAGAGAAGAGAAGAGAAGAGAAGAGGAAGAGAAAAAGAACAAGCTCAGAAAATACGGCATCAAACAGGAAGAAGGTATAGACTGAAGGTAATGAAAAGTTGATAAATTTCAGGAGAAAAATAAAACCTCATACCTAAGAAAAAAACAACATTAAGTATGAAAGCATGATATTCTAGAGACTGTCATTTGGGATCGTATTTATAATCCATCTCGTCCAAGATGTCACTTTTGACAGCTTTAGAAAGAATTGGAAAAGGCTCTTGAGATGAAGAGAAAACATCGTAGATGTAGTGAAGGTATAATGTATAAACATTTGCTCATGCTAGTGAATGAAATTAATGTTTTGATTTCTACTTGTATACTTCTTTGAAAATAATTGACTTTTGAGATAATTATTCCAAAATGTTTTCCTGTAACATAGATTTGAGATGAGGTGAAGAACTGAGAAAAAAGAAAAAGGAGGCATTCTTCATTTAAATAGAAAATTGTGAGAGATCAGTAGAACATAAAATCTCAGAATAGTTGTTTTTCCCAGATGTATTGCATACGTGGCAACTTCTTTGGTATTGGTTGTTTTCATTAAGTAATTTTTCTACAAATTTAATCACAAAAACAACAAGTTGATCAGGAAATGAATGGCATATTGAGAAAATATCACATGACAAAATTTGAAAATATTTTAACTTTTCACATTTTAAATTAATTTTTAAATTAATATCATAGGATAAAGGGAGAAAACAGAAGACTTTCAGGATCATATTCTGATTTTCACAGTGGACTGTTAGGTGCTTGGAAAAAAAGTTGGAATGGTTTTCCTTGAGATTCTTTCTAGATAAATAAGAGGTCTCGATTTTCCAGAACCTCTGTCTAAGTGTAGTTTATTTTTTAAGTTCTTCCAGGCTTGCACCAAAATAAAATGTGTAGAAGTTACTCAAGTCTATCTACTGAAGTAAACTTCAACAGTAAAGCAATAGTTCAAATTTATAAATTTTCAAGATTAGAGGTATTTTAATTTGATCAACTGCAATGCAGTGTAATCGCTGGTTTGGTTATTTTGACCCATTGTCTAGAAGGGGACTTTAGAAGAGAAGGAAATATATTTTGTTTCCAAATTAAATTCTAGTATATAATAAGTATCTTATTTAAAATAAACCCCCAAACCTGCTTCATTTTAATAGGGAATAGTTTTCTTATAATTAACATCTATGTTGTATTCTTTTATATGAAAGGAATAATTTTGTGTTATTAATGCTATTTAGAACAACTTCTCAATTGATACATGATAGATTGATATAAATTTTAGATCTGTCCTGGTATAGCAATTAGATAAGCATATTAATTCACTATGGCACAAAAGATATTTGAAAAGAGATCCATCCAAAGAGATACTATTTGAAGAGAAGGATAGAGAAACACAAATGCATATATTGAGTAAATCCCAATGGACCACTGGCCAAGGAAAAAATTATCACAAACACTAGATGAAAATCTAGATCAGTTTTGAAAATCTTCAGTGAGATATTAAACTGAGCCGTGGTAGTAGATTTTATTTTATAGATTAAGTGATCTCCTTCTCATTTGATGAATGAGAATTTGTGCATCCCATTAACACTAATGGAAAATTGACAAAAATTCCATGCATTGGTATAAGGCTAGACTCTTCAGAGTAATGTGTCACCAGCATCAGTTTTGTCAATATCATTAAAGCTTATGTGATCACAGTATGAAAGTCTGTAATTTTAAAAAGTAAATCATGTATACATTGTAATAAACCACCTCTCTGTGGGTATGATCTCAAGAATTATTATCATTCTATGATTCTATCTGGATATTTTATAGTCCTCATTTAGATTTCTTTTTAGTAACTGCAGTGGTGAAGAAGTATAGGTTTTCTTACTGTAATAAAATAATTCAAGAAATGTTAGATAACATTCTTATTCTTTTAAATATTATTCTTGTATTAAGATCTGGTTTATTTTACAAATTTAACCAAATGGCCAAAACATTTCAGTTGGGTTTGAACAGATGAAAATCTATTTTTCTGTTGACTTATCAGTATTTATTTAAGGTATTTATCTTAAGATATTAATTCTAAAGATTTCTGATAATATTTTAGAGGCATTTTATTTGATAACCTGAATGATACCTTTCCTAGATTGTCAGGTATCAGATATGAAGACTACTGCATGTGTTGTGCAGTGTCTTTCGCCATAACAAAAAAAGTCCTACAAGAAGTATAACTGTCTTGATCAACTACAAAAGCACTGAGTCAAATTCACATTCATCATGTTTTCCTGTGTCACTCTTCAGCTCTGTAAAGGAGATCTACCCATACAAAAGATGGTCTGGAGCACTAATACAGCCATCCTTTGTGGTCCCTATGGTTGGTGGTAATGTTGTGTTCTGCCAGTCAAAGCTGCTGAAGGGAATTGTTAAATCCATAACTCTGACTTTGTTATTTTAGTGAGTTACGTTCTTTGGAATAGCATTTCTTTTCATCTAGGAAAAGTGAAGTTGTAATTATTTTGCAACATGGCTGTGATTTCCATCTGCAGAGTTTCTATAGTACCTGAATGATTGCCAGCCTTTGCTTTCCATAAATTAAGACCATTAGTGTAATTTAAATGTCTACAAAATATGTGCCATATGTATGGTTCTAAAACCAATTTTGAGTATAATCTTGCAAAACATTACATTCTGTTTAATACATATCTTGCTTTTTTCTTCCTAATAATTGCTTTGCTTGGAATAAAAACATCTGTCATTTCAGTTAAAAGTTCTACATACTTAGCATTTGCTTTCAAACTTTTCACCTGTCTTTATATTTTCCCTCCTTACTCTCTCTTTTCAGATCTATAGTGAACTCACCAGCAACTTGATAACTGATTAAAACCAACAATTTTAATATTGGTTTCTCTAAATGACAACATCTAGCAGAGAGCAAATAATGTATGCTGTTCAAATAATTTTAATTAATGGTCAAAAAAGAAATACTAAGTTTATTTCTTTGATTCTAAGTTGGATTTAGCAAAACATTTCAAGAAAACATTCACCATAATATTTTGCTGGCAGAAGGAAGACATTCTGTAAGAACAAATAAACTCGAAGGAAAACTCACATTCCAACCAAAATATCACCACCAGTTCTTTTCCTAATACTGTCACAGCCAAAACACACTTTTGTTTCTGTCACCACCATGAACTATGACTATGGGAAGAGATACCATGAGTTACCAGTAATTATAGTGAACAAACTTAAACTATACAGTTTTGTTTAATGTTTGTGGAAGACTATATTAGTAGGGAATAGAAAATAGCTGACCTTAACAAAAATAAAAGTTAAAAAGGAGAATTCTAGTATTTTCTGATTATTTTTGTCTAGTTTTAGAAGCTTATGCTAATTTCTAAGTACGTTATGCACTTTTCATATGTTAATAAAATAATGCATATCATAGAATGTCATAAGCATTTTTTTCTATACAAAGTTCCTGTAGTTTTGGTGACATGCTGTACAAGAGCAATAAAGTTTTCTCTGTGAGCTGGGTTAAACGGATTAAATTTCTCAAGCTTTTTATTTAGCCATACCTGAGACTTTCAGATAAGTGGAAGCTATTGAGTGAAAGATTTCTGCAGACTCTAAAGTATAGTTAATTGCATCTTTTTTTCTAAGTTGAATGTAACATATAAAAACATTTAACTTTTCATTTTCCTAATACTACAATTGATTCCAGTTCCAATAATGGTTTAAGTTGACACAAAGTAAAATCATTGAAAGAAAATGCAGGCAAACCTTGATAAAGACCAGATGAAATTGTGTTGGTATTCAGTTAGACTCATACACACATTGTATTAATAATAATAAAAAGAAGTTCAAAACCATGATCTTATTTCATAAGGATTTTTTTTAAAATTGATTTTATCAGCCTATGTTGTATTTCTTTAAAATAGAAATTCACACTGACTAGTTCAGCATGCTGACTTCAAGATTTTGAACCCATGACTTCATTAATGCCACAGGCATGACTAAAATAGTATAGCTGAAATTAATCTTTCTTAGACATTAATAACTCATAGTGAAATGAAATAATTAGCATATCTTTGGGCCAACAGAAGAACACTGAAAAAGGAGTCAAGTAAACCAGAGCATTTCAAGATAATTGCCAGGCATACATCATTTATTCCAGATTAGCTAAGGTCATGCACTTGATGCTCCCAGTTTTTGCATCCATATATGCGGCCATTGTTGCCATCAAATTGCTGAATTTTGATGGCTATATTTAATCGACTGAGAACAGACCATGAAGGAAAGTACTAAGAACAGCAAATATAAGGAGCACATACTCTATTCAGTTCAAAAGTGACCTTTTTAACCTTGCTGTATGCAGGAAATACCCACTTGTATTTTAGTAATTACATTAGCTTCCTTAATGGCATTTGATACAGATGGTATAGGAAGACCTTATCTGCAGCTGAAGAATGCAGGCAACAGTTTTGGTTTGAATTGCGAATACTTTTTCTCATTGGAGTTACTGAAAGTAGATTTGTGTGCTCTCCTCAATCAGAGAAGCCATTAATTTTCAAAGCTTGTTATCATTTATATTTCTCATTGTGTTAAAACTAATGAAATTTTTGCACACTCTAAAGATCTCTGTCAAATCCTGCAAAATGCTAAAGAGAAAAATAAATGCAGTTGTTAGTACATTTGGGACTTAGGAAATTGATCTTCATTTTGACTCATGCTACAAATTCTATTTTTGATTTTCTGAAGACAGCTCAACCACTTTGTGTCTTTTCTTCTGTGTGTAAAAGGGGAGCAGAACATTTTCTTCCTCCTTTTTTATTTTTGTCTGTTATAATCTATAGTCTGCTGGAGGAAATTATTTTAGTGTCTGTACCAAGCCAAAAGCAGTGAGGCAATTCACACAAGTTGGACTTCCTAGAACATGGAATCACGCGAATTTAAAAACAAAGAGTTTATTAAAATGATTTTTTTTTTTCTGGTCCGTCTGGAATAAGTCAAATAGGACAGGGATAGTGATTATTCTTTAAGTTACTCCTACAGCTTTTGATTATGTGGGATCTTCATAAACCGGATACTGCATTCTGACAGTTTTTCCAAATAAGCAGCAATGGATCTGTCCTGCATTAGATCTATCTGGTTTTGCAATTCTCTACTACTGACTCCACAACAGCTCTGACAGTTAACTCTGAAGATTAATTGTGTTTTGCTTAACAGGAAAAAAAATCTTTATTTATTTCAAATCTTACCTGCTGAATCAGGAATAAGCAAAAATGGAAGAAACACAAGGGACACAAAAATAGAGCCCTTGGCAGCTAGAAAGGAGGAAATGGAGCATATAATGGAGGGCACACGCTTTCCTTCATATGATTTGAGTGGAAGGACTCCCTGAAGTGGGAGTAGGAGGCTGATAAGCAAGAAACTTAAAATGTGAAATGGTGGCCCTGCTATGAATGCTTCACATTTCTGTATTCTGTTTTACTTCAAGAGATGTATGGTATGAATACTTAAATGTGAATGGGAAGTATGTTTGTTTCTAGTCCCTTCTTCCTACCCATCAAGATGCATGGAATTCCCCATTTTCTGTGTTGGCTACTCCTGGTTTTGCTTATTTATAACTAGAGTGCTGCACACTTAATTTCTGCTGTAAATTGAGCTCTCTGCGAAAGATATTCCTTGCATCCATCTCTGACACCATGAACTTCTTTTATAAGCATTTCTTATCTCCCTCTGTATTTTCACATGTGAAAAGTGCTACAGTCTCTTAAGAGCTATTTGTTTCTTTTTGACATGAAAACCAACCTCTTAGAATGTCAAGTTTTGAATACCACTAGTTATGAGAGGTGTTAATGGCTGTTATAAATGGGTTATTTCATCAGCAGGCAATTACAGAGCCGGTTACAACTAATGGGTGTGCTGATGTGCTAACCAGATGTCAGTTCTGTATCCTCCTCTTTCTTTTTCTGAATTCCACCCAAATCACTGATTCTCCTTTCTGATGCTAGAATGCTACATCCAAGCTTACAGTTGGTTAGATGTGATACACAAAAATTATCAAGTGGTGTCCAGACAAATGGAAAAAAGACATCAATTTTAGGTCAGATGACCACTTCACTCAAGCCCATAGAATCATCAGGCTATTAAAAAGTTAGATATAGTATATGAAAATTCTTAGTATTGTAAATAGGAAATTTTACACTAAGGTAATATGATTTTCTTCAGAGAGTCCTGTATGCAGCATTTGTGTCATTAGGACTAGTTCATCATTGTAATCTGGATAACACTTATCCTAGTACTTATCCTAGCTCTGTGCCATTTTAAGCACGTTTGTTTCGGTCCACACTCCAAACTTTTTTTCACATTGTTTGAAGTTACACAGGTGGCATAAATATCACCAACTGGCTTTGAAAGTTAAGAAATTATAATTTAATTAATTAAGCTCTTTAAAGTATATATTTTGCATTGAGTATTCTCTTCCTTTTTGGAAACCTCCTGATGCATAAATATTTGTTATGTAGTTAAATTGGTTTATTTTTCATAGCTGTGTATAATTCTTGATATCTTTATTTTTTTTATATAAATCAGAAGGTAAAGACATACAAATTTAGAACACTGTAGCATGGGAATATGTTTCTAAGAGCATTATTTTGCCTTGATCATGTTTTATGAGGTCTGATCTTGAAAGGTGGTGAATGTGTGACCGAAAAGATTTTATTACAGAAGATGAAGTGAATTCATAATAAACCATTGAGAATCTTTTTTTTTTTTAATGTTAAAATATTGGATATGTCTGTGCTACCTGCATTGGCTTAATTGCAGAGTCTCCTGTTTGGATTTTTTTTTGTCAGCTTTCAAACAGCAGAGGTAGCCTGCAGGTGATAAGTATCTCATTAATCTTTCTGATTCTCTAGCACTTCAGCATCAGAATAGCTGACAATTACAGCAATTGTCTCCCTAAATGAGCTTTGCACATCTGCCTCTTATTTCATTAGCTAACTGTCTGCCCATATATCTGACTGAATGGAATCCTAGTGGCTTCTTACAGCTTGTTCTGTGTTACTATACAATAAGGATGGGGTTGTTAGCAAAATGGGCACAAAAGGGTATTTATCCACTACCCGCAATAAATATACGTGCTATTGTGTAGGAGTGCTTTTGTCTCTAATCACTGTTTGTAGAAACCTACTTAAAGCACATCAGTTTGCTTTTCAGCTTCCTATTTAGTCCTTAGTTGTAAGTTTTGTATTTGTGAATTTATCATTTTTACAACACAACCAAAGTGTTTCCATGCCTTGAACCCTTATATCAATGTCTGTATGATTTTGGATAACAGAAGCCACCATATATAAAGTTAGCAGTAAAGTGTAATTTCCTTCTTGTGTCTTTACAATCCATCTTTCAAATACTTAGGTATGATATCCTTCTCTCAGAAAGTAGATTTGCATTTTCAAAGCTGCAGACAAGTATTTACAATAGTGGCAATGTTATTAAGTGTGGATTATTTAAATTAAATAAAAAGCAATAAGTAACAGTTACACTGCATAATTCAGGGTTTGTTTTAAGAAACACAGATTGTGAATTATGGTTTCTAACTTTAATTAAAAACCAAAGATTTCACATGAATGCCTCTTTCATTAATATTCCAGCTTTCAATTACAGGAAAATCAATTATCAGATGAAAATTAAAATAATTTCTAAGCAGAGCTCTTATTCTCTACCTGTTAATATCTGATCAGTTTATTCTTAAGAAATTACAGGATTGAATGTTCAAAGTTTATTTTCTTATGTTTATTGTGTATTAAATTGCTTTGGATGATATAGATAGGTAGGTAGGTAAGTAGGTATTTATTAGCTAAATAGCAAACTAAACTAAATGCCAGAAAGACTTAATTAGAAAATATCCTGTCCTGAACCTGATATAGATTGTTCCAGGTGATTCTTTGATGCTTTCTGACCATTAAATATGTTTGAATCTGAAATTCTTGGGTAATTGTGCTTGAAACTTTTTTCAGTGTGCTTGAGTGATAAAAAAAATACATTACCGATATCTTATGGAATTTCTGAAATATGGAGCTATAATAACTAAATATCACCAATGTTTTAAATTAATTTTTGACTATTTATTGCAGGTCTGGTTTGTATGAAGTCGAGTACATCAGTGGTTGAACTTGTTATGCTGCTTTGTTCACAGGTAAGACATTATCTGTTTTTAATTGTATTAGTTTCTTTGCATAGTGCTGAATTACTGCCAGGCTAAGAATTGTATTTTATTGTTGGTTTCATTCTTCCATTTCAGTATAATAAAGTACAGATTAATGTCTTCTGATAGCATATAAATTGTAGATTTAATTTTTTTTATATACATTCCATAGTTTGTCTGTGGGTATAGGGTGTCCAGCTTATATTTGCATTTATTTTGTAAAAGTGCATAGATGTACATTATGCATTTTTTCTGTGTATGAACTCGCTTTCAAGCCAGTTTTTATTTAGAATACTTAAATAGGATAATGTCATAATTTCATGTTGAAATCTGTCTTCAAATTAGTAATTTTTGTTTTAAACCTTACTTTGTGGTAACTATTACTTTTGATATATATGACATATTGGATATTTTATGTAGATGTCAGTATATATAAAAAGTAGAGGAACATGGTTTAGGTAGTCCTCAAGAACTGGCAGAAGCAGAGTATTTCTATTTAAAAAATGTTGTGGTTAATTATTGTTTTTTTACCATAACAGTAATGGGTTTCTCAGAAATCTGAATCAATTAACATCTTGAATTGCTTTCACAAGTAAAATCCTCAAAACAAAACCAATTCCTTATACTGTTGGGATTGTTTATATCTCAATTTTAACTTTATTGTTTTGACAGAAGTGTTATTTGCTAATTTCATATAGATAGCCTTTTACTTTAAACTGCCAGTAATAAGTTATCAACAAGTATTTTATAGTATTGCTCATTTTGTAAAATATAAGAAAAATACAATGGCCTAACAGATCCAAGTAATGTCACAAGTTTTTACACTTCTCTAAAGACTTATTAACAACATTTCATTTACCAAGTTCCCCAGAGATTTATAATACCAGTTAAACTCAAACCAAGTTAGTATATAAAATGCCGAGGTTACCTTGTTATTATTACCAAGAAAAATCACTTGTTTGTAGTTTTATTTGAGCACTCACTGCTGCATATTGAGAACAGGCATCAAAAATTTACTGAAAACACATTAGTTTCTAGGGGTAATTGAAATTAAGTTCTACTTTTGAGGAATCAGTCTGAAAATAAGTAACATTTACAACTGATTTGGGGGGTGGGGTTTCCAGCTTACCTGCTGTTTGCCGGTTTGTAGTTTGTATTTTTTCAAGCTTATGTCATAAGGAAATCATTAAATCTTGTTTTCCTTTTTTTTTTTTTTCTCTTCCTTTTTTTTCTTCATCTTTTAGCCAGCGTGGATATTGGTTAGGAAAAAGTAAAAGAAAAATATATCCCTGTCAGGAATCCTCAGTGGGGTTTGAACTTCAAACCTTTTCCAGCAGGGCACTTGAAAAATTTGTTACCTAATGGTGAAGTCTTGAGTTCCAGGAAAATTCCAAAAGATCCATTAAGGCTTTTGAGCTCTACATTCTTGTCATGCAACTTTTCTTTCTTTCTTTCTTTCTTTCTTTCTTTCTTTCTTTCTTTCTTTCTTTGCTTTTGAAACATTTTCTTGAGGGGAGGAATAACTTACAGTCCTTTCTTCCCTAGCCTTTGGTTTTACTGCAGTTCTCGGGAATAAAGTGGAATGTAGCATTAGGGTCTAGTGTCTTTGATGGCCTCATCATCTAATCATAGGTTTAACATTACTCATTTGCTGGCTCCAGGAATTCCTGCCATTAAGGGCCCTAGAGATGAAACTTTGCCTCAAATATTGATTGAAAGGAAGAGAGAGAAATTTAAGCTCTTTCTGAAATGCTTTATCTTTAGACATCCCAGTAAAGCTATGTAACAAAAGCAGCTAAATCAATTAGTTATTTTTATTACTATTATACGTTATTTATTATTTCAAAATATTTTACTATTTAAAAAATAGGATTCATTTTACACCTGAAATAATGTGAAGAGCTTAATAATTTTGTAGTTTTGGACATTTATTCATTTTCTTCAGTGTTTTCTTGGTAGAGCTATTTTCCATCTACCCAGTTACTTGGGGAAATTGCAAGCTTTTGGTTTTTATACTCCATCTGATACTTCACGTTTGTTTCCTTATCTTCTAAATAAGGAAGCTTTTGTGTACTGATGTCCATTTATTGCTAAGTACTTCAGAAGCTAATGCTGTAATGTTTATTGGTGGTGATGTTTAATGTTTCTACAGGAACTGGTCAACAGGGGGCTGTAGTGGTGCAAATTGCACTGTCCTCCCCTCACTCCAAAAGTATTGCTTCTGTAAATTGCATCTCCACGGAACATTGTATTTAATCCTATAGGTGTGCTAAACGATCAGGTTTGTAGTTACATTCATCTGCAGGAAAAAAATCAGGGGTTTTTTTCCGTTTACATTTGAAAAGTATTTGTCAAAAGAAAACACAAAGCAAATGCTATAAAAATACTAATACATACAGTGACTAGAAGAAGAGAATGGCAGAACTTGGAATTAGGAGTTTAGAAGATCTTGTCTACAGCAAATGAGGTTAACTCATCTCTGCAAAAAAAAAGAGAGAGTGCTGCCCGAGCTTTTCTGTATGATAAATTGAATAATATGAACTGGAAAGACTATATTAAGTACTGCATTTTTTAAATAATCCTAATGTAACTAGGACTTTTCTTCCTAACATGGATAAATCTTTCATATTCAAATTGAGTGACATTTTACAGATTACCTGGGGAAGTTCAAAACTCACAAGATAGATGACAATATTGAAAATCTTTGAAAAGTACAACTTTGTTTGCACAGAACAGAGTAACTTTAGACATTGAAAAGGAAAGGGAAATGCAAAGTTTGTTTTCCTTTCATTTGCTACAGCAAATTAGATGCTTTTATGCTCTTTATGTTGGAAATTCCATGTTAACGACTACAGATTAGCAAGGTTGTCAGATTTTTTTTTCTTATCTGAGCTCCTGAATAAAATCAACATTGCCAGCGGCTCACGTCCAAGGTATGGTCTAAATTTACATGAAATATCACATTACAAATGTCTGAAGGTACATGTCATGGATAATTCAGTTCATATGGGCAGCCTTTTAGACTCTGAGGGATATGCAATCAAGCCTTTTCCCCCAAAGGAATTTGGAGTTTCTGTGAAAAATACATTTTAAGTTTTAGATAGTGCAACATTTATGGGTTTGGGGAAGACCAAAAATTTTACTCTTTGTATTTTCAGAATCTGTCTTGTACTGTAACATAATTCCCTGCACCCATTTTATTTTTTTATCACCTGCTTCCATAGATTAAAATTTAGGTTAATTTGAAGGCTTTATTTTCTTTATTTCTTATATAAATCAAAAGCATACATCCATGTACTTGAAAGATATTTTCCTATATAATTGATGATAAACATATAATGATTTTAACTTTCTTACAAAACAGGCATTTGCATTTGGATTTAGTCTATTTAAACATAAAACAGATGAAGATGTGTTATGTTGGACAAGATCTGTGCTTGATTAGATGGTCTTTGTTCCTTCAGTCTAGTTGAGCATTGTCATACCTGTATTGCTGTTGGAGTGCTGGATTTCTTCAATAAAACATACAATTTTTAAAAAACACATTATTTTGTTTCAGTATAATTCCTTCTTAGATTTAGTTTTCAGTTACTTTTTTTCTTATTCTTTTTTTTTTTCCTAGCCAAAACACTACAATCATTTCTAATTACTTCCAGATCTTTTGCAATTTTTTTTTCCTTGGGGATACAGCTTCTGCAGAAACTGAAAGATGTTATCCCAAAGGAGATTTGTCTCACACCACTTGTATTTTTCTGTATCTTATCTATTAACAGGGGAAATTTATTTTCTTAAACAGAAAATACTGTCTTAGTATTTAAGACATCTTGCTACTTGACTTGTTTAAAAATATGACTATTACAATGGATAAATGGTTACTTTAGGAAAAAAATACTATGTAACTTGTGATTGTAGAATACATGTAGAATATCTGACAAATTTCAGGATTTTGTAATTTTAAATACATCATTTATTCTGTTGATTTCCCCTCCCACCCATGTTGGAAGTTTGATGGAGATTGTAAATCAGGAGCCTCCAAAGGAAATATCAAAACTAGAATGAAAAGAATCCACTTCTGAATCACTATTGAGGAAAAGGATTTTTTTAGATGCTATTGCTTGTAAGTAGGCTTTTATTAGAAAAACTGTGTGAGGAATGAGGAAAAGGATATACATAACCAAGAAATACTTAAAACTGGCAATTAAAACCTGTTAGGAGATTCCCAAATGATAACACATAGTCCTTCTTATAATTAGGCTGTAAGTAGATTCTGTAAATTGTTTACTTT
This sequence comes from Aegotheles bennettii, assembly GCA_013398125.1. Lineage (NCBI taxonomy): Eukaryota > Metazoa > Chordata > Aves > Caprimulgiformes > Aegothelidae > Aegotheles > Aegotheles bennettii. The sequence goes on along the minus strand of VZRW01001005.1, from coordinate 155,966 downwards.
TATGAAAAATTATAGGACTCAAAGTGTGTTAAATAAAGCAAACTCTACTGAGAGTACATCCATAACTTGACAAACTCCAGTATGTAATTAGTGAGTAAGCTGAGCTCCAGCTAAGCCTTTCAAATGTTGGTTAACAGTGTGAGCCTCATAAATGAGTTGTGTCTATCCACATTGTCTTATCTATTAACCTGGAGACTTAGAAGCTGCTTGGGCTGAATCTAGTCTGTCTCTCTGTATCACAGTCAGCTATTTGGTACATAATTAATCAAAAAGATCTGTGAAGGATCTGGTGCCATGCAGCACGGTCCATAAGACACTTTCCAGCAGTTTGACACGTGTAACACATGATAGTTGTATACTACTGTGTATCCTATAGCAATCAAAACTATAAAGTGGCAAAATGGGGCAGAAGGCAAAAACGGGTAAGGTGAATGAGTGCACTGCCTGTTGTCCTTAGTGACAAGACAAAAAAAAAAAAAATTAATCCCACTTCAAGGAGAGGTAGAAAAACAAACAAACAACCCCAAACAAATGTGCCTTGCCAATGCAGATTCAAAGGAAATTCTCACTGAAATTTGGTGATAGGCTTAGCTCTGTGAATATAGGAAGACCTATCAACCAGGCACTGGAGAGATTTCATTACTCACTAACACATCTAACTGTACATTCTGACTCAAAGTACGGATAGCTCTTGGCCTTCAGAAACTGACAGCTGCCCAACACAGAAACCAAGCAGGAAAAGAAATCTTTCTCCTGTCCCTACAGCTGACCAGGAGAAGCCCTGAAATGTGAGATTCATATAAAAGAAACACAATCCATGCTTCTTGATACTAAACAGACTCTATTTATGGCTTTCTAGAAAAGTTTAAGTAGGAATTCTCCAGCTTTGCTGTACAAGTGTGTTCTTATCAAACACCATCCTCACAGGTATTTTACCAGGCTCCGTCTTAAGACAGTTAGCTTTATTTCTGTACTACACTATTTGTATGTCTATTTTACATTTTAATTTTATGCATTATTAGAAACTTTTAAATTTTCTTTATAGGTTTATTTGTAGTAATTTTGTATCTGTATAGTCTTGTTGCCAGTATTAGATTCAACTTTTATTCCCTCCAAAGGTATTCCTACAGTTCTCATACTCCTTAATTTGTGTTTGATAAGTGATGGCTCTTTCAGAGTAACTGTGATAGTAGCACACTAATAGACGTGTTTGCTAGTTGTCTTTTTGACACCAGCTGTGGTAGGAAGGCTGAAAACAAGTTAAATAATGACTACTTCTCTTTAAATCTAAGAACAATTAACCTGAGACTTAATCTATTTAGGAAATTAAATCTGATGTAACTTCAGTGGTGAAGTTTTCTTATGCAAATTCCTATGGAGGTGTAATTTTTTAGTCTTTCTTTTTCCTAATCGTGAAAAAAGTTGGATGTTTTATCCTTGACCATATTTTTCCATTTATCCTGTTGGATTATCCACTGTCTCTGTATTTGTACCAGTGCAACTGGGAGGAGGCAACGCTGCATATGGTATCGCTGCAAAAGTCTGAATGAAAATTTGATGTAGAAGAGAATGACAAAGAGAAACATACATGCAATTGTAAAGAAACCTCGATGTTTTGATAATCCGTTTTTCCAGCATACCTGGAAAACATTTTACAAAGTTCTGGATCTGCTACACTGCTTCTGTCCTGCATCTTCTTCTTTCCTAACCCCACTTTTGTACCAGTGCTGATATTTATAACACTAACTCACAAACACATCTGAAAACTGTTCAGACTTTTTTTTTCCTGGTTGAGGGGGTTGAGCTGGCTGAGACACTAGTTCAAAAGCCACCAGAGCTACTCAAAGAAGATCAGGGTTGCAAATCTGGGAGCACAGAGGGGAAGAGATAGAATGCCACTCATGTTTTCATGGCAGCAAGCTGTAAATTCAGACCCCTGCATCTAATTCGATCATATACTTAGGCTTCTCTCTGGCCCAGATCACACTGACAGAGGTATCAGATCTTCTCCATGACTGGATCCATATTCCTGCTCACTCCCTTTTACCAGTACATGCAATGGTGGACACAGTCACATCAAAATAAAAGCTAACTTTGCATAGAATTATAATTTTTAACTGATTATGCTTCTAGAGTAGCCATGAAAGCAATAGCTCATAGGAGATGGCAGGTAAGATGGCTGGGGCTGTAGGAAAGAAAGGGTACTTCTGCGACAGTCAAGAAAAAAGAAAGGAATTTTGTCATTTGATGGGAGAGAAATAAGTTAAAACAAACAAAAAAATCCCATATATTGTCATACACAGGACAAAGCAGTAGAAAGGTGTATGAAAATATCAGTCATGTAGCTCCAAATTGAAGCTTTGTAACTTTAATTTTTACCATAGGCTCAAATTTAAGTTCAATAAATACCATCTTTGTAGCTGAAGCAAGTATTGTCATCCTATTTGGACTATATAAATGTACAGCAAGAGAGAAACATTTCTACTAGGTCCTTATTCATTATCAAATATGGTACAACTTAAACATGTAATTATGTTCTGATGTTTTGGGTCTCTTCACAGTCCAAAACATGGCCTATACACAAATAGGTTGTTATATACATTTAGTGTAATTTCCAGAACCAAAAGTGAAGTTCAGTACAGGGGAAGTAGAAAACTTTTTCCTTCATAATTTTTTGCTCTATAAACTAAGTGGTTTGGCGATGTGGTTTTTTGTTATGTTTTGGTTTGGTTTCGCCCTGGTGTTTCTCACTTGCTTTATAGAATTCTGGAAGTTTTCCAAAAGGCTATAATTTTGCATTATCTTTTTTTTACAGTAAAGGGGTGTTAGAATTTTCTTGCCTTAATTCCTTGTCCATGTGTGGAATGTCTTCCAGCCCAATCTGAGTCTTCATCTCTTGGCCATCTGCTTCTGATAATCTAACTTTCAAATGGAAAACATCAGTATATTCTTTCCTACTTGTTGGGCAATTCTACTTTCTTGATTATTCTATGCATTGTCTTTCCAGATCCCCATACACTCAGAAAAATACTTCTGTGTTTTGCCTTTAGTAATAAGTAGAATCTCTTCTTCAATATCTTTCTTGCATCAGAGCCATCATGGAACTGCAGGTCCTTTCTCTTGCCTGTTCTTGTCAGAGTGTTTTTGTCAAAAAATGTCAGAGAGTGATTTTTTTACACTTCAGTGAAATGCTGATCTGAAGCTCTTCTAGATTCACGGCAAAGCAGGCAGGATCAGAAAACTGAGAATTACTTTCCCCATATCCTAATATGGCAAGGTGTCTTCCCCTGATCTATTAAGTTGCCTACAATTGAGAAAGATCTTAAATCTGAGGAAAACATCTGGAAAATCAGAAAGAGTCAGCTGGTACTTCTTAAAGGCCTGAGAAAGAGTGCAAAAGCTTGTTATTGGAGACCATCATTATTAATAAATATACCATAGTTTTGAGGGGTTTGTCTCCATTATACATACACACACACACACGCATATATATAAAATGTGAGCAGTAGTTTTCTGTACATCAGAAACTCTTCTCTTGAATGGTGCACTTTGGAAGACTTCAAATTACTTATCCACCTCTAACATCAAAGATGGGTCAAGTCATAAGGCTTTTAGATTTAATAGCCATTCGTAACAACATATCTTGCTAATAATAATTTTAGTGTCTCTTAAATGAAGAACTATTTTCTAGTCAGGAAGTAAGCTCTAGAAGTTGCTGACATGTGTTTATCTTCTAACACATATCTTCTGCCTGTACTAGAAGGTATGCAGAATTTCTACAGGGCAATGAAGGTTAATATTGTATCATCTAAATAAATTTGGCCATTTCCCTAGTGTTGTTTGGATAATGTACATGTTTTTGCAATTGTGGAGGGGTTTTTTTCCCTCTTTTCTTCTAAGATACCAATAAAACGTTCCTCTGGGAAAGTTTGACTTCATTTCTAAGATAAATTGGGCAATTAACACAGGTGATCGGAAGGGCAATGGGTCTGTGTGTTTCCAAGAAAGCGAAACATTAACATATTACTCCAAGTCAAGAAAATAGAGGAAAAATGAGGCTTTAGTCTTGTGAAAGTGAAATCTAAAACTTCCTATTGCCTTTGCTGCATTGTTAAAGTCATATGCACATAAATAGTGTTGTGAAAGTTTCACGTTCTTTTCTTTTCTGTGATTTGGCCAGAAGCCCAGTGTATCCCAATACTTGCAGATTTGCCTTCCAGAAGGATGTCGTCAGTCATTCTGCAACTTCCTTATTGTGGGAAATAGTAGCTCTTAAAATGGATGACCTATCATAAAATCCTAAAATTGATCCCAAATTTACTTAAAAGAGTAGGCCAAAAATACAGTCTATCTATCATCTATCAGTAGTATGCATATGAATGTGAGGGAAAGATTAAAGCAGTAAAATTGGAATTCTTAGATCTGATTCTCTTTCCAAACAAGAATGGAAGGTTTTAATACTCCAATATCTTTAGATAAATTCTCTAGAAATGGTAGGGACAGTCCTATGATCTTAAAAACTATATAATCATCTCAAGAATTTATGAGCAATGTGCTTAAAAATTTATGAGGCTGTATCTTGAAATCAGTTGTTTTTTCTGTTTTTTACCTGCGTTTAATGGACATGGTTTTCTGCCATAAGGAAACATTTCCTTCAATCTTGTAACATTTCCTTTGAATCTTTCCTCTTAAATGAAGTAAAGCAAGTTACTGGTGATTTTGAAAGGTAACTTCACAGCATGGAGTTCAAACCCAAGCTAAATTACACGCATGTTGTGAATTGCAAACACATTTTTATAAAATTTTCTCTTCCTTCTCCTGATAAAAGGTAGCACCTGTTCAGCTTTGTACAAGACTTTTATACAAATATATTCAAGTGTCTAGAAAGAAAAGAGTCAATATAATAGAATTTCTTCTTCTCAAGAAGTTATGATTAAAATACAGTGATTGAAAAATTGAGGTATCAACTGAGTTATTAATATCTTAGACTAGAAAATTCAATATATATTCAATATGTCAAAAGGAAAAAAAAACCCCGCAGATTAGTTTAAGACATGGAGAAGGGAGAATTTCAAAGAAGGTACAATTGACAGTGGCAGCTGTAGTGGAAGAATTATAGAGTGATTACTACACCAGGTATCTGTCCATTCAGTAAATGCAGTTTGTTGACAAACTAGTAATTTGTGACACAATTTTAGATTTCCTTGCAGAAAGTGGAAACGATGAGAGCTCTCATGTAAATTATGAAAACTCTGAGAGTCGCTAGTCCTTTTTTTTTTAAGATATTATGTCAGATTTATTATTTCATGTTTAATAGTATCACAATATATTGTAAAATATATTTGTGAATCACAGAATCACAGAATCCTAGGGGTTGGAAGGGACCTTGAAAGATCATCTAGTCCAACCCCCCTGCCAGAGCAGGGTCACCTAGAGTACATCACACAGGAACGCATCCAGGCGGGTTTTGAATGTCTCCAGTGAAGGAGACTCCACAACCTCTCTGGGCAGCCTGTTCCAGTGCTCCGTCACTCGCACAGTGAAAAAGTTTTTCCTGGTATGCACAAGGAACCTCCTATGCTCCAGTTTGCAACCATTGCCCCTTGTCCTATCATTGGTCATTACTGAAAAAAGCTTGGCCCCATCGTCCTGACCCTCACCCTTTACATATTTGTAAACATAGATGAGGTCACCCCTCAGTCTCCTTTTCTCCAAGCTAAAGAGACCNGGGCAGAATAGAGGGGGGGGAGAACCTCTCTTGACCTACTAACCACCTCCCTTCTAATGCACCCCAGGATGCCATTGGCCTTCTTGGCCACAAGGGCACATTGCTGGCTCATGGTCATAATCATCATGAATCATCATGGTTAATCATCATGCATAAAAATTTTTAAATTATTGTAATAAAAAGTTGATTTGGAAAGAAGTATAATATAAACTAAAAATAATTCTTAGCATACCAAGCAGAGTTGTTCCTTTTTTGCTCCATCACTTTTTTTTTTTTTACCTGTGAATATTTTCTGTTATCACTTAACANACCAGCTTACCAATTGCTTTATCAAGTTTTCCTTGCTCTAACTTGTTAAACTTGTTAAATCGTTTTTGTTTTTTTTTTTTTTGGGGGGGGGGGAGGCAGGACATTGGAGAATTTTAAAGAAATAAGACTAGAAATATATACTCAAGTAAATGTCAGAATATCAGAGACTAAGAAAATGTACATCATGATTTGAGAGAAAAAAAACCCAACTGAATTTCAAGGAATATCTGTACTGACTTATGGTTCATTATTTAGAATTTTTAGCATTTTACTCTCATCCTAGTTTTATTCATCACCTGTTCTCCACTGCATGGACAGTTTCGTAATAGGATTCAGGCTGAACCTTCTGTCAGGAAATGTGTACAGATGCTTTCTGGATGCAGTGATGCTTTTCAAGCAACGATAGAATAGAGGAGAAGAACAAGTTAAGTAGGGGCAGGGGAGTGGCAATTGCCAGTATCCTAATAATTTAGTACATTTTTAATGTAATATTAAATAGAAGTTTGCATAATATAGGATATTTTTAATATAGCCATACTAGACAGTAATTGAATGGAATGTCTAAAGTGATAATGTTTAGTTATTGTGTAGGAAGACAATTTTTTAGTTTGTTTCAACATGAATAGAGTTAAAAATTAGATTTGATATCTTAATTCTATTTTAGTACAAATAAATTATAAGTATTATCATTCTTGAGTACTGTATGTGTTAGTCTCTAAGTGTGCCTCTATCTCTGAGTCTTTTACCACCCTACCTTGGTCTGAGGGGTGCACTGCTGGCAGTAATAGTCATCTCCCCTACCCTATTAAGAAGAGCCCTAAGGGAAGAGAGGTCAACACATTCTTCTTGGGTAGAAGAAATTACCTGGTACAAGAATTTGTCACAGTCTTCCATTACTTCAGTGTGTAATTGGCAATCAGCATTTTTGAGGCACAGAAATGTCTCCCAGCTCTTGTTTGAAGGCCAAAAAGATTCAGGATATGAACTACACCAAAACCACCTGAGATGTAGTGTAGTCATTCAAGCACTTAGCTACTAATAACCAAATGTCTGTGCTATGATTCTACTTGCCTATAGCATAGATTTTCCAATCACTGTCACTGCATCCATTATGTTTGGTGTTTATCTTTCTGCTTCTTGCATCTTGAGGGTGAGAGAGATTTTCTGTGGAATCCAAGATAATACAAACAAAATTGCTGCACATTCTCTGAGCATGTAACTCCACATCTCAATCTAGTTCTTAAAATACATGCAGTGATCTGAATGACCACTGCAAAAGCAGCTATAGTGCTGGCATTTCTAAGTATTTCAGTTTCTTGTTTGGGTCTTTTAAAAAGAAACTGGAAAAAAGAAAAACAGGTGCCTCTTCAAAAGTACAGTTCACCTCAGGATCACGAATCTGTTATATTAAATTGTGCCTAAAACTGAGAGGAAATTGTAGTAGTAATAATTATTCCCTTATTTGTGGATTAATGTAGGGTTGGGAGTTTGTAGTGAAGTTTGTAGCAGCAAGTTTGTAGTGGTTTCCTGGTTTCTGTAGTTGAACCTTTCCTGGTTTCCTGTAGTGGAATCCTGATTTCTATCTGGTTCTGCATTATGTTTTTCACTAGTTTTTGGTAGGTAGTTGGGTAGGTTTCACACATTTTTATCATGAGTAATTACATTGGATAAATTGGTGAGATTTTTCACCTATGGAGACACAAGAACAGATTTATTTGCTTCCACATAGATATCCAGTGGCTCTTTAGGTACCTTAAGATATCTCAACTAACATCCAGTTAGCCCTTTTGGATGTCCTGCAGTATCTGAGACATTTGCACTGAGCAGGAAGATCTGACAAGAGACTTGCAAGAATCTCTTGGTCTTTTGCAGACACAGGTAGACTCTCTATCTTTAAAAATTCAAGTAGCATGCTTTCTTTTACCTGTCTTAGGAAGCCTTTTCTTTTTTTTTTTTTTTTCAACTTCTTTCCTAAATTGTAGTTACACCTGTTGTGCTTTCTTGACTGCAGAGTCATATTAGCAGTGGTGCAGGAAAACATCTCAAAAGAAAATACTAATGGGGGTTTTTATAGTGTACAGTAAAAGACTTTGATTATATCTGTCACCTCAAATACTATCTCTAACCCAGACTATTGTTTCTTAAAATGTCACTTGGTGCCTATGTTTAGGCAATTGAATCCTTTCCTTCTTAGTTTCTCAGAGTGACTTTGTACTATACCAAGGTGATTTAATTGCTTCCAAAAATTAGATCATTAGGCTTGCTTCAGTTAATGGATTTAGAAAAGAACAAAATCAGCATCACTGAAGAAAGGACCTGTTACAATGATTTTTCTAGCCCACAAGTTAGAGGCTTGAGTGCTGATACTCTATCTTCTTTAGTCAGGACTTGCCTGCTCAGTAATGGGTTAAGAGTATGTTCATTATTTGGGTATTTTAGTAGCTTTGCTCTTTTAAAACCATTATGAATACATGATTATTGTTGTTGGGGTTTTTCTAACATGTATGACTTAGTCAAATCTGTGAATTTTCATATGATCATTAAGAAGCACCTTGATGATTAGTGTGTAGTTTTCAAAACTATTCAGTGAAAAAATTTCATTATCTGTGCAGAGCTATCTTTTTTTGTTCATATCAGGAAACAAGCATTGGGAATTTTTGCTTGTTTTTTTTTTAGTGGTGGGAAAACCAAAATGTAAAGCAGAATAGTTCTGTAACTCTAACTCTCTCTACCCATTTTTGTTTTCTAACATGAAGTCTCAGACTAGAAAATTTCTCTCTGAACTGTAATCCAGCTAATGTAGTTTGATTTTTTTTTCTGTATGATGAAAATGAAATGTTTATTAATCCTAAAGAAAAGTTTCAAGGATTTATCCCAAAATAAATGAATCTTTGCTTGCTAGAGAGATGTCTTGACCTCTTTTCATCTCAAGTATCAAAAGTCTGTGTGATAGAGATAGTGGGTTTTGTGGCAAAAAGCTGTTTGTGATACATTGAGACTTTTCTCTTTAACTTAGTGCTATATTAAGTAAAAGTTGCTATCCTTTAATATCTATAAAGTGGTTTAAATCCGTTTCAAAAGTTTGTCTTAGAAATCCATGTTAATAGTAAAATAATTTTAAAAACCCAGTTTATTAGTGATTGTTTTTGTTTTCATTTATAATGTGGAAGAAACAAATATTGAACTCAAGGAGAGATGCACAGTACACAGATTATTGCCTGCCTTATATGATAAAATGTAGAAGGTGTAGCAGTGAAGCAACATGAAGAAACTACTGCGACCATACTTTGTTACACTTAATATTGTCATTGGGCAACTATATAAATTGGAGAAACAAGATGTGTTTTCATATTCTCTAGACAAGGAAACTAAAGCTTGTTTAAGGGTGAAACAAAAAACATGACCATGTAAAATTTATTTGAAAATCAGAAGGTATTACTGAAAAGCATTACATTAAGAAGCTCAGCCTAAATTTGAGCTCCTCTAGGAAGTCATCAAGGTCAGCTTCAGAAATGTGGTTTAAAATCCTTGGGTTTTGATTATGTTATATTTTATCTTCTTAGGAATGGCAAAATTCTATTCAGAAGAATGCAGGACTTGCATTTATTGAGCTCATCAATGAAGGAAGGTAATTAATTTTGAAGCTTTTGAACAAGTAGTCATTTTGCATTTATTCCATTGGGTGATAATACTTCCTTACCATCTGTTCCAAAAAGATTGTGAAAAGGCCATTTTAATTACTTAATTAAGAGATTTGTTGTATAGATACTTTATATAGTAAATATTTAATTTGGAAATGTGTAAATTCTGAAATTTTGTTTATTGACAGAAGGAAATAGTACTCCCATGAACTGTACGTAAGTTTGGGTTTATTTGAGAATTGAACCACCATTTTCCAGAGCAGCAAGGTTGTTTTACCCTGACAGTCCAGGGAGCCCAATCTGTAAACCCATCTGCTGCTCCATCTGTTTTAGGAGCGCAGCATTCATTGTACAGATGCACTTCACTTCTCTGTAGTATCATTTCATGAGGAGTTATTTTATCTAGAATTTCTCATCCAATTTGAGTACTGTAAAATACACAGGACATTATGTTTGTAAGAGCTGCCTTGCTTTTGCAAATTGTTAAGATTCTGTATTATCAATCAAGTAATTTTAATGCTATATCTATCTTCTGCTCTGTGCAATATTTGTCAGTACTTGCAGCCAGCAAGCTGGGCAGCAAAGGGGGACCGTTTAGACTCCTTGGTAGTGGAATGCCAAAGACAAATGGAGCCACCTGTGTAATGTGTGTGACTCGTATTGGCCAGTACATTGAATCCATTCAAATCTAGGTATCTTGATATGTGCAGCTGAAGAAAAAAAATAAAATGCCAATATGCCTGTTGAAGAGATGTAATTTTATGTGTGGTTTCTTTTTTTCAGCAATGGTATGTCATTACCAAAGTAAAGTATCAAATCTCTTTATTTTTTTGTCTAGCTGATATTTCAGTGTTTAAATCATGCATTCATTTAAAATAAAGTTTAGAAGAACATCAGAGTATAGGAATATAGGAATATGAGTATCGGAATATGGAAAACAGGAGCATGTAGCTTATTACCCAATTTTTGGTTGATACAAATTCTATTAGATTCCCTGTGCACACTGAAATTACACTGCAATATAGTTGGAAATGTAGTCCTTTCATTGGAAATTCTTGCTGTGAAGTAGCAGTATGAGTTTACAACATAATAGGGCTCACCTGAGCCGGTCATGTACTGCACATTATACAATAAATATTACATGGTGATAGACTGAAGAATCATAATAAGCTTATGTTCTTGGATAGTAATATACAATCTCATTTTGACCTTTTTTCTTTTCTCAGCCAGGCTATTGAGTTTAGATATTACTGCATGCTCACTATTGATAAAATGCTCATTATGAATAAATCCTCCATCTGCATATTTTTAGCACTCAGGTTTTAATATATCAGTGGACTCTCTACTCCCCTATAACAATAACTTTTCAAAACAAAGTAGTGTTTAAGAACCGCTTCAAAGGAATATCTAATCAAACTGCCCTTAGACATATGTTCCTCCATACACTTTTGCCAGCAAGGTGTTTCAGAACAAGCATGTGTGCATTACTAGAATGGTCTGCCTTGCAATCAGCTCATTTGTTTTTAATTTACCCTTTTGGTTATAAAGGTAACAATCCTTTAACTGGAAATTGTTATAAATATTTATTCTGCTTAATAGCTAAACTTGTGAATGCAATTCATCAATCATAGCTAGAGAATGCAATTGTGCAGTTGTCAACAATTAACAGGACATAAACAGTTGATGAATGTGCAGCTGAATTAAAGTGCTCCCTAGGATAACCTGAAATTATAAACTGGATCATTTAAAGGAATCTAACAAAGGCTCTTTATAATTAAAACAAAGCAGGGTTAATGGGATGTAAAATTGCATATCATCGCTGTGCAATAATGATTGAATTTTAAATTATTAAAAGCAAAATGAAGACTAAGAATATTTTGAAGGACTTTCTGGGTAAGATTTGGAGAGAACTGGGTAATTAATCAACAGTTTTGGAGAGCTTTTTCATTTGAGCATGGAGAAAAAATTTAGATGTAATGCAGTGGATCATAGTTTTTAATAACTTCAATTAGATGTCCATCTGTTTTAATATATGGATGCTATAAGGTGATTTTCTGAGTACCTAACTTTCATTGTTTCTGCTTGAAATAATTCAAATGCCTTTCTGATCTTTGACTTTATTAGGATGTTCTGAAATAAAGTATTTCATTTTAGTTGTAGTTAAAAAAATAACATCTATATTCCTGTCACTTTAATAAACTGCATTTTCATTTTAAATCAGTTAATTTACTGTGTTTGTGTGTTTTCTTGGTTTAGATACTGTTCTATTAGGAAGGTCTGAATGACACATATTTGTAGAATTCAGCATACAAGCACTCTGATACAGCTTTATAAAAATTAGAACTGTTATAACAGTTTTTAGTATAACGAGGGTATCTGACTATAGACAAATTAATACTTGCAAGGAAAACATATGCAAAGATATTTAATTTAGAAGTGTAGAATAACACTGCCTATAATATATCTGAAAGTCTTAGAGACATTCTGGTTGTGAACTTGAACTTTATGCAGCTTTTTAATCAGTCTCATGCTATGAATATGTGATGTTGAGGGTATCGCACATGTCAAGAGCTTCACTGATAGCAGCTTAATTACGATTTCATATTTACTTTAGAGCATACACATAAGTAGGCTTCTTAATGTAAGACCTGGATACATCTGCAGTGTTGGCTGTAAAGTGGGAAATGAAAAGAAATCAACACACATTTAAGTGAGGTGTTGATGGATGAGGTCAAAAGAAAAGGGTGCAGGATGACAAGAACAAGAGGTAAGATAGGAGCACCTACCTCAAGTAAATATGTACACAAATGCATACAGCTTGGGAAACTACTAGTAGAAATTACTCCATGTGCAATCACAAGACTATGACATCACTGGAATGAATGAGATTTAGTGGGACAGCCTGCATTGCATGACAGAAGTGCTGAGATGAACAGGCACAAGTTCCCTGGGAAATACAGGATGAGAAAGCAAGAAGTGTTGCCTTCTTTGTGAAGGAGCAGCTCAGATGTGTGTAGCTCTTTGGACTGGTTAATAACTTGCAGGACAGGATGAGAGGAAAGTCCAGTAAGGGTGACATCATAGTGAGAGTTTGTTACAGACCAGCCATTCAGGGTGAGGGAAAGGAAGAAACATTCTTTAAACGATTTGAAGAAGTACCTGGATCACAAACCCTAATTCTCATGGGGATCTTTAAAATTCCTAACATCCTCTGGAAGTGCAACCAGGTGGGATACATGCAGTCAAGATTTCTGGAGGGTGCTGGGAATGACTTCTTTATACAGAATGAACCAACTAGAAGTGACACAGCTGGATCTGCTATTCACTAGCAAGCTAGAATTGTTTTTTAATGTGGTAATTAATGAATGGCACCTTTGTCTGTAGTTACCATGAAATAGTGGAGTTCAAGATCCTGAGGGAAGTAGCAGATTACAGACTTCATGCATGCAGATTTTAGCTTATTCAGGAAACTAACAGGTAGGATCCCATGGGAGACAGATGTTGCAGTCAAGGGAGCACTGGAAAGGTGGCAGGCCTTTAAGTACAGCATCATGCAAGTGCAAGAACAGAAAAAAAAAGTAGATGTATAAAGAGGTTTGTCTAACCAAGGAAATTGTAATAGAGCTGTGATGCAGAGAGTACACAAGAGGTAGAAGTAGAACCATGCTAGAAAGGAGAAATTTAGAAATCATGCTTGAGCATTTAAGGAATGTTGTCAGGAAGGCCAATACTCAACTGAAAATGAGTCTTGAAAGATATATCAACGGCAACAAGAGCTTCTATCACTTCATTAGTAGTAAAAGGCTGACCAAGGAAAATGTGGCCTGTTGCTGAATGGCATGGATGATTTAATGACAGGTAAGACTGAGATGCTCAGTGCCTTATTTGTCTCAGTCTTCACCAAGGTTTTTCAGGCCTCTGTCTTTAGTGAAAGGGCTTCAGGAGGAGAACTAACAGCAGTGGATGAGGTATTTTAAAGATGGATGCAATATTTGCCTTTCTCCAGGCACACGTGACAACTTGTCCCATACAAGTCCATAATACCTGATGGAGTACCTCTGATGGTAGTGAAAGTCCTTGAAAGGCTAATAGCTATTATCTCTGAAAGGTCAGGGAATTTGGAGCAGGTCTCATGTGCCTGGAGGAAGGCAAATATTGCATCCATCTTTAAAATAGTCCACAAAAGCCAGAGAACTATAAGCTGGTTAGCTTTTCTTCTGTCCCATGGAAAACCATGTAGCGAGTTCTTTTGGTGCATATTTCTGGCCATGTGAAGAAGATAATTGAGAACAGTCAACATGGATTTACAAAAGCTAAACCATCTCTGACCAACCTGTTTACCTTCTATGATAAAACAACTAGATTTGTGATAACAGGGAGAGCAGTGAACATCATTTACCTTGACATTGGCAAAGTTTCCACACTCTCTCCCACAATACTCATATATCAGAATAAGAATGATACATTCTGAATGGATGGACAACTAAATGGGTAGAAAACTAACTGCATAATGGATTCCAAGGGTTGTGGTTAATTGGTTGTACGCTACCTTGATGCATTTGACAAGTGGAGTACCTCAGGGGTCTGTCCTGCCTAAGAGAGGAATGTTACAGATTATTATCCATTAGTCTTTCAGAATTGGATTACTATCCTCATCTTCCATTTCTTTCCCCCTTTATGTTTTCACAATGCTCACCTCTTTTAAAGAGATGACCTTGCCTTTTTATTTAAAATATTTTTTATTATTATTTTTTTTACAGAATTTCCTGACTTTAAAGAGCAGAAGTAGTCTAATCATAATACAAATTTGAGGAAACATGAAACTATATAGATTGAAAATTTGAAGCTTTGTTTCTGTAATTTCATAACCGTACCTAAACCTACTTTCTGCCTTTAGCCATGGAGATACATACTTTTGCATATCCACCTACCTGAACTTCCAAGAATACTTAAAATTCACAGGAGACCTTTTTCTTTTAAACCTTGTTTTGTTGAGAGTTTTCACTAATTGCCTGAAAGAGTAGCAGAATGTTAAAATAGACTGGAAATTTGTGTTTTTTAAATTTAGATGAATTGCTGATTAAATCCTAAATGGAGGCTAATAAAGACTTACATTCTTTCCATGTTACCTCAGCTAGGATTGTTGGGTAACTGCAGCAAATTTTCTTTTGGACATCCTCTGTTGCAGTTTGGCAGTTCTGATATGTTTGGTGTGTGGTAAATGAGCTCATGGTCATTATTCACTGTCTGCAATACTTCAATGTTCAGACCTTGTATTAAAAAGTATATCTATGGTGCCATTTGCCATATTTGATTTATGACATGCATTTACAGTTCAGTCCCTAGATACCCCTTGAAGAACTCATTTAGTAGCTGGGTCCAAGAAAGATGGAGAAAGGATGCTCTTCCTTGTTTCTGTCTTGACAATGGTCTTGATCACAGGAACCTTGAGGTCAGAATGGGGAGCTCACCTGAGTCATCCAACAATGCAAGACACTTAGTCTTCAGATATCATGGATATTATGTAGCTGAAGGCTACCAGAACAACTTGCAAAGGATTCCAGTCTGATGTGCAAAAATCAATATATGCAAATCCAGACAGAAAATAGCACTGGGGAAGCAGTAGCACTCAGATACAATATATAAATAAGAATTAAGGTGTTTGATTATGACATGTTTGACAGATGTAACCAAATTCTGTTGCTGTATTGTGGCCCTCACCAGGTGTAACTTTTGATTGGAGGAATCCTTTATCAACTGTGACTGGCTATTTTATGGAAATTCATCCTAAATGTAATCTTCAGTTGGTACAGGATTCCTGTAATAGATACATCTATAAAACTGGCAACTGAATGTCTGTATTTCTTCCCCTGCTGTGGTGTGGACTTGAGCTCCATTAGATATGGGGTTTTTTTATAATCTCATATTCTTTATGAGCTGTCCTTGCCTAGAAGGGATGACCTGTGAGGAGTGACTGAGGTCATTTAGATTATTCAGCCTAGAGAAGAGGAGGCTGAGGGGTGAACTCATTGCAGTCTATGGCTTCCTTATGAGGGGAAGAGAAGGGACAGGGACCAATCTCTTCACTCCTGTGACCAATGACAGAACTCGGGGTAACAGTAGGAAGCTGAATCAGGGGAGGTTTAGGTTAGATATCAGGAAAAGATGTTTATGCAGAGATGATTGAGCACTGGAACAGGCTTCCCAAGGCAGTGGTCACAGCACCAAGCCTGTCTGTGTTCAAGAAGTGTTTGGATGATACTGTCAGGCACATGGAGTGACGCATGGGGTGTCCTGCAAAGATACAGGAGTTGGACTTCAGGATGCTGGAGGGTCTCTTCCAATTCAACATATTCTATGATTCTGTGACTACCTCCAGGCTAATAGTCAGTTTGTTTTAGACAAAGCATACGTTGTTATGGTAACCATCTATGTACCGGTGGGGTCAGTACAGCTGGAGTTCTTAGATCTGTTAGAGGTTCTGAGGCATCCTCTCACCTTCTAGCCTTACCTGATCCAGTCATATCTCAAATGGGAGGCTGATTCTGAGATGCAGGCCATCTCAGTTGTAACTGTTGGTCTTGGGTGTTTGCTGGGTGGTCACTATTTCAAAGACAGATTCCTCTTAGTGTAGAAAATTCTTATGCAAAATAGAAAATCTTTATGAGCAGTGGAATAGATTCTTTATAGTCAGCTCTGAATTTCACTGAGTCTGTTGTAACTTCTGTGGCATTTCTGAAAAATTAGTAGTTACCCTCTGTGAAGTTTATCTTGCCAATGTGCTCACGTGGTAGTCCTGTAGCCGGTCTTTGCATGCTATAATTTCAAATTTTTCTCTAGTAAATTTTTCATCATTGATCTTTTGCTAGAAATCAGACTCCTGTGTTACACATTACCTCCTAAAGTTTATAGGAATTTATTTTCAAAGTATTTATAGCAGTGCTGCATTTTATAGAACTTCAAACTCTTCAAGTCAGACCAGTTTATGAATCTTATTATAGATACTGAGTATAACAATAGGTTTCATTTCTTATGAATGCCATTAAGAGTAATAATTGTGAAAACAACTGTGTTTGGTGAAAAAGTGGCATATTTCCAGGCTGCTTCTTGGAAAAATTAAGCTATGGGCATATGATGAAAGTAAGTCAGAGAAACATCTGTTTCCCTGGATGTGTGAGTTGGCAGAACTTCAGGAACGAGTAGAGGAAGCAAGACCTTAGCTAAATTATAACAAATGTCCATTTTGTAATCTATGCTGAAAATTGCTGCTTGGGAATGATCTGTTTTCTTAGTTTATCTCAAATGAAATAAAGTTTAGAAACATAAGCACAATTGTTTTATCAAGCAACGTAACAGCTAGGAGCCCTCTTTGTCTCCGTGTGAGATTATTACTAAGAAGAACTGACTGCAGGACAGCAAAACCAGTTTAGTTAGTGAGATACGAGTTTTCATCCTTCAATTCTGATAGGTGTACAAATGGCATTGTTTCCCATCCGCATCTAAATGCATTGCAAACATTTTGTGGTTTTTACATGTCTCCAAGACCCCACACTTCTAAAGTAACCTTGCTGAGGACAGAATTCAGGAAAGCAAGCCATATGGATTTAAAATAATATCTTACCTACTCCTAAACAACATTTGCAAATAACTCGTATTTGCGAACTGACATGTCCTGATACATACTCTTGCCCAGTCTGCTCTCACTAGTAAGTCTGAGATTATTTGATTTTTAGGTAAAGGAAAGCCTGCCATTTACTCTTATTCTTACAGATACTTAAGCCCTGTCATGCTTATTTTAAAGTACCAGCACATCTTAAGTCTAGTTTTCCATGAAAATGGAAATAAAAGCTTTAGGTTTAGCTGGAAACTTCACAGCTATATGTACAGAAAGCTCATTTCCCCATAGAAGTGTACCAGGATTTGAGTCATAAGTTATTTCAGACTGTTTTGTTGGTGAATTCCTTACTGAAAGTCCTTGGATTCAATCTAAAAACAAATCAAACCCATTTCCTAGTAAGGGAGCTTTAACTGTGGTTCATAAATTTGTAAGCGTTAATAGAAATCAAGCTTGTCTGGGTAAAGAGAAACCATAAATTACCAAGTCATTGTTTAATCTCTACCTTATGCAGTAAGAATTGTCGCTTAAAGATGAAGAGCTTTTTGCTGGTCATCAGTTCCTGGTTCAGATCAGCTCAGCTGGGGAAGGACATAGCAGCACACTTGGCTTCAATTCTAGTAGGATTTTCAGTGATGCTGAAGAAATGATCACACAGGATAAAGCCAAACATTATTCTAGATCAACGTCTTTTTTTTTTTTTTTGGTAAAACATGAATTACTAGAAAACGATATAAGTACAGCAAGCCTGTGGTGACACTTGTCATACAACTCAGCCCTCTGAGAGGACTGCTTGTGTAGAGATTAGTAAGTATGACTAGAAGGCCTGATTCACGACTGACTGTCTCAACATCAGTCCATCTACTAGGTCTTTTGAGGGTGTTGCCTTCTAAGACAGGATGAGTATTTACAAGAGTGAATGAGACCAGTGGGTATAATTCAGTCACAGAAAATGTTCAGTTGTCAGTGATAAGGAGATCTCAATAAAGAACATATTTTATTTCCAAAGGAGTTTAAAAATAGCACTACTCTCAAATTTCAGATCTTCCCTCTGTTTAGCAAAATATATATGTATTTTGTGCCTCAAGATCCTTCTTACTTGAATTGGTCACTCTAGTACAGTAAGGCTTGGGAAAGATGCAGAGAATAGACTTTTCCCCAAAAAGAAGTGCTCTGTAAAACTCTGTGGATGGGAAGCACAGTTGGTCTGATGACTGAAATATCCGTCAGGATGTATGGGGTGAGTTTTAAACCTGAGCTTATATAAATATTATATAATGTAATGTGTTACATAAATATATTATAACAGTACATGGAGTTCATGTTCTTGAGAATAAATGGTAGAGACTGTTGGTTCATCTTTTGGAAATGCCTGAGAAGGTAAAAGACCAATCTATCACTGAAATTTTATTGTGCAAAATCATAGAATATAGGGCTAAGAAAAAGGAAAACACCATTCTAGAACTGCATCAGAAAAGATATTTCCATTGAAATAGGGCAGCATTTATGTTACTGTGTAAATAGTGACTAGAACTTGTCTAGAATACTAGCTATGCACTTGCAGAAAAGGTGAAATCAGTGTATAAAATTAGTAAAAACCCAAAAGGCAATCTCTTTTACTAACTGTTTTGCAATACAAAAATGTCAGAGAGATTATTTACTTAGCCTAGTAAAATAGGAATAGATGGAATATCAGAAGGTCAACAGAAGAATACATATTGACTAGGAAGTAAAAGGATTTTAACCTTCAGAGGACCTTCCAAAGCTGTGCTGGAGTCAAGCAACTTGATCACATTTTCATAAACTGAAGACACATTTCATGAGCTAGATTTCATGAAAATGCCTTTTATATACTAAAGATAGTTTATGCAAGAGTTTGTATGACATAACTGTATATTACAATGAAGGAGTGAGTTTACTGACCTACAGGTTCTTGTTCCTTTCCCTTATTTGCAGTGCATGAAGGGAGATTTTTTTTTGATGGATTGGCAGCCTTTGCTATTACTGTGTGTGAGATTTTTCTGGGTTTGGGGTCCTGTCTGAATAGTTTGTTGGGGTTTTTTTATGAGAATCCAAAAAATAGTTATAATCACTTTTTCTCATGCCAGAAAAGTCTGAGGTTTCTCTCTTTTTTTTTTTTTTTTCAAATTTTATGCCATGTGTGATTGAGTTATTGAGTTAGTAAGGACTTAGCTAAATCAGTAAGTCTTCAAAGAATGACAAAATTACCATGCATGTTCATCAAGTACAATCCAATTAGGACAGTATACTGAGTTGTGCTGTGTCTATATGAATTTGAGATTCAATCAGAGTTAGCGATCTGTGATTTAATCCAGATATAACTGTAATAACACTTTTGCCATCTTTTGCTTAGTAGAAATACAGTTTGAGAATACAGGATAACTTCCTATTAGAAGTAAAAATCAGTACCAAAAATTATTTTTAAATAGTGGTTTTATATTTCAAAAAGTAACATTTCCTTGAATAAGTACAGCAATCACATAACCAAGTTCCTTTGCAAAAAACCTGTGAAAGGCATTGCTTCCCTGACCTTGTAGTAGCTGCCTTTCAAAGCTAAGATGACACACTGAACTGCTTTAACTTATTATGCTTGTGTTTTCTGCCCTACATTCTTGCACTTACAAAACAAAACATCCATGCCAAGGCTTCTCTGGGAGGCGTGCAAGATTTCTAAATGGGGGTCTAGATTTTAACCCTTCTCTTTTTCAAAAGTCTGTCTTTTTGGTAAGTGATTTTAAGACTAGTGTAATTCTTAATGGTCTTCTAGATGCAAAATCATAGTTCACCTAGTCTTTGAAATTCTATCTTAGGTGCATACAAGCACCTAAAGCAAGTGAACCACAGTATGTCCCTAATTAGCACACAAAGATACAATATTATGTAATGATGATACAGTGTTGATAGGCTGTGGCCTCACTTTTGCCGTAATCCAAGTGTGCTGACCACCATACAATTTTTTTTGTCTTTTTCTTGAAGAATTCACAGTGATAGAGATATGAGAGTGCATGAAACAACTGGCTAGACACAGTTGGAATAATACTGAGATATCCCATAGATAATATTTTTGACAGCAAACAAAAAGGAAGAGAACAGGTATGTGTATAGATTTAAATAAAACCAAATAGCCTGGACTGGCCTATGTTCATATAACTTCAGGTCAGCAGCTACTAGAGCAGAGTGTCTTTATTCATCCTACGTAGCACACAATCCAGCTCTTCCCCAAAGCCTGTACAGTTCCTGTTTCACCTTAGGATATCATTGCTCTTTTGTCTGTTTAGTTGAGATTGTTTAGAATAACATGTGGGCTACCCACTAGAATGATGTGTTCTATGTCTGCTGGGGTATGGCGTGAAAACGCCTGCAGAACATTCTTGGGTAGCATTGGAGAGAATTTAAGTTGATTCAGTCTCATCAATGTGTCTTCAGTGAACTGTCCCTTGGACCATGCCTATACATTTTCTGGATGGAACTTAGAGTGAGACAAAAAATGAGTGGAGGCCAAGCTAATGATTTGAGTGCTGTAGGCAGTCAGAATCCAGGCTCAGGCATTGTCCCTAGTCACCTCTTATTTGTCATGTCCTTGACTTTGGACCCTGTGACATTTCAAGATTACCTCAATTCTGTCTTAATTTGCCTAATGTGCTATCAAAAAACTGTTGCAACTCTGAAGTTGTTTCCAAATGCATCAGCTGTCTCAGTCTCTGGAGCAGAAAGGTTCATTAGAGGGGTGGGAGGTACTGCTGGGGTCACCAGCAGTTTCAGCCAGCTAGATTTGAATCATCTGTTGCATATCTATAAAAGTTTTCATTTTCTGTAAAGCAGCCAGAGACTAGTGTCAACAGATATTTCTTATCTATCTATCTATCTATCTATCTATCTATCTTTCTATCTATCTCTTTTCCCTGAGTATTGACAAGAGATTTATTTATAACCTGTGGAAATTAGCATCCATTTGAAGTCCCTTGTAGGTGTTTTAGTGCATAAATGGACACAGTGCATTAGTGCATAAATGGAATGTGAACACTTCTTACTACAGATCAAAAAGACTACGATGAAGATGGTATATATTTATCATTGCTCACGAACAGAGGCAGCTTAGATTGTTTTTTGAGGTATAAAAACTATAACCAGATATCCCAAATAATAAACCTGGTGAATTGAAGTTAGTCTCAATCTTTTCTCACCAAATTCTTTGTGGCAGGAAGTCTAAGAAGCCTATTGTTTTCACCTAAAGCCATTTGGAACTAGAAATCCTGCCTGGACCATAGCTGACTCAGAGATTTTGCTAAATTTGCACTGTGCTCCATTTATTCAATATTTCATTCATTCAGGAAGGGGTGTACAACTAGTAAACACTTGAAATCTGTGTACTTAGTTTTGAAATTCTAGCTAGCTGATTCCAGGTCATTAATGTCATACAGAAAAGTTCAGGAAGACCTGTGATGCAAAATTTCTTTGGAGATGTTAAACACTCACTTTTAATATTTTCTCATTTTAGAGAAGCTTGTTAAAGTAATGAATGCTCACTCCTGATCCATATCTGAGGGCAGTTCTGCACTTACCCCTTAACAATAAAAATCTGAACACTTAACAGTAATAAAATACTAAAGCATATCTTCCAGCAAGGTAAATTAAAAAATAAAGCTAAGTTTTGAGGACTGCAGTGAAGGCAACTTTAGTCTTTCAGCTTATAAGTTTGCCAAAAAAAAAGATTTCAAGAATAGCAAAGGGTTAGATATAAAAAAAAAGGCTTATTAAAAGCATGAATATCCACTGTGAGATCTTGATCCAAGCTTGTTTGTCTTTATCTCTAAAAAGAAGCCCCAGCAATTATTTCTCCTCATGCCACACACCCTTATTAAGCATTAGCTCAGGATAAGTGATTTCCTTCCTTCACAGATGGTAGAACACACCAGAGGAGGTAAGAATAGAATTCAGATCTTTCCATCTTGCAGGTGTAAGGTCTAGTTATCATAGGTTTAATTTCTAATAATCATGGCTTCCATTTGTTGTGCTTCTAAGCACCAGACACCAACTTTAGGGTGGAATTTACTAGAAATTCCACATTCTTAGAATAAGAATATCTGAAATTGTGTTTCCCTGATGCTGCAAGAAGGAAAATCCCAGACCGTGTGCTAATTTCACGCAAAGAGAAACAGTCCATCCTGATCCTAAACAGACCTGTCAGATCTTTGCATCCTGAAAGGTATTTCCGCCCTGCCGCTAAGAAGAGCAAAGCAATTTTTAATAGAACAGGCAACCTTAGATATGGACTGTAGGGACAAGAAAGCAGTTGCTTCCATTCTTCCTGCCCAATAAGATATCAGCATTATTTACAACACAGGGTAGTTTGTGCTGCAATTTTATTAAGTATCTCGTGGTATTTGGTGGTCTTTACAAGAGTCTTAATTTAAGGTGTCTGATTGACATCATCAGTCTCAGTCCAATCTTAATCAATTTTGTCCTTCTTTTTAAGTAAAATTTGTCTAGTTCTGATGCCATGAAAACCTGGAAACATTGTGCACTTTTCACTTCAGTGTTTGAAAAACATATAAACAATATTTATATTCTTTTTAATAGAATTTTACATCTTCAGTAATCTCATTATTTTTTAAGACTTTGAAATTGAAATATTTATATTTAACGATTAATGGTACCAATAAGAATTTAAGCAGTTGTCTAGATTTTTTTAATGATAGTATTGTATTCGTATGCATATTGAGACTGCTGTTAAAAACATATATAAAATATAATACTTCCATAAATAATTTTCCCCTTCAATAATAAATATAACGTGATTTGTTTGTGCTTTTACAAATGCATAAAATTTTGGATAAAATTAATTTTTTCATGTCAACTAATTTGACAATTGCATTACTGAAGTTCATTCATTTTAATTTTTTTTCATTTTAAATAAATCTGCTGAAATAGCCTATTTGAAGTATGTCAAATACAAAGGTTGATTTCTATTTTTCTTATTTTAGATTATTATGTCATGCAATGAAAGACCATATAGTGCGTGTTGCAAATGAAGCAGAATTTATTTTGAACCGACAAAGAGCTGAAGATGTCCACAAACATGCTGAGTTTGAGGTAAGTCTGAGAGCTGGTGCATTTCTGCTTCTCTGTTTTCACTCAGTTGTCACCTAGACTGTAACTCCATACAATAAAAATTGTTTTCTTCCAAGAAAGAAAGAAATTTATTTTGAAGGCATTTCAAAACTAGTTTTTAAAAGCTTTGGTAAATGTCAAACACAAGGAATGGATTTAATTTCTCATCTCTTCACTGAAATTCATGAAAACATTTACAGCTTGAAGAAATCCCTTAATCAGAATATCTAAACTGATATGTCAGTTAGGTTCACAAAAAACTTATCTAATTTATTGCAAATAGTTATGCAAATCACATTAGTAATTATTTTAGTTAGATTTTATCAGCAGTGTATATGAGTTCAGTAAGAAAGTCAAGCTATTAATACACTCGAGACACTTCCTGAAAAATAAGAAGTAGAAATGTTTTATTAAACAGAATTAGTATTTTAAGGTAATTTTGTTAGAACACCTTGCATTTTGGAGCACTTTAAAACATTTACTTGTTATAATTTATACATTGAAATATGATACTGCATATCTTTCTTGCTAGTTAGGAATCATTGACAGTAATCTTGTGTTTAAAATGTCTATTCTTTTAAGTATTGGAAGAAGTAACAGAGCAGCTGACTCTCATAACTCTTTAATGTCTATAATTCTTACTTCTAAAAGGAGTCAACATCCAATTGCATTTTTCATCAGTGAGTGTTCCAATATACAATTTAAATTAAATTACTTGAAAATTATACAAGTTACAAAAAAGCTATTCTTAAAACATGTATTCAGTTTAACAGGTTTTTGATTATTTCTTCAGGATTATATTTTTCCTATTAAAAAATTTTTATGCAAATATGATAAAGTTAAAATTTCATTTTTGATAGGACTTTATCAAATACTTTTTTGCATTTTTATGGTGTTTTATACAGCATTCAAACATCACTGTTTTTTATTATTTGTAAACTGGCCTGTGCTTGCATACTTTTTTGCGTATAAAAGTATATATGCACAAACATACATTTCCACATTTTGATGCTTAAGTGACCTAACATTAGGATTAAGATAGACTGCCTTAGTATTGGTGATAATAAATAGTGATATCAATTTATTCATCTGTCAGAAAATGTCAACAAGCACCTGCTGGCTAGAAATAGGATCCAGTAATCTTAGTTTTGATGAGGTTTTTATCTCCTTGAAACAGCACTCTTAAATGTGCACTTTGATGTACTAGTTCTTGTGCTCCTTGACCTAGATGAAAAGTGCGAGACACAGAGATATCTGTTGTCATTTTGAATACACATAACCTTTACTTCATTTTGTCAGAGCAGACAGCAGACACTTGTCATATGGAATTGCAACAACTTTATTACCAAGCATATACTGGATATTTTGAACTTAGATAAAATCACATTTACAATTAAGTGTCTGTCAGAGTGAAGTTTCATATTGCCTCAACAATAAATAACATTTGATATCTATCAGAGCATCATGCAGTAACCTAAGATGACAATAGAAGATTGAGTTATCTTCTCTTTGAAGAATACATTGAGGTATAAGATCTGTCATAACTCTAGACAAAATGAGAATATTCAGTTAGCTTCCAGCTTCTGTTAGCAAATAGGATTTAGAATATTAACTAAATTCCCTAAAGGTAGGGAATTCCCTAAGTCGGTCTCATTGCCTGGTAAAGAAACCAACGCATTTTTCATATATGAAAATTTTCATTATATTTGTCACATGAAAAACCTCAGCTACACATTTTAGATGAGTAAGATAAAATCTGCAAGTCATAAAAAAAAATTATGAAATGTAGCCTGTGTTAAATATGAAACTCAGATGCACTTAGATAAGGTGATGGTTAAAGTCTGAAAGAATGTTTTATATATTGTCTTTAATAATGTTAGGTATATAACTGAACATTTTATTATTCATCCAACTTGAAAGTAGTAGGGACAAAGAGATTTCTGGTAGTTTTCTCTTGCATAATTGTAAATCTGTCATTTTGTTTTAATAAGCTGTATCGTTATATGTTCTGGGTTTTAGTACATGTTAATCATTGCTCTCAGCCAGAGAATTGAGTGGCTATTTTATTTTTACCTTTTAAACTTTAATTGAATCATTATGGATGAAATTATTTTGCCCAAGCTGCACCAAGTTACTGTGTCACCTACGTAGTGGGGAGGCCATGGACTGGCATCCAAATTTTATCCTTTGCCTTCAGTCGCGTCAGGGCCAGGGAAATTCCTCCCAGAATGAGTGTGTCACAGTTAACTTTCATTTTGTTAACCTTTGTAATTGTTCAGGAAGAAAAATGAAAATTTAATTTTACTGTCCAATGAGCTGGTGAAATATTAACCACATTACTAAGGCAGATCATTGTACTAATTGGTGCTTCCCTGTACAAGAAGATAAATTGAAAAATGAATTAACCCTTTATGAATTAGTTTAACAATTGTTCTTTTCCAGGTAGATTGCTTAAAATAGTAGCTGTAACACAGTGGAAAGACCACTGTTAAAATCTTACTGAATGATAATGTGATCTGTACTAAAAAGGTAGTGTGCAAAAATATGAAGAATAAACTACAATTTCATATGAGGTTAACTTAATTTTAATTGCTCTTTTGAATACGAGAAAATAGGATTCTATTCAGCACTGGGTTACAGCATTGAGTATTGGTTAAACATGCTAAAATGGTGCACAATAACCATGTGTGCAAGAATATCTCTTAAAAGCCGATTTTAAAATTAGCTGTCTTGAGAATAATCTAGCCTTTGTAATTTATACCTAGAAAATGATACTTATAATGGATTTATTTTAATTAGTATGGCTACATTTGCTTTGTTTAGAAATTTTGAAAAGTTCTTCAATAGGGAGAGGAATTTAATTTGAACTTAACATGATTTTGAGAAAAGAAATGGAAAAAAATATATTATGCTTATACATAAAGAAAGGATTTATCAAAACTAAAATACACTGTAGAGTTCTGACAGTTTAGAAGCAAATTTGCAAGAAGGGCAATAACCCCAGCATTTATTTTAGAGGTAGTTATCTCTTAAAGGAAACATAATTACAACATTAGATCTTTTTCAGTTTAAAAGATGAGTGATTTTTTTAACCATTAGGTTTTTTAGAATTGGTAGTGTGTTACGAAAATTTTTCATGTTTTGCTAAGAAATCAAAAATTTCTCTTAATTTCATAGTTAAAGGTGTGTCTCTTTAGCATCTGTAATAATAAAATTATCAAATGTTTTTTTAATTGTAGGTTTCATTGCAATTTAAAAATCAAAACTAGTGTATATATTTTTTTCCTGTATATTAAGCTACGTATGCTATACCTGTGTTTTTTACCTGAGAATACATGAAACTTTTACAAATAAAGACCAACTTTTAAGGCATATCCATGGTCACACATATGCACACAGAGATTTTTAATTGCAATTATGTTGTCTTTAGCCTTGATATTTCAATTTTTACATGTTCTAATTGTGTGCTTCTTCATGGATAACACATAGTAGTAGAACCATTTAAATTGAATGGTGCATCCTGTTCCTCTTAAAAGTATTTTAACAAATTCTTGTCATATTTAAAGCATTTTAGTAAATAATAATTTTAAGGTGATTCTAAATAGTCTATCTTTTATGAAGTAGATGTACTTTCCTTCCTAGTCGCAGTGTGCTCAGTATGCTGCTGACAGAAGAGAGGAGGAGAAGATGTGTGATCATCTTATCAGTGCTGCTAAGCATCGAGATCATGTTACAGCCAATCAGCTGAAACAGAAAATACTCAACATACTAACAAATAAGCATGGTGCCTGGGGAGCTGTTTCTCACAGGTAAGCTGCAAATATAAAATATATGGGTTTTAAATGTTACTTTCAAAGTTTAAGGAAAGAGGTCATTGTATAACAAATATGAATGTATTAGGAGCTAGTATTGTGAAAATATATTTTCTTTGTTAGTCTTTTCTTCAGCTGGTTCTTGAGAAATCCTCTTTGCTAAAGATTCACAGATCAAACTCCTTTATAGATAGCAAACATAATATTTTACTGTATTTTAAATAAATTGTAATGGGTGTTTGTTGAATATAATGCAATTTTACTGTTAGTATATCAGTAGGTTTTGAGGCTCCTACCAGTATGAGAATCTGGGTGAAGTGTTCTGAGTAAGGTACTGAGAGACGTAGAAATTTCCATATTGACGTCGATAAAGGAAGCCTGAAATAAAGAAGAGAGAGTCAAAATGACTAGTCTAGCTAGAATAACCAGCAGAACCAAGTCACTTGAGTCGCTGTATATTGCTTTCTTTTGTTTATGGATATTTCTGTGCAAATAGTGAACCGATAAGATCCACTGTTGAACCTTAACTCTCCTACAACAAAACAATAGTCAGTGCCAGCCATGCACAGTCAAACTCTATGTACTTAAAGAAAAATATCTATCTTGTGTTTAAATTTAACATGTGCAAGGCTGAACATAACCAAAGTGGAGCTCAATTCTACAGGTACTCCTGTTAAAAAAATAATAAAAAAGCATGATCCAAAGTATATAATTCTTACTGTATGCAAGTGATAATATAGTATTTGAGCTTTTAATCAGAGCTGTGTTTAAGAGTTCATTCTATTCGACATAGGGATGAAGTTAAACATTTTCATATATCAGGGGGAAAAAAAAAAGAGCCTTGGTCTTCTGAAACACAAAAATAGCCAGTGGCTAAGGTGCTGACCCTCATGTGGAAGACTTGAGCTCAAATTGCTCCTTTCCTTCATTCAGAGCAAGGTCTTGAACCTGGGTCTGCCTTGTGAGTGCCCTGTCTGCACAACTAGAGGCTACTAAGCCTCTGCCTTGTGTGCATATTCTAGCCACAAATATTTGATTGTTTGTGCAAAGTGGACAATTCACACAAGAGAAATCAAGGAAGTTATGCTTCCAAATACCCAAATTTTTATAGTTTAACATTCTACTTAAATTCTGTTTGCCTCCTCAGAATCAGGCAGAGCAGATCAGAAAGTTCTATTTCTGCTTTGGAAAACCTTTTCAGTAAAAATCTAGTTGAGACTTTTAGACTAATACAAAACCTTTTATCTAGATAAATATTTTCTTTCAAAAAATCTGTTTAAATGTAGCTTGAAAACATATCTAGGGCTTGAATTTGTAAGAAAAATTGTGAATTGATAGATCTGACACATCAATAATGTTTAATAATTACCACATATGCTGTTTATTCTTTTTGTCATTCTGTCTAGTTGATTTTTTTGCAGTTACACAGTGTTAAAAAATTTTATTTTTCATGTTCATCATCCCTATATCCTGATACCTTCCAAAGAAATCACTATTTCCTGGATGATGATGGAGATGTATTTATTTTTTAAGGTGGTAGAAAGTGTAGAAATTCAGTCTTACATCAATTCTGTAGTCTAGTGCCAGAGACATTCTGGTGGAAATTAGAAAAACAAGATGTAGAAGATTGTGATATGGTTGATTTGAAACAGCCTTAGTCCATAATGGACACTTATGTTATCTCTAGTTGAGGCTTAAAGCTGTGTATCTGGAGACTTGAGCCTCACTGAAATAAGTGCAATTTTCAGTCCTTTTAATGTCTTCAAACTTTTGAATAATGTTGTTGCTCAAGTTTGTGAATGGCTGCAGACACTTTGCAGGCTTAAGTCAGTTCCTGGTCACTAACTCTTTCAGATCATCTCTTCTTTGGGCCAGATGACTTTCTTCTCCTGAATTGTTAATGGTATCTTAACTGGCAACAGACCACTGCTGCAGCTTTTTTTGCTCCTCAGTCTATGATAGTTTTTGATGGGCCATGAAGCAGCTTGACGCCTGTGACAAACCTATCAAATTTCTTACATCACACAACAAAAACTCTTATTTTATTCCTGTCATGACACTTCCCTGGTGTGCTTGCTTCTCAATTACTTGCAGTGCTGCTTTTCCATTTGAGCACGTGCCGTGTTAGGTGCAGCTTTCAGCCTGGTTGTATTTTAGCTGCATGCTGCTGCTTAACCTGGAGAAGGGCAGGCACGCATGGGTCCCCAAGTGGGGTTCCTCATTTGCAGGAGCTGATCAGGAGCCAAATGGGTTTACACTGCAGGTCTTGCTATGTGTGCTGTGGCAGCTGTGTGATCCACCACCCAAGTGTACCCTCTGTCACGAGACCTAGTGGGCTGTGGTTGGAAAGGGCTAGGATGCCATAGCAGGAAGGGGAGGTACCCTGTGGGAGAGCCTTTGAGGCTTGTTAAGAACCAAGGTCTCTGGTTCTCAGTGGGTGGATTTAAAAGGCTTCAAGTGCAGAAAGTAGAGAGGGGTTAACTGCTTAGGCACCAGAGGGAAAACCTGTTGTTAATTAAGTAGTTCCTCCAAATACTCTTTATATGATAGAAATTGAGGTGGGTTCTAAAATTGTACATACTTCTGGTCTTGGCTGGCAGAAAACACAACAGGCCTTAAGTCTCCATTTTTAATTCCTGACAAACAGTTACAGAATTAGCAGTCTCTTTGTAAACTGTTGCTTCTCTGTGTCTGAGGAGATACAGACTGACTAGAATACAGTCACTTGAAAAAAAAAATAAACATTTGACACTCCAGACCTCTAGATCTTTGTAGCGACTCCATCATTTCCGTCAGGGAGAGTGTTTCCAGTTCTGAAGGCATGGTGCTGGTTTTCTGTTCATCTCTGGTGCTGGAGACCATTCGTTGAAATGGTGAATTAGGAGGATTGCTCTCAGGCCCAGGAGGGGCAGTGGAAGAAATAGACAACTGCCTCTGCATGATAAATACTTTGGCCATAGCAATGCCTTTTGACATCCAAAATGGATGAGATAGATAAGAAACTATTTGCAAGGGGATGAGTGTGATTCTTAAAAGCTTCAATCCTCTATCATATACACCATCAGCAGCTACTAATCTACTGATAATTGGAGCACATAGTGGATACAGATGCTTTTTATCTCTCTTCGAAGTAAAGAAAATTTTTTAAGTTCTTTAACGTAGATGCTCATGTTATAAAATATTAAGGTCTCATTTTGTGAAATATGACCCAGCTAGAGAAAATTTTTCCTTGTGTTTGCGGTTCAGTGCAAGAGTTTATAAGCCTTCCCAGATTTTGTGCCTGCGTGTACTGTTTTTGCAGAAAGCAGCAACCAGCATTTACTGTGTTCAATCTGTAGGTACCACAAAGTTTACTCTTTGTTCATTAAGAAACAAAGAGACTATTAAGAAACATAGAAGTTTGGCACTGGGAGGAGAAACATTAGGTCTGATGAGTGAAAATCTATAGTATTTGTAAATTATCAATTTTAAATACCTTAACGTAAACTCTTCTCAGAATGTCTGAAGAAACAAGAGTGAAGTTGGATGGTGTAAATCAACAAAATACCATATGAAACTTTCAATTATAAAATAAATTATAGTTACATAAAGATAGTTGAATTAAAAATAGCATAAAATCATAGGTGACTGATATTTCAATTACCTTATTAATTAGCTATTAATTTATGAAGGAAAAACTAATTATATGGAAGTGCTCCACCACTTGAATAAATGCCTACACACACAGTAACATTGTACAACTTATCCCTGCCCGTACATTAATCAATCAGTACCGTTTGAGTTGGTCTGAGAACCTGTTTACTCTTTCATCTCCTTCTGTCTAAAACTGGTAAATAGCAGTTTTGAAAAAAACTTTATTTTGTATTGCTTCTCAGTGTTAACTTCTTTCCCCCTTCACAAATATTTTCACTTCACTTCTTAAAGTGAAAACCAAAGTTCTTTTACTCAATTTCTTGCAGGTGTGAGCATCAACTCATCTACAACATAAGGAAATTATTGAATCATCTTATTTTCTCCACATCTCAGACAAAGAATAGATTTCAAAATAAGCCTCATTAGTTTGTTATAAATCCTGATTGTGTCCTTAAACCAAACTAATTCTGTTTTCCTTAGTTTGGCAGTTTGACGCTTTCAGGTATTTTCGTAATAGCTTACCCTAAACATACTATTTTCCCCTTTTTTAATTTCAGCATTATACTAAAATTAGAATTCTGCAGGTTTTTCCTGCAGATGAGAAATTGATGAGTTGGTTATTTCTTTGATGCATTATTCAGATTGAATATGCAACATCCTTTTTCCTTGAACTCAGGAAGAATCAAACAGGGTGTTTCATAGCTTAACGCTCAAAGCTTCTTTAAGCCAGCACTTACCCTTAGCTTTTTTCAGGGTTATAGTCTTCATGTCACAACATATGCTTCCTTCTGTCTTCTCTGTCAGCTTCATATGGTGCTTCTCTTTCTCTCCATCTGCTTCTCTCCCCACACACATCTTTCTTAAAAAAAAAAAAAAAAAAAAAGAAGTTTAGTGAAACCTGTCTGTACACAACAGTTCAAATTCCTTATTAGCCATATGCATGCCTGTGTTTTGGGCCATAATCTGTTACCATGTTTGTTTGGAGTATCCTCTTGTTTCAGCTTCTAGATTTAATCAGGTTTCTCAACTTTTCAAAAACTTTTACTCAAGATTACTGCATATATAGCTCTACCATACAGTTTCTATAGGTTTAAGGCAATCTAGGGCAATACAGAGAGTTCTGAGTTCCAGTTTGTGTTTTAAACCTAAATATTAAATACTTGTCATAGATATTTTCACATGATCAGTTTTGATATATACAGGAGAATTACTAGAATGAGAAAAAATGACATTTAAAAATGAGACTTGGTTCACTTGCTTTCCGTGATTTGATGAAGGAGGTTCTACCTACATTAAAGCAGCTTTGCCAAATAGCAAGTATACAAGGGCTTTTTCTGTTCAAATCCATCTTTGGTTAAACTAGACACCCATAACAAATTAATCATTCATGGTGGAGAGCAGAACTGTCAAACTCATTCTGTGGTGAAGACCAAATTCGTCTGGGGAGACAGGCTGGAAATAAAAAGTTTCTTGCCAGACAGCTAGTTCTGCCTCTCCCTACAGCATGTGCTTCTGCAGAGATTGGGTTCTGCTGGGGGCCCGGGGGGAAAGCGGAAAGAGGACTCCCCTTCTCTGAGCTTATGAGGCTTGGCAGTTAAATAAGTTGATTCTGGGACAACACTGCTTCTAAACCAAATGTTTCCAGTTTACAGCAAGGGAGACCAGAACACAGGAATTTAGTAAGAAGGAGTTTCCCTTACAGCTAGCCTTTGACATGCTTTCACTCCATTGCTATACTAGCTGCTGTCTTAGGAAGTTCAGAGACACACAGAACCTATCCTGTCTCCCACTGCAAATCAGCTTCATCTGGTTTAGCTATTCATTCATTTCTGGCTCATTTTAACTGCTAGACATAAATTACAAAGGGAGCTTTAGAACAGTAGAAAAGATGTAGGACCAGATCCTGTCTACTGCATGTGGCAGCGTGTTTGCCATGCCTGTTATTAGATGGCCTGTTAAGGTTCTGCGTTTTTCTACAATCTCTCTAAGAACTATGAATTTTCTGTGTTTCTGGAATTGGTGGAATCTATTTTTCTTTGCAGAATAGGTCCTTCCAAATTAATGAAACTTGCACACTTTTCAGCTCATTCATTAGCTATTCTGATTACAAGTTCCAAATAATTCAGAGACAATTTCATTACAACAAAACATTAAGAAAATACTTTTCTGTCTTCTTTTGTTTTTACTTAACCATGCTACTTGAGATACCTTGAGATCAGAAAATGCATCAGCATTATTCACATTTTAGGTCCAGTATTTATCATCCTTCTATAGCAGAATTCTGTAGCAGTTTTAAACATAAATGTTAGTGAGACTATTTTTCTAACCCGATCACTCTTTTGTAGTATTTTACTATTTTAATCCTCTTCTTATTTTCCTTACTATACTTTCAACTTAGTGCAAGGTAACTCAGTTGTTTTTAACTGTGGTACAGTTCATTATGAATTTTTTAGTACAGTCAGAAAAAAACTGAAGAAAATAGTTTATTTGGAAAGAGGTATATTTTCAATGTTGGGCAATGCATGGTACCCAGGGAAGACTTGTTCAGCTCTACATAAAGACTTGTTTATCTCTAGAAAGTACAGTACATTGTATTTCATATTAAAAAAGGAAGGCTTCTGCATTTTCTTTCACTTTATTACTTCTGCAATGAAAGAATTATTTTTTCTTCTTTACTCTGTTTTTTTCACTTCTCTTCAATATGTTCTCTATTTCTGCTTAAAATTAATTTTTCTCCTTTTGCTTCACAGCAAACACAAAGAGGAAAGTATGGCAATGTTGTTTTTCTTTAAGCTGTAGAAACAACAGTTTTTTAGATGTCAGTAGAGTCTTTACCTGAAACAGCAATCAGAATATATATCCAAATTGCATACAGTAAACTTACTATACATATTTTTATTGTAGCAGTAGCAAGGCAGTTTTAAAGTCTACATATATTAAGAGGAAAGCCAACCTTCAAAAAACAAGAGGGACTTCTGCATCACAGGCTGCCCAGAGAGGTTGTGGAGTCTCCTTCACTGGAGACATTCAAAACCCTCCTGGATGCGTTCCTGTGTGATGTACTGTAGGTGAACCTGCTCCGGCAGGGGGGTTGGACTTAGATGATCCTTCGAGGTCCCTTCCAACCCTAGAATTCTGTGATTCTGTGATTCTCAAGTCTAGCTGTAGAGCTAGCACATGCACATGCAGTCATTCAGTTTCCGGGATACTGGTCACAAGAACAGCCGTAATGGTTCAGACCAGCGGTCCATCCAGCCCTTGTAACCTTTCTTCAACTGTAAGTGGATGCTTAAGAAACAAAGATAGGACAAGTAGATGTGATAAGTATCTAATACTAACTCTGAATTGTCAATTTAGGATTTTCTGAGGAATCTCAATTTCATTTAGTCTTGAGTTTGAAGTTTCCTCATATTGGTAGTGCTTCAAAGTCCATCTGCCTTTCTTCATGTTTTCCCCCTAGTTCCTGTAATGGAATCAGCCTTTGCCATGGGTGTGAGCAGACTGGACAGTTGCTGGTATAGGACAAATTTTCTAGCATCTGTGCTCCTTCTTTCCCTGCCTCTCACTTAGGCAGAGGCAGAAACTCAGTAGAAACCATGAGGTAAGAATTTCTCGTTAGTCAGATAACACTTCCCTCACACGATTCTCCCTTTTTCTCCCATGCCTATCTAGTAATCGAGGGTGTTTCAAAACTATGGACCCATTTGAAATGGATCTTCAATTGAAATTGGGTCCATCTTTTTGAGACACCCTGTCCCTGTGCAATATAGCAGTGGATTTCCCATCTTCTCCATATGTAAGAATAGCAAGCAAAGAATAAAAAGGGAACAAAAGCCATAGATTAGAATATTCTGAAAAAGTAAGTTTTATGTTTCTAAGAAGACTTTTTTTTTCATAGAAATGAAAATCCTTTGATTTGTTCTTTATTTTGAGACATAAAATGAGTGAGAAACATCCTATTTTTAAGTCACAATAAGCTGTTCTAATACCGTTATGCTCCAGGATTCTTTCCCATGTGGTGCTTCAAATAGATTACAGAAGATGAATGCAAAGCAGTAGAAAATGTTTTTTTCTAAGAAAAACACCCGTAGTGTTTTGACAGACTTCTCAGACATTTTTGTTGGAAACATCAGAAATGCAAAGTTTAACCAGAAAAGAAAACCCAGTGGAGCCATTTTAATTCCCCTCCTCTCAAAACCTTAATGTGTCTTGCACTTCTTTATTTGAAATATATTTACGTCCAACCATATGTTTGTAAAATAATTTGAGACATTGAGAGTAGGGTCTGGAAAGGAACTGCAGATTAAATCATCCTCAGTCACCAGGGCAGGCGTAGTCTGGTGCATCCCTATCACAGGCTCTGCATCTCCTTTCTTTGAGGAGGGGAAAGTGGAATTCTACAAACATCTTAGAAAACCTGTTCTGTGTTTTTGATAGCTTTATAGTTGAATTTACATATGCATTATAGCATTGTTTTCTTTGCTACAATTTAGATTAATTCTATCTGGTTTTAAACCTAGCCCTTCTCAGTCTTTGGAAGCTGATTCTGTCCTTTCAGGCTGTTGACTTCCAAACTAGACAAACACATTTTTTTTCAGTCTTCTTTTACTGATTAAATTATCTATCGATATATATTGTATAATATTGGTGTCTTGCTTTAGATCCTTGCAGTTGCCTACATCTTCCTTAGAAGAGGTACTGCAATCTGGGCACTTGATTGCAGGTTAGCCCTCAACAATGCACAACTCCACTTAAGTTTGTTTCACACTATA
Source organism: Aegotheles bennettii (assembly GCA_013398125.1). NCBI lineage: Eukaryota > Metazoa > Chordata > Aves > Caprimulgiformes > Aegothelidae > Aegotheles > Aegotheles bennettii. The sequence continues at coordinate 120,324 of VZRW01001005.1, read as the reverse complement.
GCTTTACTGATGCATCCTAAAATGAGATTATAGGCTCTGTCAGTACTTCCCAGAACCACTCTGCAGACACTTACTCCTTTCTACTAATTGACAATCACTTGCTGCTTTGTATCCCTAATTGTAATTGTTTGAGACTGTTGACTCTCATCTTACAGATTTTAGACTTTTTAAAGTAATTTTGAATTATTCTCCTGTGCTACTCTTACCATCCTCAGATCTTATTGTCACTTCAAGTTTTATTGTGGATTTTCTCTGATTCTTCATCAAAGTTGGTAATGAAATGTTTGAAAAAGTAAAATTCAGGAAACAACCCATACAGTCTCTCACTTGAAAATATTCTAGATCTGACCACGAACCTCTGATACTTACTATAAAAAGTCTAGATTTTAATCATTCATGTATTCCTCTATTATATTGTTGCATATTTCTCTTAATCTATGTTAACAGTAAGTACTTTAGTGACAAAACCTCACTGTTCTGATTATGCTTTAAATGAATAAACAAATCAAAAGTCAAATTTGTAAAGGAAATTACTTGTTCATAATAAACGCACATTATCATGTTTCATATTAATTAGCTGATTGAGAAATTATTCTAGTATCTTTGCATGTATCAAAAGTAAACATTAGTTTATAAGGCATTTAGTGGGTTTTTCCCCTTTTAAGACCATATAGCATCCTTTTCCAGTCATCTGGAATCCCACCTATCCTCCATAAATTTTCAGAGAACTGATAAGTGATCAGGGATTGCCCTCTCCTCCTTTTCTTTCCTTACTACATTTTCATTATGATTATGTGATTTTATTAAGGAGCTCTTGACTACAACCACATTGGTATTTTAGTATATTTTATCTTCCTTCCACATCAGAACTTCTTGGTGTTGTGTATGTAATTTTGGTTTTAGAAATCATGCTATGTTTATTTTAAAGGAGGTTTACCCACCAATTTCCTGAAATTTTCTAAATTTGGGCGATTTTAACTTGATTATTCTGTAGCTTTAATGTCTTTCCTTGGAAGTACGATCTCTGTTTCAGTGATTTTTTTTCTCTTTAGGTACATTTGCTTTTACATATTCCCATGAAAAATACCTTAAACTAGTCAGAATCAAATCTAAAATACTCTACTGGACTTGAGCTACTTTTCAACCTAGCATACACATACATACAAAACATACATCTTTTTATACCTTCGTTATTGTAAGATTTTTAAGGTCTAATGGTTTAATAAATTATCCCTTTACCACCAATTTTGCTCTTTTTTCCAGTTAGTTATTCAATTTTAAGTTTTTTAAACATCTCTTCTCTTTACCTTCTTTCAGAGGTGGTGGTAGAGATTTTTCTGTTATATCTCAAAGTGTGGGACCAGCCTTTTTTTTTTCCTTTTAACATTGCTCAGACTTTCAATAAGTATGTTTCATGCCTGTTTCTAAATTCAGAGGAAGTGAACTGTTATGTGCTGAACAAAAAGTACTTTTTTCTTGTTATTCCCAGGAACAAACCCCCCAGGGGAAAAAAAAAAATCAACCTTCAATGTGATATTTTTTCTTTCCCCCACATTTTTGCTTCCCTGTAGTACAGCATACCATCAACCAGAAATACTTCGAGCTTGTGCCTATTTCATTTTATCTACTGTTGCTCTGTTTGCAGTAATTTCTGATCTGCTTGGAGTCATGTCTTGCAGTATTACCACAGGGGAACAATAGGCAAGTGAGTGTGCAACTGCTGCTCCCAAGCACCGTACAAGAGGTCTTGTTTTCAGGTGCACAGGAGGAACATGGTTTGTTGGACGCAGAGGCCAGCAACCAGAGCCTTGTCCTTTTCTTCTTACCTTAAGCAGAAGTGTTCCTTGGGTTTGGTGTTTTCTGCGTGCATTTTCTCAGCACAGCCTGTATGTTCACAGATATTAAACTATAACGATCATCTTTACACAATTCACTTTTCTAATTTCTGAAAAATATTCTCTGCAAACATTTCTCTTTCAATTGATTACTGCTGGGTTCTTTTGTTTGTTTTGTTGGGGTTTTTTTCTAAAAGAGTGAAAAAATAAGTTTACACAGGTTTATTTCGACTGATTCAGAAGCATCATGTCTGGCGTACACTTCACATGACTTGAAGGAGGTTGATGTACTTTATTATACAGCTTCCTTCATTGAAAAAATAGATATGGAAATCCACAGTATTCTTCTAAAGGGTAATTAAATCATTCAAGATTATACGGAAAGTACCATGTAGGTTTGGTTTTATCATGTTTTTACATGGCTTGTATAGATTTGGTACATTTGTTATTACATCATTTACTTTTTCTATGTAACTGTGTTTTTTCTTAACCTGTAAGCTCTGTTTTTTTTCAGCAGTAATATTTGTTCACATAGAGGTTTGACATATATGTAGATATATTTCTTGTACACTTACAGACATAAAATATCTGACAATGACAGATTGCAAGCTTTTCCCAATATTTGTGCTCCCCAGTATATTGATATCTGTTGTCAATAATATAGGGTGCTGGTTAGGTTGTAAAGCTCCATTGCCCAAGAGGATTATATTTTGAAGTCATCTGTCATGGATGTGTTGTAGAGATAGGAGACTATTTATGTATATGGCATTTTAAGTAACTCAGTAAGACCCCTTAGAATATACAGAAAAGGCTTGTTTACTGTCATCACTGCTCACTTAATCCTGTGACCTTGACATGATAGTACGCCCATAAAGCTCCCTACGGGTAGTTCAATAAAATAGATGAACATCAGAGTCTAATGATTTTTTCAGCTTCAGGAATATAATGCTTTATGCCATAAATATTTCTTAAATATTCGATAGAGCTGAATCATTTTAAAACCCAATACTGTAGCAAACTATGCAATTGTCTAGATTATTAGAATATCCACAAAAAGATACATAAACCACATGTACTTCTGCTGTTCAACTTCAGAATGCTAACCATTAATTTAAAAAATATTCTGTATACACGATGACAATAAACTAAAATTAAAATGAAGTTATTTCTTAAAATTCAAATTTACTTATATTTCAGATTCACATTTTTTTTTCTCTCTCTCTTGATAGCAAATTACATTTATTGGATGGAAATGCTTTTTGATTTTGTTACAGTCACAATCTGAATCTAGAAAAGATTAACATGTAAGAAATTTCTTTTGATGATTTACTAGAAGTCATGTTTGCACTAATGGTAGGAAGCAATAAAAACATACATAAACAGGAAGCTAAAGTTAGTGTCTCTTAGGCCCAGTTTAGAAATACTATGGAAGCCTTTGGGATACTTTTCCATAAGAGGGCCTTAATTTTTATGCATAATATATCTTGTGCTATATGAAAACATGGAGGGAAGTAAAGCAGGATATATTTGCCTCATGGTGTATGGAAGTGTTGTTTTGCTATCATTTAAAAATGTTAACTTTTATTTTTTTTAACGTAGAGACATTCAAGTTTCCAATTTCTATTAGCTAACAATGCATTGTTTTCAGACACAGTGGTCTTTTTACACTGAATTGTACCTCAGCCTCTTGTGTTTTCTTGAATAAAAAAGTGATGTTTTCAAAGTTGATGACAGCTTAATAGTAGAGGAAATTTATTTAGTGAACTTCAGACAATATTTTCAGTGGTTCAGTGCTGAGCTAAAAATCTAAGAAAATTAATTGAGTGAAACCTGTTAGGAAAGAAGAGCAGCTGGGAGCAGGATGTGATATGTATCTACCAGGAGAAAATGGAATCTGTTATCCTTTTTGATTTAACCTCAGTTAAGTACCACTGAGAAGCATGAGAGAAAATAAAGAAACACCCCCACATTATCTGGCTAAATGCCAGGAAATGTTGAATAAGAAAAAAATAGTTTATTTTGTAATAGTCTTTCCATTTGAGATCATCATGAAGAGTTACTGAAAATCTCTGTTTGTAGATTCTTAGAGGACCTAGACAGATAAACTGTATATTTTTTCCCGAAGTATACATTGCTTTTCATTTTTAACAGTCTTGCAATTAAAAATGTAGAAAAGCTGTGACTGGAAACTTGTGGGAATTGCCACCAATTTCTCTGAGAATGCCCTCAATGAAAACTATACTGTCTATTAAATTTTAACTAAGAGTGTGTTATAAATGTTATATAAGACTGATGGAATAAAACTATTAAAATTAGTATAAAAGATAGACTGGAATTTATGTTTAATTCAATAGTGCTAAAGAAATAGTGCCATTTGTCTTTTAAAACAAAGAAATTACTTTTTACATACAAATTATTTTTTTCCATTAGTATAAATGGTCCTGTAGCATATCAGATATAATCAGGCTTAGTTTTTGACTTATTTTTTGGACTACTAATACTGTGTATATTGCTGCTCTTGTCTGGTGATAAATATATTCTCTTTCCTGGAAAGAAACAGATGTTTCTTCCTGAATGGACATCCAGTGGAGGCCAGGTACACCATTTTTTCTAATGTATGTATTGCAGAAGCTAAATCTACAGGTTGTATGTTGGACTCTTGCTATGGTATTCCCTGTATATCTTGATCATTTGGTAATCCTTAACTGAGCTATGAAAGGGTGTTATTGCCAACTGTTCAAAAGGGAAGTTCAAAAGGTTCTGCTGGACACCACTAAGTTTTAAACAGAGACCTTTTCTTACGAATGTCCTATTCTGAAAGTACTAGAATAGCTCCTTTATTTCATTGACACAGTGACAGATTACTAAGGGCAGCTCTTTCAATGCAATATTTATTTAGAGGATTCCAGTTCTTTAAAAATAATCAACAAATTCTAAATACACTCAAACAAAAAAAAAAAAGTACTTCTAAATTCTTGTTCTCTAGTATTAGGATTAAGAGGATATATTTACTTTTCCCCTTTTTTGGTTAAATTTAACTTTTCACAATCCCCACAGTGAAATTGCAATGCTTTGTGTTTTCTAAAAGACATGTATTCCTTAGGAAAAATCTCTGCTGTAAAAACAAAAAGGCCACAATGGACATTTCCTTGCAAGAGAACTTCTACAGATTCCTGTCATCATTTGTGGTTTCCAAAACATTTATAAGATTTTAAATCACAAGCAGATTTTGAGGTAGCTTAGGAAATAATGGGTTTCCTGGCTGCTGGCTTCTTAAGTTCTCCATTGGTTCTAATACTCAGAATTTTTTTCTCCCCATAACCATTGGTATTGCCAGTTGTAAAGGCAAGACGCATACCTTCTTATGGTAGCTTTTCAACTCTGTTAGAAATTCATAGCTAATATCATCACAGACATTAAAGAAGCATAAAGGTCAGTGAATGATCTAATTTACATACATATAACTGAATTATGATATTGGTTCCAGAAATTGCAGTCACTTGGACACCTAGAGCAGATGAATTAAGGCAGAGAGAGGAAGATTTTCATACTACCTGGAAAACACTATCTGACTGAAAACAGCTGTAGTTGTGACTGAAGAGTTTAGACCAGTTTAGACCTGGCAGACAACCAAATTTGGAAGGATCTGGAAGCTGTGGTCTTGGTTCCCAGTTTTTATTCTCATGTCTGACATCAAGAGTGAAACTATTAAGTATCAGTCAAGCATCTATATTACTTTTTGAGCTACCTGAATTTCACAGTAGTAGCACTGTATTTTATTATTTTGAGAGCAGAAAAGAAAGGGGTGAATCTTCTCCCTTTCTATAACCATATTTCCCACTCTCCACTTTTTTCTCCTTCTGATGGTAAAAAAAAGGCAATCAGCAACAAAATAAAAAAGTTTTACTAGTCCAACATCAGTGCAGAAAAATTAAAGTTGTAATAATTTTCAGAAATTCCAGGAAATCCTTAATGGAAATTCTAAACTCTGGTATGTCTTCACATTTTACAGTTTACATCACGAAGAAGCAAAACTCTTAGCTAAACTCATTGCCTGAATTAGTGAAGGAAGAAGACTGCCGGTATATAGAAGCATTTATTCTATATTCACATAACAGCTTCCTTTCTTTTCTAAATCAGCCAGCAATAATGAAGGGGGAACATGGTTTACAGGATTTATAGTTATGGGTCTACAACTCCTTCCTTGGATTTCTCCCTAACACAATTGTCAGTGCAATTCGATTTAGAGCCAATCATGTGCCTCCACTTAGAGTACCTAGGTGTTGTCTGCCTTCCAAAACTTTCCTGTAGACATGGATCAAAAAGGATGAACATGGATGAAAAGTTTCTAAGTGACACTGTACTGAATGCACTCAGTTGTTTTTACTTTCTAATATATGAAAAATAAGGGAATTTAACATGCATTATTTTCTTAATATTTCGTGTATTGAGATCAGGAATTAAGATATAAAAGTACTGTAAAATGCTGTTTTGTTTTGTGTACTACATTAAGTGATTGTGCTCATGCATGCATTTGCACCGTAGTATGAGTTAGGTCACAGAGTATAGTTTTTAAGATTTTGAGTTTTGTGGTTTATTTATTTATTTGAATTTTCAGTCTTACGAATTATATGCTTGGTCATATTCCCTAAGCAACTGAGTAATGCAGGAATATTTTGCATGTGATTTCGCGGGTGGGTGTGAGTTGTTTTTCTGTGGGTCAAGAAAGCAATAGGAGTGAAAAAATGATGTGTTATTTCCATGATCTAAATGTTCTGCAGCAGTAACAGCAGCTGAGCAATTCACTGTTATTCAATGCTACATTAACTTCTCCATTAATGCTGGTGCTGTAAAATATGAAGCCCTTAAGCATTGTGAAGTTGCTGTCTGATTTCTGTTCCTTTACATGGCTGCTCTATATTTGCATGTTAGAACCATTAAATGGATAATCACCATCATTACTTTTTAGAAGGTCATTCTCTTCTTGTTCTGAATATAGTTATATACAGAAAAGCCTTAATAGAAGAAAGGGTCTTAAAACATATTCACTACAAATGCTGTCTTTTTAGTTATTTGCTTCTATGATTATATGACGGCAGTCTAAGCGTCAACGAGACATTTTGCTTCTGGGTTTTTCTTTCTTTCTTCATTAAATAAAAAACAAACCAAAAATAATCCAAGAAAACAAACTGAAGACCATGAAAGACCTTTTCTTTTCCCTAAAACAAAGAAACAAAACAGTCCTATAGGGGGGTAATTGTTTTTTAAAAATTATTAAATGTTATTTTGAGCCAAGATAGATTTTTTTTTAATGTAATAAACATAGTTATATTTCCAAAATGCTGATTTTTTTAACTCAATAATATATGAAGGTTGGAATTATGATTATTCAAATTTATTGTAGTTTTTCAATCTGTTGAAAATATACACATTTATGGAAATAATGGATTTAATAAATGTCATTAACAAGTCAGAGCAGCAATTCACAGCACTTCTGACCAAGACATGCCAACTGTTCTACCCACTCTCTCCTCCTGGATTCACAGTACATTTCATATGGGAAAGCAAAATTCTTTCTTCAGCTATGAAAGCCGTCACTTTATACCCTAAATAATGAAGTTATAATCTTGGTGGTGCTAGTGAAGTGACACCTCAATGCTAAATAAATCATTTCAGTCTTTATCTATCTGTCTTGTTTTCCCCATCTGTAATACTTGAATTATGGTACTTTGTTAACACAATGATTTGGGATCTGTTGATGGGGAAAAAAAGCCCTGAAATTAGTCCTTAACTAGTATCTTATTTTAAGAGAATGGTTTTAAGTATTTAGTGCTGTTTTGTTTTATTTTTAAACATGCCTTAGTCATGTAGTTCTTCAGTACCTTAGTTCTTCAATACATTATTGCTATGCCTCAGATTCACTGTGTTCTCTGTTTTGATGGTTAAAACCATTAGCATCAGAATCTGAATAACAGGAGGAGTTTGTGCGATTGCTCATATAGAGACCTTTCCAGCTGCATGTAGCCATTGCCATTGCACTTAATAGCTGTTTCTGGCATTTTTGGAAAAGAATGAGATGACACATCTGATTTGACTACAAGTCCTTACTTCTATATTCAGTCAAATTGTTTTGTTTCTTTTCTGTGGTTTTCTCTCCTACCTCTCTATCTTATAGAATTTTTGTGATACCATTTTTTTAAAAAATTCAGATATTTTGATGTTGGTATTATTTTATTTCAGGTGCACACAGGAAAATGAATTTAGTATCCACATGCTAGAAATAGTCTGTATTCTATAAGTGGACAAACTATCAATATTGATCCCTAAGTCTACAAAGAAATTTTACTGTGGTTTCATGATATTACATTTACAAGAAAGTTTAGAATTTATTATATTCTTTCCATTATGAAAATGTTGCTTTTATTTCAGGAATTTCACTTGCTCAGTGTCTAACTTCAGCATTGAGGAATTTTTCACAGTCCTGTTTAGTAATCACTAATCTGAATGGCATTGTGTTACCAGCATGTGTTCTGCGTGTGCATTTACTAATCTCAACCCTCTTGGATGTTGCCTGAATCTCGTCCCTGGACTGTGTCCTTCCAACATAGGATTATGATTTTTCTCATTTATTTTTTATATGCTGCTGAGAAAAATCTTTTACACTTTTATCCAGGCTTTATTTCCTCCTAAAACCTGTTCAGTGTCTTTTCTGTATTGATGTCCTGTCTCAATAGTCTACAACAATGTGGCTCTTGGAAATGTTTGTGGTCCTGTTCAGGCAGCTCATAAAAGGGCTTTTTTGGAATGGTAAAGAAGGGGGTAAAAACAGTCATTAGTTCAGACCTGTAAATTATTTTTAAGCTTTTCTTTTTAATGGAATAAAATACTAGGGATTGATGAAACAAATTTGAACAAGAAAAAGTATATAATTAAAAATTGTCTTACAAAATCACACTTTTTTTACTGAATTCAGTAGTTTTGTTGATTTGAATGGACTGTTATAAAAATCAGTAACTACATTTGAGCAAAGTAACATATAAAAACATATGTTTTGAATGCTGAGGAACAACAGAGCTCTTAGATATCACAAAAAGCAGAGCAGTAATGTCTAAGATGGATAAAACCCCATGTGCTTATGTAAATAGTATGGTTGTATAAATACAGGATAAAGATTTTTGTTTCAAAAAAAATATAGCTGCTTTTATTTTAAGAATTTGGGGTTTTTTTTGATATCTGGAAAAAAAATCCTCCTCCCTGAAGCATTAAGTGGTTCTAGGTTTGAGGAGCAACTCAGAGTAGGAACTTAATATTCACTGCAACTGAATATTTTCACTTAAGTTCTAGATTGTCCTCGTATTCATTAAAACTGAAAAGGACCTCAAGGTGCTTGATCGGAAAACAAAGGGAAGTTTTATGGTCTTCTTTGGAATAAATCCATTTGAAGGATTAACAGTGTAAATCAGACTCTAAAGTGAAAAGGCAAAAATACATTACTTAAAATATAATTTTAACAGTGATTAGCTGTTATCTCAAAAAATAGATTCCACTTCACTCCGTAGAACACTATATTTTGTTAAAAATCAAAGTTTACAAAATAAATTTCAATATTTTTTACTATGGCAGGTGATGAATGTTCTCCCACAGAGGTTATATCAGAAAATCAATATTTGTAAAATTGAAACAGTATAGGTTTGTATTGATCCATGTGGCTAAATCAAAATGAAAGGCTTTGTAACAGCTTTCTTAGACAGCCTGCTACCCAGTAATGGCAAACTATCAATTTTAGCTTTCCACTGATAAATCAGCTTGAAAATTGGATGTCAAATTTTTTTTTTTTTACTGAAGTAGTGATTTTTTTATGCCCTCTAACCTTTCTTGATGTGTTATATTGGTTTATAAGACTAAGCTCTCAGTTGTCAAAACTGACATTTAGATATATTTTGAAACAAAACCTAAACTCTTAAAGCCTAGTATGTGTGTGCCTCTGTGTAAACAGACATGAACCTATGTTTAATACTGAAAATGACATTGATTAAATACTTCAGGTATATATGTTTCTCTCTTTTCTGATCTCTGGAGTTCACAAAGGTCAGGTCTTCAACTGCAGCTTTTAGAAACTTATGCTCCAGAAACTATTTTAGCTTTCAGTGGTTAGGAAGATTGATTTTTCTTTGATTTTCTTTTTTATTTTGTGTTAAGTGAGACTTTATGAAATTATAACATCAGTTTCAGCTGCAGGTTGCAATGTGTCCTGAAAACGTGCATGGTTGCTCATTGTTTTTAACAACAGAGAGGATACATTTGCTTTTACTCAGAAAACAGCAAAATCCTTTATAATGGTGGGGGTAAACCCTTTAATCTGGATCAAATGCAGTAGTTTTCAGTGACAATTGACAGTGCCTTCATGTCGGTGCAGCAGAATATAAGTTGGCTCAAGTGGGTATTGATTGTCAAGTTTGCTGTTGTATAATTACTTCTGGCTGTAGAAAAATGTGGTGTGTATTGATCTAGATGGAAGCGTTTGACTAGCAGTTTCCCTTGGCTAACAGTGAGTGTCATCTTTCAGCCATGATAAATGGTAACACTCTGGGTCAGCATAATTACTTGGTGGTGAAATGAACCTCCTGTACCCTTCTCCCTTTCACACCAAGGAACCACTATAATCATCTTTATCTGAAAGCTATGATTTACTGAACTTACCAGCCCCTTAATAAAGTCCTTTCCCCACACACACAATACGCACCTACTTCAATTGTGGCCCTACACTATTATTTTAAAAACTGAAGTGTTCTGTTCTGAATCCACAAGTATGGGGTTCCTAACCCTTGTCAATCGACCTAGACATGCAAGAGGCCAGCTCTTGCAACAAACTTTTATTTAGTGTTTATGTAGAAAAGGAGAAAGATTAAGGTGTTCATCGTTTTGCCACAGTGCTTAAGTCTTGGAAACAAATACTATTGACACACTGGTAAATTATTAGTGTACTGCAATGAAAACTGCTGTATGAATTTATTGTCACTAGCCCTTTATTTGTATGGAGTAATGTTCACTCTGGATGTGCTGTCTTTTGAGAACAGATGAGGATGTACTTTCACAATATGCTGCTAGAACAACTTCATTTATAATAATTTTGACACATCATTTAATAACAATTTTAAATGTAAGGTTTTTTTAAGTATTAGCCCTTTTTGTGTTTACATGTATGTCTAATAGGTGACAAATATGTTGTCAGAAATGAGGAAATTGTATTTATAGAACAGAAAACTATGATGATTTGTATTGTTTGGCACCTTTTTAATGGGGAGTTTTCAATTTGTTATCAATATTTCATTAAAACTTCGTAGCATGTTGTTGAAAATGGATTTGTGTTTACTTGCCAGTAGTGTAATATGGCCCTGGGGTAATGACTTTTTGTTAAGTAATGTTAGTTAAAGAAAATCTGGCAATAGTTTTAGATCATTTTAAGACAGCTGTGAAGGGTTTGGATAAAGGTCATTTTCAATGATTGTGCTTAGTTAAATAAATGTGAAGGGTTTCACAATGGGAATCTTGCTTTTCAGTATGCTGTCATAAATTTCCCTTTAACACATCTGGGAATGCGAAGTAAAATGTAGTTGTTTCTGCCTCGAAGGCAATGTATTTTATATTTTCCTTGCTTTGTTTGTTTTCCCCTTATAATGCTGTTTATTCACATAACTAGAGTTCAAAGGTTTTACTTTGTCATAAATTAGATCTTCTATTCTCTGACAGTTTGTGGGACCCGCTGGATATAATTTTCAAATGCTTGTAACTTGAAGATTTTTTGCTGAGATTTAGTCATTAAAAGTGTTAAATTTTCTGACAACTCAGCCTCTACTGTGACCCTGGTTCATTGCTTGCTCTCTCCCTTGGCCACAGCTGGCCTCTTGCTGTTCACAGCTGAAAAGTGAAATCAATGCTGGGTCTAACAAAATGCAGATGAAAGCCATTCTGATCATATATAGTCATTTCCCGTAATTTTATCAGCCTTCAGTTTCTTAAATGATCTCTGGAAATCATTGTTTGTTCATGTGAATACAATATCGAATTTTGTGATAAAATGTTCTGTCTTTCTGAAAAGTAATACTTTCTTAAGCATTAGTAGTGATATACTGCTCACATTGCCACAGCACGACTATTTAAAATACCAGACTGCTCCTTCCCCTGTTCCCTCCTGAAGGGAAGCATTCTGTATCAAAGCCTGTGAAAGAGCTGCTGGCTGAATTCTGCCGGCTTTGAGCCTTTGGAATCTTGCGAATTGAGGTTTTTATGTTCTACAAGGCTCAGAACTGGAAAGTAAGAACTCTTACCATGTGTCAATACACATTGCCATTGATCTCTCATCCTTTTTATTTTTATTTGAGCAAGATTGGTAGGAAAGCTATGTTGCAGTTAGAGGTGGCAGCATATGATGCAGCTTAATGCTGCAAAGGTCACGGAACTACAATGAGTTTGATGGAAAACAGCCTTTCTCCTTATTTTAAATGGTTCCTGCTTTGATTACAGGCATTTTTTATAATTATCAAGAGATTAGTCTGTTGTTACAGAATCCTTGTAATGGAACCATTTAAAAGGAATATAATGGCAGTTTATTGGATTTTGCAAAGGAAAAGAGAACAGATAAAGTGGTGTATTTTAAATGGGTAAACTGTTGCCCTAAGCATACTGATTTTTTTCTTTTGTTTAATTTTACGTTTCTCTTAGTTTCACAGTTTTCAGTTACAAATGGTGGAAGTCAGTCACTTTTTTCAAATTTTGTTGTTAAAGACCTTTCTTCCATGAATGATCTTAAACTATACATATCATAAAATGTGTACTGTCTTACACAGCTGCTTTGTGGTTTTATTAATATCCCTAGTTTTAAAAAATTTCAACAAAAAAGTATTGTTGATTACAAGTAATACATAAAAGAAATTGCAGATTTTATATATGACCAGTTAAAGTACAGCTCAGGTGATTTCTATATTAGAAGAATGCCATGATGCTGATGAACCTTGGTGAATTTCTTTCATGTTTATATTAATTTCCCCTACTAAACAGTTTACAATTGTATTTACTGCACTTACTCCAAAAAAATAAATGTTAAGATTATAAATCACTCATCTTACTCAAATGTTACAGAATACAATTTGTGACCTGGCAGTGCATATAAATACTAGATGATGTTTTAAAAGATTAAAAGCTTATAAATTTAGGGGGTTTTATACTAGAAATTAGTTTATGTTTCAAGACCAATGTATGTGTAAGTATGTCTTATCCTTTGTATGACCACCTTCAAAGAGTTTGGGCCAAATCTACATTCTTCTAAAGAGGAATTACAGATCCTAAGTCCTCCTGCTGAGAACACACTGTCCTATGCTTGTTAGCTGACCAATGGCATGAATTATCTAGTACTGCTGTTAACCTGAAAGTTAATTGGCTGAAACATAGTTGACACGGGGCTATTTTGATGGCACTGGGGAATCAGCCCCAAGATAACAGTGGAAAATGACATAACAGCAAACTACAAGTATCAGATTCCAAGTCTGCTACTCTGAGATCTCTTGGCTGCCAGCAGAGGAGGCCTAGGGAGGAATGTAGTATATCCCTAGGTGACTTTATCGTGATACTCCCCCAGCATATCCTTCTAGCTTTCAGCAAATCGTAGCTCAGGGACTTCCTGAGGCAGAGGTGATATCCTCGAGTTTAATAACTTTTTGTGTGTTTTTTTTTCCTCTATGAAAGGAAATGTCTAATTCCTTTAAGATCTCATGTAAGCTTCTGCTGTCTACGATTTGGCATAGCATTGAGTTCTACACCTTGGGTATGTTGTGTGAGAAATTCACATAATGTGCACTTTCATTTGTTTTGAACTTGTTGCTTATTAACTATATCTTCTACCTAGGTCTTTTCTTACAAGAAATAGTGAGTCCTTGTTGCCTATTCACCATCATGATGCCATTCATAATATTAAAGATCACTATAGTATTCCTCTCAGTGATGGCTCTGTTCTTTAGCTGGGGAGGTCTGAAATGGCCTTGTTCACCTTCCCAGAGGCTCTTCTAGCAGGCTGTAGGTTATTCTGGAGTAGGTATCTATTAATCTTTCCAGCTGAAGCTATTTTACTTTGTCTAATAGCCAGAGAGAAGAGAATGACACATGCATATACTTGCTTCTCTCTCATTCCTCACTCACCCTCCCACATCTGCAATGTGCCAGGTTGTAGCTTTATTGCCATTAGGAAGCTAACCAGGAATGACTAAGGCTTCCTCAACTAAATCCACACATCTACACTGACTCCCCTTTCAAAAGGGGAAAAATAGTAAAGACTTGGATTCTGAATAGGAGCAGTGTGGTAAAAGATGAGCCTGCGCCTGCGACAAATGGTTGTAGTCCTTTCATTCCCCATTCCAATTAATGTTTTACTAGTGTAAAATGACATAGCATCATCAAAAAAGGCTGACAGTGTTCCATTACACAAAACTTCAGTGATTTATGGGGAAAGCATGTTGTGTCCGCCATAGCTTTTCTTGTATAATTGTATTTACTTTCAGATAGAATCAGCTGTAACAGTCTAGGCACAAATTATTATTGGTGCGTATGTTTGAGAGAGAGACACTATGTTGACAAGGCTGGAAAAAAAAAATTGATTCGCTGTCACAGGCTTTCAGAGTATCTCTGCAAGACTTTAGGTATAATGCTATATAGTGAATTGTGTTCTGGTACCTTTGGATATTGGTGTAGTTAGAGCATATGTGTATTTCTGAGTGCTGAATAACAGTTTATCTTTTTTATGTGCAATGTACAAATTAAAAATACTTTTCTTGCAAATTCAACTTGAAAATTAGAGAGAGCAACCATGATTCTTCCCCTAGAGCATAGACCTTGCACACTGAATGACCTATAGTAACTCTTGGGCAACAAATTAATCTGGAGAGTAGAGATGTCACAAAGGAAAGAGATTCCTCTTCAACTTTCTGAAAGTTTCCATATAGTCCTAGTGCTGAGTCTATTGCTGCTCTAAGATCATTAGAGCATTAGGACTGTATTATGCTAATTTTATTTTGGTATGCTGCCAACATTGTCCTACGGAACAGAAGTAGAACACAGATTTATTTTTTTTTCCAGAATTTATATCTCACTTAGGCCAGAAAGCATTTAATATCGGAAAGAGCAATGCTCTAACCTGATTGCTTTCTTCCTGCTTAATTTCAAAGACCTGCTGCAGGCAAATGAAAGTTTTGGAAATGTTCACTAAACATTTTTTGTAAACATTTGTAGTGAAAACACCAAGTATTATATATAAATGAGCTATTACCAGCTCATCCAGCAATCCTCCATAATGTTTCCTGTATTTTCCTTCTACTCTGAGTTTTCAGTGTTACCTGTGAACCTGTCTGCTCTGAAGGCAAACTGAATGGTTCCATGATGTCAGTCATTTTTGTGATGGCAGACTTGGCCCTAAGGGAAGAAATGACTGAGTCTATGCATTTGTGACTATTAACTGGTGACTGATAAAACTCTAGCAAATTAGTGTCTGAGATGGGTGTATTACTGAGAGTCAGTTCTGAACTTTGTGTTTCCTCAGATGTGAGATTTTTAGTGTCTTTCTTTTCTACCACATCAGCTTTACTGAAGGCTGCACAGATATTTATGAATTATCAGCAAAGGGGTCTTTGTTGTGCAAGGACTGGCAGTCTTGCTGCTGAGCAGAGGCTGGTCAGGCAGCATCAATACTCTCTATCAAGTGAAGAAATTTTGTCAAGTGATCCAATTACTGATAGGAAATAAGTTCCAAATGATACTACCTTCTCACTGGTCACCAAATCAGTACAGTAATTAATGCACTTCAGTTGTCATTAATGGTATTGGATTTTGTTCATTATCAATCTGTTGAGTTATACTGCTTGTTTGGAAGATAATACTGCTGGTATCAGGAATTAATTCTTACCACAATATCGTAAGTGTGGTGGAGGGTAAAGCAAGAGTATTTTCATAGCACTGTGTGTAGATATCATGGTACGGTCTCATTTTCCTAACCTCTCCCTGAACCTAAATAATGAAAGTATTACATATATATATATTGAAGCAGAATGCTTTTTTTGCTGTGAACAAAAGCACATCTGGGGGGGTGGGAGGGGTTCCCAAAAGCACACAAGAAACTTTTAACAGATTCAATGTTAAACTAGAAAGAGCAGCTGGTTTCTTGTTTCATAATTCATCTTTACTGCTCCGTCGAAATAAATTGCTATTAAAACAATAGTTGATTGATTGTATATTGTGCCTTGGTTTGTATGTGCAGTTTGGAACCACATCACTATCTGCAGAGATTACAGAACATCTACAGAAAGACAAGGATGTTTCAAGTCAGTGATAATGCAAGTATGACTAAAGCAAATTAATTTAGATGGTTTGGAAAAAGGCTCACAGAAGGTCTTAATCTATAAATATCTGTCAGCTAGACAATACAGAGGAAAGAAATTTGGTCTTCTGCTAATAGGACAAGAAGCCTTATACTAGTTCAGTTAAACATATGAATGTCTGGAGAGCAGCACGGCTGAGGGGGACCTGGGGGTTCTGGTTGATAGCAAGCTGAGTATGAGCCAGCAGTGTGCCCTGGCAGCCAGGAGGACCAACAGTGTCCTGGGGTGCATGAAGCACAGCGTGGCCAGCCGGTCAAAGGAGGTGATTTTCTTGCTCTACTCCGCACTGGTGCTGCCTCACCTCGAGTACTGTGTGCAGTTCTGGGCTCCACAGTTCAAAAAAGACATCAGACTACTGGAGCAAGTCCAGAGGAGAGCCGCAAGGATGGTGAAGGGCCTAGAAGGGATGACCTATGAGGAGCGGCTGAGGTCACTTGGATTATTCAGCCTGGAGAAGAGGAGGCTGAGGGGTGACCTTGTTGCAGTCTATGGCTTCCTCTCAAGGGGAAGAGAAGGGACAGGTACTGATCTCGTCACTCCTGTGACCAATGACAGGACTTGGGGTAACAGTAGGAAGCTGAATCAGGGGAGGTTTAGGTTAGATATCAGGAAAAGGTTTTCACTCAGATGGTGGTCACACACTGAAACAGACTCCCCATAAATGGTCACAGCACCAAGCCTGACTGAGTTCAAGTGTTTGGTTGATGTTCTCAGGCATATGGAGTGATGCCTGGGGTGTCCTGCAAAGGTACAGGAGTTGGACTCGATGATCCTGGAGGGTCCCTTCCAACTTGACATGTTCTGTGATTCTATGAAAAAAATAACACAGCTGTTGAGCAATACGGAGTACAGGCCTGACCTGTATATTTACCCACCTAGTCCCATGTTGCTTTGGTTTCTTAAATGAAGTGTGAGATACTAGACGAAAGCTATTCTAGAACTGTATTAATGTTATTTATTTATTTTAAGAATAGTCCTATAAAGCATGAGATGAGAATAGATTCTACATTAATTTTCTGTATAGAAGATTAATAATCTTTCAGTGTGATTTACTAGCTTTTCATACTGATGTCAATTCAATCGATTTTTTACTAGACACATTGGAAGATTTTCAGTGGTTTGGCTTCTTGGTTTGGTTGTTTGCTTAAAAAAAAAGAGCTGTTTTAGAAAGCAGAAAAGTTATCAAAATAACCTCAGCTAAAGTCTTATTTGTATGTAATAAATAGCAATTTCTATATAACTTTTCCTACCAGTGTTCAATCTGTAGTATAAAAAAATACATTGACATCTATCAGTAGCTTAAAGCGTTTTCTCAGATTTTGGTGGAGTTAACCCCTTAACAGATGTTCTGAAACATATCTCATTTTAAAGATGTTGACTGTGAAGGGAGTTCTGTAGGCTTATACTTAAACAAACTCATACTTCTGTTTAGAATTGGGCCTAAATTATTTTTTTTCTTTAAAAATATATATACTACACCACAGGTTCAGATTCTCCAAAATAATGTTGATTTTTTAGCATCATATTATACATAATAAAGAATATTCTGTTTTTAAGTTTTTAACTATTAGGCTTTCTCAATTGCTTTAATAACAGAGTCTGATTTTTAGGAGTGTCAGGTTTTGGTTTGTTTTTTTCTATTGCTTGAATTTATACAGGTCGTGTTTTCTGAATGTGTATAGTTTTCTGTTCATTATTTTGTATCAGTTCAAAATAATTTTATTTCCAGCAAGGCATTTACAGTCTGAATCTGGGGATTTTGAATGCTGTCCCTCTGATTCTTCATTGCTGTTTTATACCAATAAAATCATAAACCTATTCTTTAAAAGAGGAACTTTGATTTATTATTTTCATTTGCACAGAGGGGGATGATTTCTGTGATTTTTGTCTATTTTATATTTCAGGATTCTCTCTAGCAGGTCAATCAGGTGATGAAAAGACACCTCCCTGTAACTTTTACTTGTAGTAATATAAGACTGGGACAAGTCAATCAACCACTTTCTCCAATTCTCTCATTTAAGGGGATCCATACAGCCTATAATTCTCATTTTCTCTATCCTGCCTCTTGAATTTCGCTCAGTCATGTGAATTCTCTGACCTGGTCCTTCCCTTGACAATTCAGTGCAAGTCTTAGATGCCAGATTGTTTTGTGAGAACCCCAGGTTTTTACTTTCTCTACTGTTGAGACCTTTGCTACTTGAGACAAGAGCTGTAGGATTCCTATCACCCAACTTTTCCCAAGATGCAACTAGTTCTCTCCATCACCTATGAAATGAGACTAGGTTGATTAGTTAAATGTCAAGAATGTTGACATCTGAAGTCAGATAAAAGGAAGTCAACTGAGCTATCATTTGGCATAATTTGACAACTTTAATCTCCCAGTAAATTACAACTGTTAAAGCTAGTATTAACTTCCCAGGTAATTAAACTGTGCCTGCCCAATTGCAAGAAAGGAAAACAAATTCTGCAAGATCATAGGCAATTTGGTCCCTGTAGAAAAAGCAGCTTCCAAAAATAAGGTGATGATCAACCTTGCAGCATCTTCAAGTGTAGTTTCTGTTGAGCTTCGTGGAGGTCATCTGGAGCAGCTAAATGAAGCAAGAGTTTCCAAAAGAATGAAGTTGGTGAAGAAGGGAGAGAGCAGATGATATTTTCCCCAAAATTAGTCATTAGAAATTGGAGAACCTCTGAGGCTGGCATGACCTGCTTCATGGCTCTTAAGCCGCAAGTGATTCTTCAGTACTTCAAGAGTAACTGTTTTCCAAGGCCTGTTCCATAAGGAGCTTTGGCAAAAAATATTTTGTATGATTCAGATTCCCAGCTCGGAGAAAGTAAGCCAAAAAATACCATCATCAAATTGCCTTCAAACCCAGGTACAGACTGAGTCTAGCTCCATTTTGTCTCACTTTCTCCCACTTTTGAACTAATTCTATAATGTTGTCTCTTCTCAACTCATAGATTTTATTTCACAGTCATGTGAAGTTTTTGATTATTGCTTTCTTGGATCAGGAAATTTGGCTACCCATGCTCTGAAGGGAGAGCAGCACATCCTTCTGTTCCCAAATGTATGGTTCCTTCCTACATTAACTGTCTACTTCAGTACTTATCCAGTCAGTAAGCTTTCCTTTCTGGTGTAATAGTAGATGGGTTTGAACTCCTGTTCTCATTTCTCATCTTCCATGCAAACTATGACAATAAAGTCTAGAAAAAAAACAAGATCAAAATACCATGAACATGTAAAGGACGAAATCAGCTTAATTAGCAAGATTGAGGATTGTAATTCCTCATGATGATTCTACATAGAAAAGTGGAGGGGTTTTGTGTAAATTATGAAACTGCTGCTACTGATTTTTCTTTAACTGTAGTATTCATTTAAGTAAGAACATAAAACCAAATATAGCCAAGTACACATTCTGTCTTATATTTGTAAAGCATATCCCTGTATGAGATCATACTATACAATATGTAAGTACATGGAAAGTACATGGAAAATAAAAAAGATACATGTGGTCATGTCACAGATTTGTGCTACAGACAAAGGAAAAATCAGTTGTGCCTCATGACTGTCACACAGAATTTCTTAACAGATTAGGTAGCTAAAAGGAAAGAAAACATTAAAAAGTATATCCAGAATATTGGATTGCCAAATACTTTGCTGCTTGTTTTTCAAAACCAGAGATTTTTTTGCAAGACAGAGAATAAGGAACTTTTAATTCTGTGTTTTCTTTTGTTTTATGTCACGTCTGCTTCTTTTCCCATGAGTTTTGCAGAGCCAAAAATAAATCATTAGGTCATGCTGATATGTTTTGAGATGTTTTATGGAAGACTGTTTCTATACATCTGAAGAACCTCTTGACCATCAGAAAGAAAATATAAATAGAACAGTTTTGATTTGCTTGCCAAGCTGGTTTCTTAGTTCTTACAAAAATTCCCAGGAACAAAAAAATTCAAAGATAAGAATACATCAGCATTTATTTGATAGTATTTTAAACATTGTCTCTATTAAAAATTCTATAGCACTCATGGCTATGCCACTTGGCAAATGTTTATTTCATCAGTATAAGTTGCATTTATGGATAAGAATAACAGTTTATACATCAGTCAAGACATATCCACTAAGTGGGTCAGCATGTCTTTGTTTAGATTCTTCAGAACAATATTAGGGTTAAAGCTAGATGTGTGCTTTATCTTAACTTATGCTGTATTCCAGATGATAGTTAGGAGAAAAAGAAATCTCTCCCAAAAAACTTGAAGTGTGAATCTTCAGACTTCGATAAATTTTAAATTCAGAGATTTCCAATTACCCAGCTTGAAACAACATTTTACAAAAATAATTGTTCTGTTAAAATAGTGTATTATTAGACTTGCATTTTAATAAACAGCTCTGCAGGATGGAAATTAAAGTAATTGCCTAGGTAAAACTTTATTATTTATTTATTAGTTGTTTATTACTGTTGCTGTTTGTTGGTAGGCCTCAAGGAAGCTAATTATTTCATCTCAATGCCAGGTTTATAAGTTAGCTGTCTTTAAATAGTTGCAGCTAGGATAATTTATAAAGGTTTGAAGTGGTAATTCATTATGGGTTTTTAACCAATAGTATTAAAAAAAAAAAAGCTGTGTGTCTTAGTTTTAGAACACTTTGCAAATACTTGGATAACAATTGTGGATTTCTGCTAATTAAAAGTTTTGAGAGACAAAATTTCTATTCCTGGACACCATAGCTTTCAAGCAGTGACTTAACAACAGGAGTAACTAATGAGATAATGAGTCCTAGCTGTCTACCTCAACTCTGCTGTTAATGTTTAAAAGTACATCTCTAGATTTTTTGACAAGTCATTGCTGGTTTGCCTTGAAACTGGACTGTAGATTTTATGCTCAGTAGCTTCTTCAGTAGTTCTTTCATAAGAAATTCAGACACCTTATTCTGTGCATCTGGAATGGAGCAGACAGTTGGGCCAGCATCCTCATCAGCAGTCACGTATGTTATCCCTACTTACAAGTCTGAGCCTTTACTGTTCAACTGTTAAGTAAGGCACCAAAAATTTCAAGAGCTTCCACAACTTCACTTACTATGGATTCTCACTTGGAAAACTTGGGACTGTTTTTTCCGTTGTTCAAGCACAGTAATGCTAACTGAAGCAACTTTTTAGCTAGTGCTTAATTCTTCTGGAATTGCAGAGAAGTCACAATAGCCTAGATTTCTTTTTGAGCAACTAGGACCCTGTTGTCCCTAGCTATATATTTAATATGATAGATAACAAACTTGAAATACGGAATAAATTGCTTTTCTTGTAAAAGGTACCTGCTTCATTGTAACATCTGCAAAATCTCAGAACTTCTGCAATGTGCTGATGTGGACAGTATGGAGGTGACATTTACAACAAGCTGAGGAGGGACCCGACCTTCAGCTTTGCTTATCTGAGTTTCTTAATGCAGTGGTGTTATTGTCATTGATAATTCAAAGGGAAAATGGGTGTGTGTGTGTGTGTGTGTTCTTTTCAGAGAAAGTAGAAAATGCTACCTAAAGAACCTAGTGGTGTTCATTTCATTCAGGAACAAGATATTCTGTCATTTACATAAGTAGAAAAGATAGCACTCATGCAGAAGGCAAAGGAGGAGGGTGTCTCTGTGAGATTTGAATAAATTTTCTCTGTCTTCCTTTTTCAGTACTGCACCTGAGCCAAGCAAATACACTAAAAATACCCAGTTAGATGAGCAAGGGTTAGTTTGCGAGAGTTTTGAGGGTTTTTTTATTGAATTTGTGTGCAAGAAGGGAATCAGACAGTAAGATGCTATACTAGAGGCAAAGCATAGCTACAAGAGGGAGTTCTTTTATTTTCCATTGGTCATAACACCAGTTTATGTCATTTTTTCTGCAACCAGTTGTTCACCTTCTCAAGATGGGACTGAGTCCTCGTGCTTCTGACTTAAATGCATTTTAGTATTCTTGGCTGAAAAACTGAACACAAGTAGTGAGATGTATTATCAGACAAATGCTGTCTACAGAATTGTTGCTGGAAGAATATTTAATGTTTGAAGCTCCAAGAGATGAACTACATTGAATACTTTATTCAAAAAACCCAAAATACTTTAATTCTGTAAATACCTTAGGTAGTATCATAAGAACTTTATCCATTGAAGTTAACCTTGTTTGAAAAACAGCATCTTTATGGCAAAATTAGTAGTTATCCTAAAACATTTTCCATTTAGTTTATTAAATCAGCATTTTAATTTGTTGAAATTGAGATAAACAAGTTATTTTCTGAGATGTTTATCTGATTATTTATGGATTATAGCTGTAAAATGTCAAAATACTTGCCAGACAAATTTGCCAAAAAGTTGTACTATTTCATGAGGACTCATGTTAGTTACATTCAGAGGGCACTCTTATTCTTCTTTTAATTTGGCACTTAAGGTATTAAAGAAGAAAACAATATTGCTACCAGCAGGTGGTATACTTGTACAAACAGAAGAGCTGAATGGAAATTCTTATTTTAATCTTTTCATTTTAATTTTGATTTTTTTGGTGAAAAATTATGACGGTATAAGTTGCTATAAAAATTCCTGATATTTTCCCTTTTATTTGCTTAAATTATATAAAGGCCTTCAAAAATTTTCATTTTGAAATTTTATTTTATTTTCATGCTATATTTCTTCAAAGCAGGCCTGTGTAAGCTGATGTCGTAGTACCTATTTCTGATGAGATGTTATAATGAACATAAAACTAAAAATGTAAAATAGAGTTATTTTTTTTCTTGAAATTGGAGAATCATTTGCTAGATGGTTCGATTTTTGTGTCAGTGAAACTTTGAGATATTTCTACATTTTGCATAAGAAAAGCTGCACACTTAACATTGAATACATTTTACTTAATTTTAGCCATCTACAACTATGCTTCTGGCATTTACCATTCTGTCTTGTCTCTTTTTTGAGTCAGTTAAGAAAGAGAGAGGCAACCTCAGTTCATTCCATCTTGGAGTTTATTATACTGTGGTATCATGGTAGTGCTTATGAAATCTAACGAAGTATGCTAGTGTGCTGAGATGGCATGACATAACAAAAAATGCATTAACAAGAAAAATGTTCTAAAATACTGTATATTCTTTCAAGACATTTTCCAAAAGTGAATGTTACCCAACTTTTCATTTATTTGAAACTTTGAAGGCTTGTTGAGTTTTAGGGGGTTTGTTTCTTCTTTGTTTGGAATTATGGCAACACATTCTGAGATAGAAGAAAGATTCCAAACTAGAAATCTGAGTTAAACCACAGAGTATTGTTCCAACCACTTTATTTTCCTTTTCTTCAAAGATAGTATTACTATATGTATTACTTTTAGTAACCTTAAAATCTATTGCATTTTAGTGTTTCTAGGGGTATAATTTATTATTCCTAGAATTTCATGCACTTGCATTCTGTTGTTATTGATATATTGTTACTAAAAAACCAAAACATTGTGATTCTGGTGAGTCAAATACTGACAATTTATACATCCTATTTTTATGTTGCCTCTGTTGTTCATTCTATGTCATTGGATTAACCAAAACAGACTGAGTAAAAGACTTCAGAAAATTGTATTGTTTCATTTAGTTTTACTACACATACTGTCCTACTATTGTATGTTAGTATTTGGATAGATTTGCCAATGTTATCTCACATGAAATTTATGTTTTATGTTAAATCAATTTGATAATTTAAAAATTTCTACTTGCCTTTAGTTTGACTTTGTAGACATTTGAGTTATTATCATGTTCATTTGCAAGTTTTTAAGAAGTATGTAAGGGTTCTTTTAATGTTTTTTCCCATATAGCTTTATACATTGTTAGTCTAATTTCTCTAAAACTACTGCTTCTTGGTGTAGGTTTACTACTGTTTAATAATACAGCAGGCATTCTAGAATGAGCATCTCTTCTGGGATCTAAGCTTCATAAAAAATCTAGACATTCAGGATAATTGTTAGTCCATCTTTGTGTGTGTTTTCATTATCAGTCTGTTCCTTCAGACTCTATGTAATATACTAAAATCCCCAATCCCTTTATAAATTGTCAGCATTTTACATAAATTTTCTTGATGTCCAGAAGCAAGTTATCAGACCATACAGTATCATCTGGGAATTGACTGCCTTAGAAGTTTGTGTTTCAGGTACTACCATAGCTAAAAGAAGCATCTCTACAGCCACAGCCTCTTTCACATATACTGGCATTACTCTCCTTTCTGATGTCTCATCTAACTGGAGATTAATACATCTGGAGAGATTTCTGTTTTCAGCTTCCCCTTTCTATTTTTCATCTTTTGAACTTCAGTGTCCTCATTTTTTTTTTACCTAAATTAAGTCATAAAAGTTTCAGGAGTTGGAGAGTTTTAAGATTGTATTAAATACACATTGTTTCAGTACCTTAAGAGAAAATAAAGCCACATAAATCACCCACCTCTTTTCTGACAAGGATGCTATACTTTAAAACAATTCTTAGAAAATTCCTCTCCAGGATTTTGGTGAATCTCTAATTGTCATTTGTCTTCTGATAGCTTTTGTTCTCTTTTCATTTGTGGCCAATTCACTGTTCCTCTCAGCTCTGTCCTTCATTATTAATGCAAGACCATTAGTAACATGATAATAGGAGAGAAACTGTGTAGGCAGTTTTCTCTTTGCTTTTCAAAGGTGACTCCTCTGCTCCTGTTCTAATGATCAGAACTCTGTTTCTCTGAGTCCCTCCATGCTCTGTTTCACTCATTTCAAAGTCTACACGAAAACCCATTCCCTCCACCCAAATCTTGCAAACCTACAACACAAAAATGTCAATCTCTGTAAAAGTTTACGAGTTTATGAATTGCATTAATCCTTCACACCTGTAAACAACTTCAAAACTTTATATTTTCTAATTTAAAAATGTTTAGCATTCTCCAGGTTCCACAGGGGAACCTGTGGGTCAGCTAGTTTGTAATCTGCTGGTAATTTGTGCTGTATATATTATCAATTCCTTTAAAAAGAGCCATTTTTTCCCATTTTCTATTAATAAAATAATCATAGAACCCCACAGATGACCCCTAAACTTCACAGATTTCTGGACTTTACTGCCTTAAACAAAAGTAGCTCAAATTCATAAGACTCAAAGTATTATAGATTATCTAACAGATATCCTTGATAACCCAGTATTTATCCATTTATCCATCCATAATTATTCATATAGATTCCTTTCTCTTCCCATCCACTTTCACAGTTATTTCTCTTCCACTAGTTTCCATAGGTATTGATTTCCTTTTGACATCTCTGTGCCTTACAAACTTACTACTTGTCCATTTTTTCCAGCTCAGTGTTGCTTTTTCTTCACAAATCAATGATTACATTTCAAACCTTTCATCTATGTTTTTCAATTTCCTTGCCTCCCAATATGTTGTCTTTATGGTTTCCCATTTCCCAGTATCATGGAAAATATTGCTGGAAGAAACCATTTAATCTGTCCTGTTTCACCCCTGCTGCAGTAAATTTTACTTTTCTTTCTTAATTCCTCACTGCCTCTTTCTAGACTTTTCTATCAAGTCCTTTTTCATTTTTAGGGCTCTTACTTTGTCTACATTTCTCCTCAGATTTTGCCAATCATTCCTGTCTCATATCCCTTCTTATTTTAATTTTTCACATTTTGGCAGCACTACACTGGAGGTATAAAAATACTTCTCATCTCTCATGACACCTTAATACAGCAGTGCTGGCATGCTTTCTAGCCACGCTGCTGGGATGTAAGTCATCAAGTTGGACTGCTGTGGTCTCCACACCACCTCTTGGCTGCTGTCAGTGACCAGGACACTAACTGATTACCCAAATTCACAAGGAGCTTCTTTGCCACCTCTCTCATTTCTACTCATGGTAGTTTGCTGCGTAGAATCATAGAATGGTTTGGATTGGAAGGGACCTTAAAGATCACCTAGTTCCAACCCCCTGCCATGGGCAGGGACACCTCACTACATGCCCCCATAAAAGTCCTTCTCCAGCTTTCCTGTAGGCCCCCTTCAGGTACTGGAAGGTGCTATAAGGTCTCCCTGGAACCTTCTCTTCTCCAGGCTGAACAACCCCAGCTCTCTCAGCTTGCCTTCATAGGAGAGGTGCTCCAGCCCCCTGATCATCTTTGTGGCCCTCTGGACTCGCTCCAACAGCTCCATGTTCTTCTTATGTTGGGGACTCCAAAACTAGACACAGTACTGCAGGTGGGGTCTCACAAGAGCAGAGTAGAGCGGGAGAATCACCTCCCTCGACCTGCTGGTCACGATTCTTTTGGTGCAGCCAAACCATACTGTTGGTTTTCCAGGCTGCAAATACACATTGCTGGCTCATATTGCTCTTATCATCAACCAACACCCTGAAGTCCTTCTCCTTGGGGTTGTTCTCACTACGTTCTCTGCTCAGCCTGTAATTGTGCACAGGATTGCCCCAGCCCATGTGCAGGACCTTGCACTTGGCCTTGTTGAATTTCATGCTGTTTGCACAGGCCAACTTCTACAGCCTGTCAAGGTCCCTCTGGATGGCATCCCTTCTGTCCAGCGTGTTGACTGCACCACACAGCTTGGTGTCATCAACAAACTTGCTGAGGGTGCACTCGAACCCACCGTTCATGTCTGACACTGACAAAGATGTTAAAGAGAACTGGTCCCAGTACCAGCCACTGAGGAATGCCATTTGTCACTGATTTCCACTTGGATATTGACCCATTGACTACAACTCTTTGAGTGTGACCATCCTTATCCATTGAATGGTCCATCCATCAAGTCCATGCCTTTCTGATTTAGTGGGATGGCTGTCCTATGGGACAGTATCAAATGGTTTGCACAGATCCAGGTAGATGACATCAGTTGTTCTGCCCTTATCCACCAGCTGTGAAACCACTTCATAGGCAGCCACCAAATTTGACAGGCATAATTTGCCTCTGGTGAAGCTGTGTTGGCTGTCACCAATCACCTCCTTGTTTTCTGTATGCCTTAGCTTAGTTTGCCAGTACCCTCTCCACCAGCTTCTTATGTTCTTCATGAGCTGACTTTCCATTGTTATGTCACCTCACCAGTTTTTCAACATAACTTTATTGTATTGTGCTGATACCCTAAACCTTGTAGCCCTGCTTCCAGCAATCCATGTATCATCCATGTGACTTCTCTAGGACACATCTTCCCAGTTTCTTTCAAAAATTACCGTAAAACACTTCTCACACAAGAACTGAGTCACTCAATACCATATTAATGAAAAAAAACTTTTAGAAGATTAAATATTACCTAAATTTCCCTCAGGATTTAGCATCCTTCTGTTTAAATTGTAATCTCTTTTTCTGAGACTTCCCTTCTACCCTGAAATCTGCCAAAATACTCCTTATTTTTAACAATAATAATTCTTGTGCATGTGTACTGAAGAGAAAAAAAAATATGTTGCTGTTTGTAAGAATGCCTAAAGATTTTTTTAAACTCATTTATAATATTTTTACCATCTTTTTTCCATTAAATGTTTCTCAGGTTCATTGACATCTTTATTCCCTGTGTTGGTATTTCCAGTTTTTAGTAATATTGGTATTACATTTTTAGTATTATTCCTAGTTTTCAGTATTTCTGGTTTTCTTTCTGGGATTCTCTAGCATAATATATAATGCAGCTTTGTGATTTTTATAACTAAAAAAAAATCTTTTTTTTTTATAGAATAACATACTAGTTATGTTAATTATGGCTTCTGATATTTGTATCTGATCATGGACAATAAGACTTTGTTTCCTTTTAGCCATTATAATATGGGATATGATTTTTGAATACATGTCTCACCATCTTGATAAAACCAGCAGTCGCTGTTTCTGTTTCAAGCACAGTCAGGAAATCCTTCACTCTAATACAATTACTGTTATCTGTTGCTATACTGCTTCTGAACAGTATTTGCCCTTTCATTGTTACAGAAGACTTTTGCTACTTAGATCTTCTGGCAAATAGGTTTACATATTGGCTTGTACTTTTTAACTGTAATAAATATTGCATAAATACTAATTTGTATTTTTTGTATTTCAAGTTTTCTTTTACTTTTTTTTTTTAATGTTACAGATTTTATGTTCCTCATTTTACCTTAGGGAAATGCTTTATACTTTTGCAATATGCATTTTTTCTCATTTCTCAGTCATAGTCAGAATTCCACTCTGTGAAAATAATTGTTTTTCCTTTTTACAATATATTACAAAAAAACAACCGGGACTAATTCTTGAAATTATAGATCATCAATTCCTTGCCTTTTCTATGCAGTTTCCCACTATTACAAAGACTGTGGATTCCCTGACATCCTTCCAGTTCTGTGACCCACCTCTTTTTCCATACAACTTTGTCCCCCTTCCCCCATGCCTGCAGGCTTGTTCCTCTTCATTAACATATTCGAACTTAATCTCTTCCATCTGGCAGCCCATCCTTTGGGCTGCAGTCTGAGGATCTTTTATGGACATGTGAGTTGTTATTCTCCACTGTTTGCATTTGCCTCTAGTTGCTGTAACTGTAGGTGACACACAGGAAACTGCATTTGTTCGTGAACAGGGACTGGGTTTCACAGCCATGGAGCTGGTGTCATGGATGCTGACTGCCCACACGGTGGACAAAGGCTTGCTGTTTAGGACAGCTAATATCCATAAGTAAAAACAAAAACCCTTCCCATACACTTTCTTGGAGCTGTGGCTGAAGGAGTTAATAGAAAATCTTTTCAAAAGTCTAAAAAGTCTGAGCTATAGGGTTGTTGTGAAAAGGCAGGGAGGGCTTTGTTGTTCAGGCTGGCTTAATATTCCTCTGAATTGTTTTGGTGGCAGAGCGCTACACAGTTTTTCCTCCAAGAGATAGATTGGACTACCTGAAATACTCAAGTCTGACTCAATAATCTTTGTCCCCAAGTATATGGAAGGTGTGTGTGGTATGGTGGGAAAGAGTATTATACAGAATTCAGGGCAGTTGCGTTTTAGAGCAACCTGCCCTTGGGAGACTTGAAAGCTGTTTGCTCTAATTTATCAAAGTCCACACTGGCTATCTGGGGTAGCATAAAACCACTTTGCCTTTCCATCCCATGCTGGCCTTTAATAGGATAAAATACTGTTTAAAGTAAGAGAATGTACACAACGAGCTGCTAAGCAGGCACCGGTGATGACAGTGAAATAGACTTTGTAATCTTTCAATAACTGTACTAAAGTAGAGCTTGTTCTGTTAAAACATGCACATTCTGTGTCTGTATAAACTATGAAATATTGTACATCTGAAATCTGGGATTAAGCTTGCAACATGCTCACTGATCGAAATAAATTTTTTCGTTGTTAGTAACCTGTAATACCACTAGTTTCATACCAGCCCTCGTTATGATAAGGATGACAAAAGTTTATATTGGATTATATTACAGTTTGTAAGGAAATTATCTCATCAGTTAAACTCATGATGCAGACTTCTTTGGGTCATGTGTTTTAGGGTGCATTTTAAATAACTGCTCAGTTAAAATGATACAGATATATTTCTTTTTTTGAAGTATGTAGGAGTAGCTCATGAATGATGCTATGAACTTTCAGTTCTTAAAAATAATTCATTACAGTATGCTTAGTATGCACTTTTTCATTCAAACAAGCCTGATTCAAAATGTCACTTAACTGGTATAAGATATGGGGGAATGAGAAATTACATATAACCTAGTTGGTTGTAGACATAAGGATTATTAATAAACATAAATTATTAAGAAAAGTAAATCTTATTGATACATTGTAGTTGTTGCAGAAATAAATTACTAAAATTACTTGATTTAGTTATGTCACTTCTAGGAAAAAGGGGTTGTAGCAGAAATAGATGTAGACGTTTTGCAGACACACTCTCTTCTAGAACTGACTTGTGCCCAGCACAGTGTTAAAAAGAGTAGTTCTGCTTGATTTACAGCCGTCATTTTGAGCTACCTAGCAGCCACCTAAATTCCTGAAAAATCTTCAAGCCTAGATAATATTCACAGGATTAGAATATAATGATTTCTGAAGTGCTGTAATGTAGGAGCTAGACAATAGTGATTCAGTCCATAACTCTGGACTTTTAAAGCAGGTTAAATTCTTAGTTTTAGGCTGGATCTTGTGGCCACAGTCTTCTACTTACTAGTATTTTTAATCTAATATGAAGATGTAATAATATAGCTTTTTAGGAAAACCCCACAATTTGTCTGTCTATAATGTAAGTGATGAAACTCAACCATTCAAAACTTTAAGTATAACCATCAGCTATTCAGGCATCAGCTTTTCTTGCTAACATTAGGGTAGGAGTAAATGTCCTGTCTTTTTATTAAAGATGTTACTCAAAGAGTCAAGGATAAATCTGAAAATAACTGGTTAATTTTCAGAAACCTTTTCTTTAGGGTTCAGATACCATCTTCCAGTATTCAGAAGTATATAATAATCTTGTAGGATAGATTCCTGTAGAAAACTCTGGGAAGAAGTTTCAGATGTGTTTTTAAAAGCTATATAATTTGTGATTAGGAATAATGCTATGAACGGTATTTTTTGTTTGGGTTTTTGTTTTGGTTTGTTTTTTTTTGTTTGCTTTTGTTTTCAAATCCCTGGCAAACTTGTAACACTTTTTTGGATGCCCAGAATAGGCTTTATCCTCTCACAATTTCACCATTTCTTTACTTAGCATTTCATTAAAATAGTAACTTTAAAATCTGATTTACGTTCTGCTGAGAATATATATAGTATTCTTCAGACTGATTAATGATATTAATGGATTATCAGATTAAACACAGAACAAATTAAAAATGTAATTTTTTTAGTCTTGGAATATTTCTTAATTTCATAAAAAGTTTTCAATTCTTACCTAGATTTATCATTTTTATCAACCTAACAGTCTTTTTTTATTATAGTTGTGGAGACAAATGCCATTTCAGAGAACTCTTGTGTTTAAAGGAGGTTTTGTTAGTATCTTAACTCCTATTTCATCATGATTTACTCTTATATGGAATTAAAAAGGGAAGGTTTCTTTCCTTTCAAAAAAAATCACTATGATAAAAGGTCTTTAGAATTATCTTTGATATTTTCAGTTTAAACTAGGACTAAGACTAGGAGTGTTCAAGGAGTCTTTAAGCTTAGTCTTTTAAACACAGGGCAGTTGTCTGCCCATCTTTGCATTCATATCACATAAGGGTCAAGGGGATTTAACAGTCACAATAAGATTATTCAGTACTCAGTGTAGGAAGAGAAATGATGGACTGATACTTCAAGCTAACATGACATTTGTGAGAAAAAACTGTATCAGTGCAAAACCAAAGTAGGTTATTTTACTTAGCAAAAGATAATTGGCACTCAAAATAGCAAAATATTTCTGTTTCAACATACAGCCCAGGCCATTAATGCTGCATCTTCCCACTGTGGAAGCTCAAAGTCACTGTCTCACCTTTACACAAGATGCTCTGAACTGCTGTAAGTGAGGAAGCATCTCGCACTGAACTGAAGTTGCTTTCTCACTGCTTGTTGATAAGTAAAATGCCTATTCTGCAAGACAGCAATGAGGACCTTCACACAGACTCAAGGACACAGTTAAAATTTCACTCAGAATGAAAAAAAATAAAACGAAACATTGACTAAAAATGGTGGTGTGCTGCTTCTGAAAATTTGTAAGTGGCCAGGAGGTAGCTGCTACATCCACCCCCCTTGGTGCTCTGCCCTCCAGAACTGATCCAGGTCTCATGACAGCAGTTAGTAAAGTTGGACAAGAACTCATGCATGCATGCATGAAAAAAGTAGTTAAGTGGACTGTAAAAAATGAAAAGGTCTGTTCTACATTAGCATATTTCTAATTTCCTCTGGAAATGGTTATCAGGGCATAGCTTCTCAAAGTGAAGGCAATGTGGAAAACAGTGGCTCAACTAACACCTAAGAAAATCCAGCAGAGATATAGCCCATACTCATGGGCTCATTTTTTTCTTTTTTTTTTTTTAAAAAAAAAAATTAAAAAAAATAAAAAAATAAAATCTGCCTTTTGTCCACTCTTCTCCAGGGTTCTGCAGATATATTGAAAATGACTGGTTTAAAGCAGTGGTTCCCTAGTTATGGTCTGCAAGGTCATGATCTGGAGAATTATTTTAAGTGTATAGTGTGCTCAATCATGAGTTTAATGATAAGGATGCATCCACAAACATGTTGGATATTTTATAGTGATCCAAAAAGTTTTTTAAAAGTTGGCTTAAAATACAGCTTGGCCCGAATATTCCACAGCATACTTAAAAAAATTGATGTGGGAGATGTTTCTAAGGTTAAGAAATTGTCTGAAAGTGGAACTGGTCATTTCTTTAAAACTGAAGTTGAATACCAGGTGATTATATATGTGTATGTTTTGACTTGAATATAGATTAACAATGAGTTATATCATTTTATGATTTTACAGAACTTTAATATTGCTTTTGAATGTAAAAAGCCAATGTAATGCAAAGATTGCCATGGTTGTTAATGGCTTGTATTAGCTGGAAGCTATGAAATCATCCTAGTACTCTGTTAGTGCTGGAATAATAATTTACCAAGACAATTACCACATGGTGGAATTTTTTTGCTTCTCTAATTCAGTGTTATTAATAATGAATAAAACTGCAATTTTCTCAGGTTGCTAGGGGCAGTGGGGAATTATTTCAATGAATATTTCAGCACATTAGTTTAATCATAGTTCCACAAAATTCAAGTGGGCAATATTTTATACTTCTAAGTTCAGTCTGCTAAGGGACCATAGTCATTAAATTGCAAACTATTTGCACTGAGGTCCATTCTATGATTTACAAGCCTTGTTAAAAACACTGTAAAAGAAAGCAAGCTGTGCCATTAATACTTGTAATTTGATGCTGCATTTGTTAATGGGCTCAGTGTGATTAATGTTTTTAGCAGCAGGCAGAATATTTTGAGACAGGCAGTGCTGAGGTTTATAATATATAAATGCATATAAAGAAACGTTAGAATATTGTAAGATTTAGTAGTATATGTTTTTACAAGATTGTTTTCCTGAAATAGAAAAGCAGCAGTGAAATTATACTATAATGTATGTAAATACAGTTCAAGCTGTGGTAGGTGCTGATGCGTGTGTTCTTTATTTCATAGCCAACTGCATGACTTCTGGCGCTTGGATTACTGGGAAGATGATTTGCGCCGGCGGAGGCGATTTGTTCGCAATGCTTTTGGGTCTACTCATTCTGATGCTCTCCTAAAAGCTGCTGTGGAATATGGTCAGTACTGACTCCTGCTTAAAAATATATCTTACGATGTTTTCTTAATGTCCACGAACCCCTGAGTATAGTGTCCCTTCTTTTCTAAAGACAGTGCTGAGAATTCCTAGAACAATATATTCTTAAAAAAAGAATTCTTTCAGTTCTTACACTTTAATGAACTAGCAGTCTTGAGCTTGGGGGCTGTTAAATTCTCTGATCCCCAAGGGATTCACATTATATCGCTCTAGCATTCCCAGATAATAATTTTGAGGCACTGGTAAAAGTAACTGAATTTGTCTCTCTGGAGTGACAGAATGAAACTGTTAGGCCATCAAACTAATATGTCGTAATAGTTCCATTGGAGACCTTTCATGAATGAGAAATCAACTGTTTTTAAAAAACATCTGAAGTTTTATCCTGGCATGCGCATTCTCATGCAAAAATATTTTTTTCTGCAAATCATGAACTTCATAAGAACTTGTTTAAAATTATTATTTAAAGGATACTTGCAATTTGAATAGTGAACTGACTACATAGGAGCTTCAGTCTAAGAATTTAAGGATTAGATGATTGATTTTCATGGAGAGGTAGTTGGAACATAAAAGAGTAAGGAGGAACATGCTTACGAAGTCCCTTATATCATCTAAAAGTTTCAGATGTTTAGTGACAGCTAGTGTTGCCAGAAGTTCTGAATATGATTGTTGTAAAGCTAACTGTGTGACCTACATATTTCACCAGCTTTGCAGGTTGTTGAAGCAAATAGCTGGGATTCAAACAAGGTTAGACATACAAATGAGTATCGGTGTGTGCAGTTGTACTAGCTAGTGTAGTTTAATACTGACTTAAACATGAAGGCTATCATGTGCAGGACTTCAGGTCATAAACTGTTCGTAAGTTGGTTTAAGGAAGTCATTTCCCCCAGTGATATATAGTATTGCATATTTCACAAATAATTATTTTCTCCACATCCTTCCAAAGCATCAAAATAGAGATCTTATGAGAGGCAGATTCAAAATTGTGCTAACTGTTTTTTAGGGCAAATAATCATCAAAACCACAGGCTTTATGCATTACACAGGCATAAGAGTCCTTTAAAATATTCTTATTGATTAATGGTTATATTTTTGGATACTAAACTGGCCTTAAAGCAGGAAGAAATATGATCTATAAATTATTACAAAATTTAAGTCTTTATATTATCCTGTTTTTAAAATAGCAGAAGCTTTCCATTTACTTAGGTGGACTTAGTTTCATACCTTTATAGCAGAAATGTATCTTTGGGATAAGATTTTACTCAGAGGATGCTGGAAATTTTTGGGGCTTTTTTTGTAAGAACTATAATACAAGTTGCACTTAAACAATTTCAGAACGTTGCAAAGATTGCCTCCATTTATTTAGTTTCTGTATTCAAGTATTTTAGTGCAAATGACAGCTGCCTGGTAATAATGCTAGCCTGCCAGACAAAGGTACAATCAAAACAAACAGAAAAATTGAAGTTGTTATAGTTTCATATTGGATTGTTGCTATATAATTTCACTCTACCACCTGTTAGTGTGTTCAACATACAGGAAAATTAAAGCTTCAATGTGTTCAGAGGTGATATGCATCAAACTTAGTGGTTGAATAGAAACTACAACAGACTGATGTTGTCCTGTTTGCAGAATTAAAATAAATCTAACTTTTCACATATATGTTAAAATTAACATATGGAAGTTTAGAACAGCATGATTAATGTTGTAATTTGTGGACTCTACCTAGATGTACTTACTTTTCAGAGGCTTAAGCCTTTGGATTTTAATACTGAAACATTTAGCTGACCTTTCTCTATAAGAAAACATCCTTAACACTGATATTATTTTTATGCTTCTTGGTGTTACTAATGAGTTGAATAATTTATGAGGTTGTCATGTGAAAAGGATTTGCTGCAGTTTGATATACTTTTAGCCTCTGGTGTTGGAATGTGATTAATAAAGAGCTGGAGGCAGATTCTTTTCCATAAGGCCTAACTTTCATTGTATTTTTTTGTTATTAGTTTTGTTTTGATAATTTTGTTTGGAACAGTTTGATAGTAAAATACCCCTAGCTTCCAAAACTAAGCATAATATCACACTACAGAAAGAATTTGAAGCATTTTAAAAAATTGTATTGCATAGTTTTCCAGTAACAGATTTATTCTTGACCTCAGATGCTTTGTTTGTGAGAAATACTGTGAGAACTATTCATCAAAGCAAAAATTGTTGGGCTATTGTTATATTAATAGCAATTTTTCATCTTGACTGATACCTCTAGCACAAGTAAAGCTATTTTGAACATCAGTAAAATAGTAGAAACATCTTACAAGTTTTTGTTATCTACATTGACTGTCAGTTATCATTTAGGATTTTCTGCATAAATATTGCAGTGGAGGAATGTTTAGTCAAAGCCTAAGTCAGCAAGCTCCTCAGTGTCTACGATCAAAGGCATCAACTTAAATAGGTCTGATCAGGCATTGCAGAAGAGCGCAGGCAGTTTCAGTTGAGCAAAAATCACAGAGCAAAGATGACAAAATTAATCAGTCATTTCTTTGGCAGTAAATAATAAGATATGCTGAGGATTGCAGATGAGAGAATTTCCAGATTCCTTGGAGATGTGCCTGCTTAACACCTGATTTATCTAAGCTTGTGCAGCCATCAAGATATGACCTTGATAAATAAAAAAGTGCTCTACAGCTACTCTAGTATTAAATCAGAGTTGATGTTTGATGTATGGATACTGCAATTATATAATACTTGCAGTTATCAAGGAATAGAAGACTCCTGGAAATGAAAACTGTCTGTGATCTATATGTTTGTTTTAGAGAAGTAACAACAAATGTTAAATTCTACCTTTTTTTTTAAAAAAAAAAAAAGTGTTAGGTTTAGCTCATAAGTGACTTCTTGTAGGAAACATTATGTATTATCTACTACTGAGAAATAGTATTCTCTCAAAAAAATTCTGCTACAAGGCAAGTGGTTGTTAGTCATTGTATGCATGTTCAGATGTCTGGTTTTGATAAAATATTATATGCATACATATATGTATGAGTCTGTGCATATATGTACATATACATACATGTTCAAAGTACCTAGCAAGTAAAAAATGTTGCAATAATAAATTATAACATATTTCTATGGCTCTATACAACTATGTGAAAAAATACAGCTTCTTCCTATGGCTATATAGTTAGCTGTCCTTTGACACTAGTTATGTCGGAGTCACAGCAACATTTACGAGAGATAGACTGGCAAATTTTTCCCTTTGGATTAGTCTCCTCCATTTCTACATTTTTGTTACTAGGCATTGGATTTGTAACCGGTTAAAATTACTTTCATACTGGATTTAAAATTCAGGCATACTTTCAGCACTGTATCTGCTGTGCACTTTTGTTTTAGTTAAATTCATACTTGAATAGAAATGTAAGTTCATTTCTCCGTTTTGTGAAGCTGAAGGAGTACTACTTACTGCAGTACCAAAGTGCAAGATTGGGATTTTGGACTACCTGGAAACTTTTAGTAGAGTTTTAATTTTATAGTGTTGATGTATCTTAAACAATTTTTATTTTAAGTTTAGATGGAGTTTCAATGTAATTGATGAGATTGTAGACTTAAAAGAAAGGAAGAAAAAAAAAGATTGTGTAAAAGATTGTAAACTCTATTTGTCTTCCCCAATAAATGCATGAAATATGCAGATATGGCCCAGTTCACAGTGATTCTGTACATGTGGTGAAAGAACTGTCTCTCCCAGTTAATCACCTTAACAGTTTACAGTCATTGAAGATTAGTTTCTATGAGACACTACTGTACCACCCTGCTAGTAAGACAGAATACTCCTCCACAAAAGTCACCTTAAGTCCAAAATAGTTAATTTATTAAGCTTTGGTCCTTCAGTCTTTAAGGATTGTGGTCCACAAACTATTTGCACATGGAGGGGTTTCAAGAAAGGTCACATTTTCTAATCTGCACTGGAGGAAATGGACATGAATGTCCATAGTGCCTATGTTCTAAACATATATATGTAAGCTGGTCAAATATTTCTAGTGTCTGTGCTCAAGAATATTTGACCTGTTAAATTGATAATCTGACAGAGCCTAAATGCTTAGAAAGATAAAATAAAATATAAAATAAGAGAAAGCCTTGATAATGTAGTATGCAATACATTCAGGTTTTGAAACAAAGCTACAGATATGTCTTATATGTGCAATATGGCAGTGCTTTTGAACTTGCATATTTTAAATTACTCATTCCATTATGTATTTGGACATCTAATTAGCAACTTCATTTCAAGAGTGGTTCTGGCTGAAGCAGACTTTATATGGCTCCCTTAGGATTTCTCGTTAGTGCTCTAAGTTTCAGCAAATGCTATGTGTGCTCATCACCAGAAATATGGCTTCATTATACAAACAGATTTAAAAAGCATCAGGTTTTGAAATCTGAAATGTTCAAATCTGAAATCTACTTTCATGAAAGCAGCTGAATTTTGAGAGGCTTTCAAAGAATTGCAGGCAAGATTCCTTTGGGCTGCTGAAGGACTTACATTCACAGAACATTTAGCTTCAAGCAGGCACTGCCTTAGAAGAAAGACTGTGTGGGTTCCCTGGCTGGGAGTCTGAAATCCATGGGTACCTGTACTCAAACTAGACCCATGGACTCTAAAGGAAGATTCAATTTTTGAGGGTCCACAACATTAAAGAAAAATGTACTAAAATGAACTTTCAGTAGCTGTAGCTTTAGAGCAATGCCTCAGTGCTGAAAAATTTAGAGCAGTTGATTCCCACAGCCCCTAACTTCCATCTCCTGAACTACTGGGCTCCCTGCCTTCTGCAGTCAGTGTTAGAGAGGGAGAAGACTCCAGAGAGACTGATAAGAAGCTGGTTTCATTTGGCATGTGCCAAATGTTGTTCCAGAAAGCTAAGGCAGTGTTTTACAAACATGCTTACCTTGACATTTTCAGGTGATACAACATTTGAAGAAATCAAAACATCCCATGAACTAAAGATGCTCTTTTTCATCATCTCTGTTCAGAAGCTCTGCTGTAAAATCAAATGCCTTATTCTAGGAAGTCTAAATGCTCACCTAAAAGCTAGCCTTTGTTTCCAGATATCCTGCATTTTGGGTTCTACACTTTGATATATTAGGTTGTTAACAATAATAACATTGCTAACAACCTAGAGCTGTCTTTTGTTGGTGAAAATAATACCATTGTTTACAGTAAATTCAAAATTGTCTGTCAAAATTCCTGCATAAATTGTATATATCTAAAAACATTAATTTATTTTTTCTCAGCTTCACAAAGTCCTCTGACTTCATTATCTTTACCCTCTCTTTTTTCTGTATTTATAGAAAATGTTTACCATATTTCCAGAACAGTTTCAACAATGCTTATTTCAGAACTATCTTAAAAAAAAGCAGTGTTTTTTCAGTAAGTAATGCAAAACTGAAAGAAATTGAAGACAACTGATACTGGTTTACCACTTATCAAAGTTTTGCTAGCAAGCCCACTAGATGCATAAAACCCAGTTACTTTTCTAGGTGTATCTGCAGTAAGGGCATTCTATATATATCATGTAAGAGATTAAGGAGCAAATTATGCTTTCAGTTTTGTCTGTGAAACATTGCTTTCTGTACTATACCTATATGAACTATGTCAAGGTTGAGTTTGTAGATCTTTTTGTAGGCTTCTTTTACATTTACTTTTACTTCTAAACTGATCCAGATATTCTTTAGATTTTCTTTGTTTAGCCCAGGAGGGAGACAGCTCAAGAGGGCCATATAGTTGTGTATGGTTGTGTATCTCTCCTCCTGGGAGGGAATGAAGATGATGCTGTCAGGTTCTTCTCATTGGTGCAAGAGGCAATAGGCACAAACTGAAATACAGAACATTGTATTTAAACATAAGTAAGAACTTTTTTGTTTTGTTTCATTTTTTTACTGTAATGGTAGTCAAACAATGAAACAGGTTGTGCAGAGAACTTGTGTAGTATCCATCCTTGGAAATACTGGAAACCCAGCTTGCTAAGGCTTTGAGCAGCCTGCTTTAACTTACCCTGCTTTGAGCACACTAGACAACGATCAACCAATCTCTAGCGGTGCCTTCCAGTCTCAGGGATTCTATGATTCTTATAATGAAGCCAGACCTTAAAGTAAACGGTTGCCAGAACTTTGTCTTCAGTAATATTTTTAAAACTCTATATTACTTTTATTTCGATGTTCAGTATGGATTTTCTTATGTAATTTTTCATGGACTTAAGATCAAAACACAACAGAAACTTTTGATTGGTACTAGAAATGCAATCCTCAACAACGTTGCTTTAATCTTCATAAAATTTTTTGAAGAAATGCAGATTTACACATCACAGAACTACAGAGTGGTTGAAGTTGGAAGGAACCTGTTCAAGCAAGGCGACCTAGAGCTGGTTGCCCAGTACCATCTCCAGACAGCTTTTGACTGTCTCCAAGGATGGAAACTCCATAGCCTCCCGGGGCAACCTGTGCCAGTGGTCAGTCACCATCACAGTCAAAAAGTGTTTCCTGATGTTCAGAGGGAACCTCCTATGTTTCAGTTTTTGACCATTGCCTCTTGGCTTGTCACTGAAAGGAGCCTGGCTCCATCCTCTTTGCACCTTCCTTCCCTCCAGGTACTTACATACATGTACAAGATCCCCCCTCAGCCTTTTCTTCTCTAGGCTGAATAGCGCCAGCTTTCTTAGCCTTTCCTCATATGAGAGATGCTTCAGTCCCTTAGACATCTTTGTGACCCTTTGCGGGACTCTCTCCAGTATGTTTGTGTTTCTCTTGTACTGGGGGGCCCAGAACTGGACACAGCATTCCAGGTATAGCCTCACCAGTGCTGAGTAGAGGAGAAGAATCATGTTCCTCAATCTACTGGCAGTGCTTAGCCTAATGCAGCTCAAGACACCATTAACCTTTGCAGCTGGGACATGTTACTGGCTCATGTTGAACTTGGTGTCCACTGGGACCCCCACATCCTTTTTGCAGAGCTGCTTTCTAGCTGGGTAGTCCCCAGCATTTACTGGTGCCTGGAGTGGTCCTCCCCAGGTGCAGTATTTTGCAGTGCCCCTTGTTGAACTTCATGAGGTCCCTGCCAGCTCATTTCTTCAGCCTGCTAAGGTTCCTCTGGATGGCAGCATGACCCTCTGGCATATTGGCCACTCCTGCCAGTTTCATACTGTGCACACTTGCTGAGGGTACACTCTGCTCCACCATCCAGATCATTAATGAAGATGTTGAACAGGTATAAATCATCAGAAAACAATTCTAATAGCACTTTGCTCATGGACAGTATAATATTTGTTATTACTGAAATTTAGTTTGTTGTGACTACATAAGCTACAAAAATGTTTTTGATAGTCTTTTTTTTTTTACTTAGTTAATGCACTATGCTGAAAATTAGTAACACACACAGTATCGTAAAACACATTGCTCTAGGGAAATGCAGGTGATGATCCTTATCTAGGAAAACTTCCCAAGCTAATATTTAAGTAATGTCTTAGGCATGAATATAGAAGAGAAACTAAAGAACAAAAGCCCTTGACTAAAAAGAAACCTTGATCCCTCACCCCATTTGTTCACACTTAATTTTAGTCTGCAAGTAAACACAAGTTGACAGTTAATTGTGAGCAGTTTTAAGAAATAGCATCCACTTTATGGACAAAAAGCCCCATGTATGTTACTTGATGTTCAGTGGTGAGCATTATAAGAATATGTACGGTCATTAAACTAATCCATAAAAATGCTTCTATGCATCAAGTAAGTCCTCTTTGTTCTGTAGTCTAAATGTAATCACACTGCCATTTGAGACAAGCATGTAAACCACTCTTCTTCACTTGGAGCACCTAAAATAATAATACTATTACATAACATCCTTTCAGGATATGAACTAACTTCCACATCGGATTATGAAATCTCCAATATACTATGAATGGGTTTGCAACCAAATTGTGTGCCAGAGGTCTTGAAAATCTGTATATTTTTTAAACATAGCGATTTAAGATTTGCATCTACAGCTTTATAATTGTAGCCCAACAGTGCCATCCACTGCTTCTCCAAATAAAATTCCAAATATTTCATTCTCATAAGGTTTTAGGGAAAACATGACATATTAATTGTGTCCTCTTAATATTTTACATGGTAATTGTCAGATACACATGAAAATTAAATTTGTTTAAAGAAAGTTGATGAATAAGAGCTTATATTGAGTATTACTAGAAGGATCTTCAAAGCACAATCTGAATTGAGTGAATAGTTAAATCTAAAATATTAGCTTTGTCTTTGTCTTCTTTCTAGCAGTTCTTAGCACACACACACAACCCAAAAAAATAAAATAAATATATTCTTATTAAATATATCTACTATTATGATGATCCTCAGTTTTACAACCCACTGTAATGTAATGAGAGAGACCTTCAAGATGCAAACTGTAATGGCATATGATTAGGTGGAATAGTGAACGCTATTGTCCCAAGTTGTATTGAACACTCAGTATCTGAGCTCCTGCTGTCTGGCTAGGTAACATAAATGAATTACAATTGCATCCTAGCAGTCCTTTGCAGTCTGTAGATGTCTGCTACCTGTCATATGCTATTTCTAGCATAGGAATTTTCATAGCAGCTTTATAATAAATTTTAAGTACAGATTCATGAAACAGTCTTTTTTTCTAATGATTTCCTCAAATATTTAATGCCAGAATCTTAACTCCAATTCAAGCAGATCCAAATAAGATATGAAAACTACTTTTTTCCCCCTCAAAACTTCTGTGATGAGTTTCAAATGCCTTTCTTCTGAGATTTTCAGGTTATCTGGCATGACCTGTATTTTAGCTGCTATTATAGGTCTGAACTAATAGATTTTACTGCAGAGCTTTCTGGCTTTTCACCAGCAGTTGACATAACTGCTCTGTTTCTCACTTCTTCATCTGAAAGTGTATGACTCTGGAATGTTCTTGAAGTAATCAAATTGGCCTGCAAAACCATTCCTAGGACCTAAAAATTGCAGACATTGCTAGTCTTAGATTTCTAGCTGCATTTTTCTCCCTCGCACCATTATATTTTTATGTGAAAAGAATACACTATATCTGTCTGTTCTGCCAAGTGAAAGTGATTTACTTACCAAAACTAGTAAATTACTATGATGCAAAATGTTTCCAAACCCATGAGAAGGGTGTATTTGTTCTATTGATTCAGTTCTAACTCTTAACTGACAAAGGAATAGAAGCTATTGACCCATGTATATTCAGTGCATCTCATAGAAACATTTTAGAAGAATGTTCTGTCAGTGGAAGTCTAATAGTTCTTCAGGACAGTTTTCACAGCTGGCTGAATGTAGCTCTCGGGACTCAGGTTTTACCATGTGCTTTTCTTGCCTCCTATTTTTTATGCTTTAAGACTTTATATTAAGGATTAACAGAGCTTTAAATCTTCTTTGGTTATAGTTAAAAGCACAAAATATTCCATGTTTAAATTTTTCCACTCTTCTTATTCTTGATGTCTTCTTGACTGTGGGACTCCAT
The DNA here is from genome assembly GCA_013398125.1 of Aegotheles bennettii. NCBI lineage: Eukaryota > Metazoa > Chordata > Aves > Caprimulgiformes > Aegothelidae > Aegotheles > Aegotheles bennettii. Next base: position 77,336 of record VZRW01001005.1, on the reverse strand, counting down.
TTTCCACTTTGTGTGTGAGTGAGTAGAAATATGTATCATTTGTTAAGGGAAAAAGGTTTTTAATAACACCAACAACTGAGTAAAGAAGCCAAAGCTGGACCAAATGAGTCTAAAAATGCAAGGTGAAGTTCCACTTCTATCTGTATGGAGGAAGGTGTTTTTTGAAGACCTGGCTAGGACAGGTAACCAAACTCATTGCTGAAATGGAAGACCATTGCAGCCTAGAATCAGGAGATCATAGATGTAGATTATAGATTTTAAAAGCCTTTACCACTCTTTCTGATTGCCAGTAGGAGGCATGACAGGCTTTCAGGCAATAGGCTCAGGATTCTGAGAGCCTCTGGGCTACTTGCAAGGTAAAGATGGGTTAAGCTGACAGAGGAAGACTGCAGAAATCTTTTTGATATAGGTGATTCCTTGTCTTTCACAAAGCAAACAGAACCACTATGTATAGATTACAAAAAAAAAATAATAATTTTCAGTGACAATATATCTTTTAATAAACCAAAGTATTTTTACTCATCTTTTTACATTGCACTACTTTACATTTAACACAGAAAATGTATTTCTATTATATCACATTAAAATTATCATAGGGGTTGTATGTAAATAGTAAAATTTGTACACTAGAAACAAAGATTATGTATATGTGCACTAGCTAACTGGCTATTCCATATCCCTACAAGTACAGTGAGTTCTTCAATACCACTGATTTTATGAGTTACTCATTTTATAGCATTAGCTTTGAGACACACACAAAAAGTACCAGTGTAGTGAAACAAACTAGAATATTTTATGAGTTTCAGTATTGTGCAAGGTACAGGCAGGATTGCAGAAACACCTAGTGAAAGCACTGTATTAAAAGCCAAATACATTTTATAGAAAAGTTCTCAAATATACCATAACCAGCACAACAAGGAAGACACCTTATTAAGAATTCTGTCAGTCAGCATATTATACACATTTTGAGTAATATATTTAATTTTGTTTTTCATATCATGTATGCTACATCAAGACATGACTTTTTTCTTATCCTTATTGTATGCCTAAAGAGTACACCTCTCAGTGTATTTGTGTAAAGCCCTGAACATTGTCTACAGCAGATGTATTTTCCCAGCTAAAAGGATTATGAATAATGTTTGAAGAGTGTTTTATAGGTGTCTTTTTTGCTATATAGCACAAGTCATTCAATCCCATGCCTTCAAAAAAAGCTGATCATGTTGTCTAAATAGCATCTCAGGTCCAGTAAGAATGAAAACAGTATTGCCAGTACTTACAAATTTAAGATAAATGTAGCAATTTTGCAAGTATCCCTGCAGTTACATGGAAGGTTTCTGCTCTCTTGCGACCTTTGCAAAGCAGAATAAAAGACGCCACAAAGCCCGTGCAGCTGCTTAACAGAAGGTGAAATAAAATATTGTTCTCATTTTTTCTGCTGCTAAGATTTCTGTGAATTAGCTCTCTTGAACATGCACATACTTTCTACCTGGGACAGTGATTACCAGTCACCCATTTCAGAGACAAAATAATGAAAATCTTGTAGATGATCTCACTGAGCTGTTTTCTTAATAGACCCTCAGACTCTGCCTTATCTCAGTGATATCTTGTATACTGCTACTGTTTCACTTTTCATCTGTTAGACTGTATGAAACAAAGATGTTTTATAACTGCAGCTATTTTTGGTGTTTTGGTTTTGTGTTTTTTATAAAAAAAAGAAAAAAATAGTTAAATTCTGGCCCAAATTAAGCAAATAGCAAAGATTTGATAAATAATTGTGTTTTAGGTTCAGGAACAAGGAGCTCATGTTTTTACAACAGCCTGGCCCAAACAGGAGTGCTGTCTGTTGCTACTAGAGCATAGTCCCTTAGTAAAGCTAAGAATTAAACACAAATATCCCAGTGTTAGGGCCACACTACTGTCTCACAAATGTGTATAACCTGTGGGTGCTGCCCTTTGTCTGGTGTTGCTATAGACATTGATCTATGCAGAAACAGAAACAGTTCCTCCCACCAGTTACTGTTGCTGCTGAAGTGAAAATGATGGATGCCAGTTCTAAAGATGTGGTGATCTATGTGAGAATTAAATGAAATTTGCACAGAAAAAAACAACAGTGCAGCATGTTGAACTAGTTGGAACTGTACAGTCAAAGACAGTGTAATTGAAAGTAAATCTGAATGTTCTAATTATTATCTTGAGAAATTTATTATTTATATATAATGGGAACGACCCTTTTAAGAAACAATAACAGGCGACATTATGTCACGTATAGGAGACTTTGCCTGTGTAGAGACTGCACAAGATGTTCTTTTTTGTATGTCTCAAAAGAGCAGAATTTCATTTGAAAAGATTACCATTCCAGAAAGCAAAAATCATTTCAGACACGTTGGCAAATGGGTTTCTCAAAGCATTGTTCATGAGCTGTTGAGGCTTTCTTCTCTATGTAAGTACTCTCTATGATAGAAATTAAAACAGTTACCTAACAACTGGAATTATGATAGCTACTATAAAATAATTTTAAACTTACTTCCTAGACCTTCATTCTCTGTACTAAAGAATGAATTTTTTAACTGTCCTGTTATGTCTCTGTACAGTGCCTACTTCCAAAGGGCTGATCTTGTTTGGATCCCATAGCAGCAGCTTAAATGGTGAGGGATAAAGTTGCCTTCTAGCAGACATAATCACCCGTGTTTTGGCCACAGAGAGGAAGATATCAAAAATTAGAAGATCACGCTACAGCTATATTTAAAAAAAAAATAAAATAAAATATTGGGGTTTGGACTAGTCTCATGGTTTGAAGGCTCTAATTTTTAAATGTTAGGTAAGGTTTAGAAAAGTTGGTGTGGAATACCCCAGCGCTTGAGATAGGATCACGTTTCTCCCATGCCAGTACATTACCATTGGGCTGCTGGCATATACCAAGTGTTTGTATTTCTAATGAGTGTTTAAGTTCTTCCCAAAGCTTTATCATTATTAGCCTTCCCAGTTAGATTTTTTTTTTTTTTTGAGCAGGAAGCAAAATTGAGGCTAGTATATGTGGGCACAATTCCTCAGTGCAGGGAGTGCCTGCAACTTTGGAGGAAGTCCAACAACTTTGATTCTGTCTTTAGGCTCTGCAAGCAGATAGAGTCGGAACATGGCTTTTCCTGCAGAATGTGTGCTTGGGTTAGGTATTTCAAACTCAAAACTAACCTAAAACTTTCAAGACAAAATCCAGACGTGAATGTTGAAGCATGACTGATTTTTCACTTATATGTTATCTTAAAAGCAATTTATCAGATTCTGTTTCAAAAGTACAGAATGCCCTGTTTAGCAGAATTATTTCATTATCTTGTCATACATATTTAAATTCACTCACTTTTTGCTTCTTACCTTATCAATTACATTTTGCTGTTGAAATAGTTTGATTAGCCTCTTCAGTAGCCTGTCTTAAGAAACCTTTGCTTACATGTGAATATTTTGAATTAAGGATAAATGAAATTCCTTTTTGCTGTCAAAACCAAATTGTGAAAATTCATTGCATGGCTTTGCAAATCAGTACACTCTATTAGCAGACCTGTCAATATAAAAAGTGCATTCCATTTCCACCTCTTGCTCTAATAACCTTTTCTATGTTACTCAAAGGCAGTTCACATAATCAGAGTATATTGTCAGCTTACTGGAGCTGGGGAAGCATGAAATGAAAATCGCGTTAATATTGATCCAATTCTCTTACTTGCTAGTGTCCTTGATGTCCTTTCCACTGAGCAATAGCTGTTGGTGTGCTGTAGTTATTTTCCTCTCAGCTATTACTGTACTTTAAAATGGCTGGAAATGCAGTTAGGAAAATTTTATTGGTCTTAATTATTTTTCTTGTGTGTCATCTTTGCCTGTTTAAGTAATCCGGAGCATATCAGAAAATTCAGTTTCTTTCTGCAATTTATCAAACTACAGTATACACCGAGAGACTGCATTTCAAAGTGGCAGGGATTTGTAAAGGTCATCAGTCATGAAATATGAATCCATTCATGGGTGTACAAGTTACAGTGGCAAACTACATCTTAATCCAAATATAAACATTTGACTGTTATAAGTTCCCATTAGAAGGACTTCTTCTGGTTCCCGTCAAAATGTAAACTGTCCTTCAGGAGCCTGAAATGCCTTGTAACATTTGTTGGGCTGGGTATATCCAGCTCTGTCACCCACTGGCTGTTTATGATCGGTGTTGAATCACTGCAGGATCCTTCCTTCCATACTCATAACACCTAAAATCTCAAATAAATATAATGATAATATTGATGACTTCTAAAAATTTATTTCATAACCACTCTGAACTTCAGTTTTCCTATCTATAAATAACAAAAATGAGTGTTCAATATGGTAACTTGATCTGAATTTTGTGTAGGACCTTTTATATTAATATATAACACTTTGACTTCAACTACAAGTATTTATTGTTTAAAAAGCACTCAACCTCATCTGAGAAACCTATTTATTTTGGCCTTGCCCATATTCTCAGCGTCCCCTTTGGTATAGTTTGCATCAGTCTCAGTTTTACAGTACAAAACTGAGAATTTTTAAGAGAAAAACGTATACAACAGTAAAGTATGTATTTACAAATGACTCACATAAAGAAGATCATTTGGTCAGATATTAGGTATAAAAATTAGAGAAAAATGTCTGGAATGTCTATGATTAATTTTTCAGGCATTTATCTATTATAGAAAACAAAAGTATTATTTGGTTTTACTTCTGGTGGAAGTCATTTCCAATACAAATGTATGCAATTTTTAATTTCTATGCAATTTTCATTGTTTTTCTCCTTCATTTCTTCAAAGATCCTTAATAATGAAAATATGATTTAGATTCCTCTGGCTTTTATTAAATCTATTAAAACCAGCCTTCCTTTAGTAACAGTCACTTCTCTGATTCTCTAGGGAAACTAAGTTATATGCCAGTCAAAGCTGCCAGTTCCAGAAACACATTGCGATTTAAATAACAGCTCTAGCAGACACAGGTGGAGACAGTTCATCATGATATGCCAGCACCAGCCTGCTACTCAAAGCCAGGAGGCCGCTCTCTTGAGCAGACCCAGGGATGCCTGGTGCATCTTTCCCATGGAGCGAACACAGTCCTAGCAGTGCTGGCTCTGTAGCCATGCAGAAAGGTATTAGGCTAGGGTGGACTGGTCACCATGTTGATGATTTAATCTTACTGAGTTTTTTAGAGGTCGGCTTACAGACTCCTAGGCAGCTGCTCTCCATAACTGTGACCACTGCGAGGGTCCCAGTGCCTAATCAAGTTAGTAAAGATTAGCAATGAAGGCAGGGGTTTAAACTCTAAGAATATATAAAGCAGGAAGATTATCTCATGAAACTTTTTAAAAGTATTTTCAACTATTAATAATGTTGAATGAACAAAAGAGGTAGATAATAGTGTTGGATTTTAATTCTGTGCACACGTAAGTTTGATTCTTCCTGTAAAAGTTACAATTTGTACAATAAACAAAAAAAAAATCTTCCAAGAAAAAGTTTAGCCCTTTCAAACTCTGTTTTCAAATTATATTTTACCTGTGATATAATTTCATGGTTTACATAATGACCTATCGGGTATCCTTTTGTGAGAAACTACTTCTGGATTCCTTTATTTAATAAAGTATTAAAAACTACCTTAGATGATTAAAATTTGGCAACAAAAGCAGCGTTCTACAGTACAGTACATACCAGTGATCTGTAAGGAAAAAGGCAACTCTACCCTTAAAAGTTTCTGAGGAGAGCTAAGCTTCACACAAACTATACTTAAGCTCCTATAAAAGAGAGTTTTTAATTAAATGCAGCATTTTACTGTAAAAAGAATGGACATTACTTATGTCAAAATGCTCCTTTAGAAGCCACATAAAACTGTAAAAGACAATATATGAAAAAGCTTTTTTATAGAAAAGAAGAACACCATCCCATGAAGCAGATTTCCAGATGTTTGGAAACATTAGAATTTCCTGCCAGTATATTTAGGTAACATTAAAATGAGGTTAACTTTCCATTCTGCCATCTCTCTTCAAAGATCAAAGAGCACTCACTGCATAAATTGCCTTATCGGTAATTCGTTGAAGTAAACTATGGAAACAACTTTATAAGAAGCAGTAGTCTCCTTTTCTTAGTTACAGTATGACCAAGCAAACTTTCCTTAAAATTCAGCATGTTTTACCTCATTTTATACTAGATACAAAGAGAAAAATTTAAAATACTATATTTGAATATATAATAAATAGATAGAAGTAATGAGAGAACTGAAAACTGTTTTCAACTGTGTTCAACTAAATCATAGTAATTAATGTAATGTCTAATAAAATAAGTGTACATAAACATAAATGTAGTCAACAATACGTTATATTTGTATTGCTAATTTTTAAATTTTTTTAAGGGACAGTTTTGTGGGTTTGAACACTTACAGTATCTTTGAAATTTAGATTGTGTCCCTACAACCTGTTGTAACCTACAGTAACTAACAAGGAATTTATTGATTTAACTGAAAATAGAGAGGCTAAAATTCAGATGTTACAATAACCCCCTCACAAAAAAAAAATGTTTAAATATTCCTTGTACTAAATACTTCTAGATGCTGTAGCTGCAAAATAAAATGAGATTCCACTGTTCTTGGGAAATTACTACTTTTTTTTTTAGGGGGGGCTTGTTATGGCAGTTTTTTGTCTGCTTAATAATTCCTGTTTAAGGAAAAGTAATGCTACTGGAAGAGAGATTAGTACATTTTTGGCAACACTGTACAAGTTTACTGTGCAGCTCATATAACCTTTCAGATATATAAAATACACGCTTTTTAATGGAAGTTGGGGTTTTGTAGAGGAGTGTTGGCTGGTTTCTTAAATTTCTTTCAAAGATGAGCTCTTTTCGGTTATCCCGAAGCTACTGTAGAAAACCAATTTTTAATATGCACATTTTAAAAAATAATCAAGATTATAACAGGTGTAACAAAAGATGGATTATTTTTTTTAAATCTCTTATCTGGTCTTATACATACATTCTCTTGAAGTATCTAAGAAAGAGCCTCCAAGTCTCAAGAAATTAATGCACCAACTTCAGCTGTACCTTAATGTGAGCTGAGTGACTTACTTCCTTTAAATTGTCTGCAAAATGTACCTTTGAGAAATACTTTGCTTATTTCAAGGCTTCCTTCCAAATCCCAGTCTAGAAAAATTATCCCTTAAGAAGGCATTTGATATGGACAACAACTGATAGCATTAGCCATCTCCAATTCTGTGCACCCCAATGTCAAAATGTTGCTTTCTTTAAATTATATCTAGTTTATTTTTTTTCTTATTTTAATGGATTTGAAACATTTTCTAATTAGACCTAAGAACTGACATTAATACAATTCCTTATTATGTCTTTAAAATAAAACTTCTTATGTCCTAAAAAGAGTTTTAGATGAGATGCCTGGAAATTAATTTAGTTTCAGAGTAATTTTGCTGGGACTTTGAAAAAATAATTTGAGTTCTGTTTATTTCAAACATGCTGAAATATCAAGTATTCTTTTATTCATTTCTCCTTTTTATATCATTGTTAACAATAGTAGAAATAGTTTTATGTCATATAATTTTTTATTCAGTTTGTTGTCTGGTTTTAAAGAGACAAGTTGTTTTTCTTTTTACTCTTATCTGGAGACATTCTCTTAAGACCTTTTTGAAGTTGTCTTGAAATATAAAAATAGAACATCTGTGACAGATCTGTTTTGAACATATTTCACATTTCAGGATCCAAGGAGATCTGGTGGTCTGTGGTATTCGCTTGTTAATTTCTTGATGAATGGGTAGAAAGGCCACGAAGTGCACTCAGTACAGCACGTCTTCCAAAGATAGATGATCTCAAATAAATTCTATTCCCAATCAGTTTTTGATTTGTTAGGTGTTAAACCAGTTCTTTGTAAGGACAGTGTTTACAAGCCTTGTAATGAGACAGCCCTGTGAGACCTTACTCTTCTTGCTGTAATTTTGATAAATGGAACTCTAATTCATAAAGGATATAGTGATTGAAGGGCAACTCCGGGTCTCGTACACTTTCATTTAGATAAATGTACACCTCAGTACAGCAAAACTGAGGTGCACTCAACAAAGTGATAAATTTAAACAACAGCCAAACCAGAGCTTTTTTCCATCAAGACAAAGAAGTGCCATTTACTATATTTCTTTGAGATAAATGTATGTTTAATATTATAATCCAGAATGGATTTTAGAAACATTTGTCTTGTTGCTAAGCTCCAAATTTGCCAAACTAATTTAATGCCTTCTGTTCTACCACGTTTCTTATATTGGTGTATGGCAATATTTCTGTAATCTGGTAACTGGAACCCTCATCACAAGGGATTTAAAATACACTAAAATTCTGGTTCTTCTGGTGCATTTTAAGTGCTAGTAATAATTTGGGACTTGGAACTTTTTTTCTTGTAATTTTAGAAATATGTCTTCGTGTATAAATAATTTTAAAGAATTGTCACTAATTAATCAGTTACTACATAAATGGTTGACTCTATGATTACTGCAAATTAGTACTTTTGAAGTTATTCATTTGAAGATTATCACATTTTGTAAAGCTTAGAAACTTCTGTAACACTCATTAGAACTACCAAAAAGGCAGAGAACAGCCTTTTCATGCTTTCTTCCTCTGCTGTGTTAGTTCATCTCAGGCTCAGTCTCCTTCAATGTCAAACGCTTCACAGCAGGAGCTATTACTTGTGTCAAATGATGCTAAAATCCCTTGTAGTAAACACAAGTGTAATAGGATCCTGATCTAGTGATTAAATACTCAGGGCAATTCTGATGTAATAAAACTAAAGGTCTGTTACAGTACATTACTCCTTTGCGTGTTTCCAAACTCCTACAGTTCTTGCTCCTTTTCGTGAATCAGGGAAAAAAATTACACCCACCCACTCCCACAAAAGAACCAAAACAAGCAAACAAACAAAAACAAACCAAACAAAAAAAACAAAAGCTTGGACATAATACTGAAAACTTTTCCAACCATTAGTTACTTGATTCAGTTTTAAATTGGGTGAATAGTTATAGTTAGTTGTACTATGTAGTAACCTGTGCAAGTGAAGTAGGGATCACAGCCTAATAGCTGAACACAGCAAAGCACGGTGTATTAGTATATAATGGCATTGGCATATACTGTCTTAATCGCTATCAGTATGTTCCTAATGGAAAGAACAACAAATAGGAAAATTAGTGATGCTGTCTGTAATTTTGTCCTTGGTGAAAAAAATGGGAGTTTGCTTACTTGTTTGTAATTTTTCTGCTCTGTAATTTCAGAAATGGCAATTGGGATAATAGCAATAGTATACAAAAGATTAATATTAGGCAATGTAAAACATGAGGTTGTCTCAGCCCGTGGGGAGTCCAATATCAAGTGGCATGCTAACAGTGATATTCAGAGTAAACACACTAACGGAAGAATATGCCTCCAGCATTTTTATTTATATGGTATGACTCTTCTGTGCACAGACTAATTAAAAAACATATAAGATAAAATCATGACACCTTCCCCACTGTTTGTAATAACAAAACTGCCTGACACATTAGTTCCATTCCATGCATCTGTCTTCACTAACTTATCTGTTTACTATATTCCTCTTTGTTGTCCTCTATTAATATGAGGCCGTGAGTTTTATACTGGGCTTTACCACATGATTTTACACCTGCCATAATAGTATTTGTCATGTGAAGTTCAGACGTTGTGGAAGGCAAACAAAATCCACACGTGCCTGCTTTGGCTCAGATGTCACTCATTGTTCTGTAGCTTAGTAGTAAGCAAATCTCCAAATTATCATACAGAAAGGAGAGATTAGATCTGGGCTTTATTTTTTGATTGGCAGAAGTGGAGATGCATGGTCCAAGGTGAAGATGCAGGGTTTTCTGTTTAGGAAAAAAGCAGAAAGTTTTCTCTCTATTAGGCTACTATGAGTCTGTAGTACTGCAAACAAAACTAATGGTCTCTCCCCATCCAAGAAAGAAACACCGCACAAATGTCACAACAGTACCTGAAAGCTATTTATAATATGTAAATTACTATCATCTGACCACGTTATGATTAATTTCTTACATCATGTGAATAAACTCTGGTAAGCACTAGTAGGACCTTCCCAAAATATAAGATGGTGTATCTCCTGCCATAAGGAACCATCAGTCTGAATAGAAAAGTCAGCGTAGGCAAGAAGAAAGGGTAAGACATTCCTGTGTAGTCCTTTGAGGTAATTGGCACATTTCCATACACCACCATGTTTATTGTGCTCCTTAAAAACACACACACAGATGCACACCAAAGTTCCCTCACCATGCTTGTCCTTTTTTAATCTTTTCTGAATCTCTGCACAGCCTACCATGTTGTTACTCTATGCTGAGATAACCCATCTCCTACTTCACCATCCTGTCCCACCTATCTTTAAGATTAAAATCATGACAGATTTTGAATTCCCAAAAGCAACTGCTTTATTTAGAGTAGGTGGTTTGAGCTCTGAGAGTTCAGTCAGTCAGGACATCAGGAACCCAAGAGAAACTCCTGCTGAATTTCCAACAGGTGGAAAACTGATGGAACAACATTGGACATAAAGCAAATAGCAATTATTAGAAGCAGGAGAGTCTTTGTGAAACAGTTTGTATTTTATTCGAGTTGTATTCTGAAAAACAGGATAAGGCTGCATGTTTTGTAAACCATGATAAAGTTTTTGAAATGTTCCTTCTCTTTTTTGATAAAGATGATTTATACTGTATTTATTTTTACTACTTGACTGTGGTTGTTTTCTATTTAGAATATTATTTAGTCAAATTCACAACATTTGTAACTTTTTTAAGGCACTGAAGAGGATGTAGTGAAGTCAAAGAAAACTTTCCGAAGTCAAGCTGTGGTAAATCAGAATGCAGAAACAGAACTTATGCTGGAAGGAGATGATGATGCTGTTAGCCTGCTCCAAGAGAAAGAGATTGACAACCTTGCAGGTAATTATATTTTTCATTACGACTAAGATATGCACCAAAAGGCTCTTTTGAACTTGTTAGTTCTTAACTTTTGTGGCTAGTGAATTAATATTGACAGCGAAGTGTGCAACTGCAGTACAGATTATTTACTTTTTAGTTTTAATATGATGTCCTACTTCCATGAACTAGGGGAATTGATTACAAAGCACATGCCCATTGCACAGCGTTTCAGCAGAGATGTGAGAAATGGCAATAACTCAAGTGCTTTTATTACTGCCTGTGGGAACGTCTCTTCTTAATGGTGAAAATGGAAATGTGGACTAATTCTGTAACTCAGGGTTTTGTGAGTCAGAGTGTGGTTGTGCAGATTCATGACCTGATCCCAAGTACCACGCAGCTCGTGGGAGAGACACCTGAGCTGGCACCCACTTCTCTCACTGATGGAGTTAAAGGGGTTCTGCAGTACCTCAACCCATCTGCTACAGCAAGGGAAAAAGTTGCCTCTTGTAAACAGGATCTAAGAAGGAATGAAACTGTAACCAAGCTATGAACTTCATTAGTTAGCAGATGAGCTGAGAATGAATCCTCTGTAAAAAAGTACATGAGATCCCTTCTGGTCCCTTCCCCCTGTACAAAGGTATGCAGTGAGGGCTCAGTATTAATCATCTTCTAGCAGCTTCTGTTACAGTTCTGTTTGCAATCCTACTTTTCTTGGAAACGTAGTCTGGAAAGAAAGGCATGCAGAGATTTGAAAATGCACTTTCCTCTCAAACGAGATAAAAATATGAGAACTGTGAGATGTAGTATGAAATTTTTATATATTTAAAATACATTTATTAAATTACTCCACTTGGGAAGTTTTGTGATGTCTCAGGGGGTTTTATCTGTGTAATTGAATTTCTAAAATAGCTACCTTTGCTCCTGCACTTTCCTCCGATGACAAAGTGGAAATTTGTACCAAATATAAAATAATAAATAGATGGTAAAAACGAAACAAAAGAAAACAAACAAACAAATGAGCAAAAAATTCCTACATGAAAGTTGGTCTCGTGCTTTGAAACTAGAGCAGAGCAGAGGGAGAACATAAATGCTTTTATTTGAGACAAGCCTTCAGTATATGATTATCACAGTTAATATGTCAATCTGCTTTCTTCCTCAATCTGCAGCTAACCATTGCTAAGACACTGTTGTCTTAAGTCAATAAAATAGTAAGACAGGCAGGACCATTGGTGAGATAATTTGATTGATGTTCCTTTCTCCTTTAGAAGCAAAACTCAGTACTGCTTTGGTGAAGTTCTTATATCTAAGAACAGTGCTTCCAACTAAATCTGCATACAGTAGCTATAGTTTAAAGGCTGCAATATGCAATTACATTGAAATACTGATTAGAACTGTGAAATAGACATGAAAAATTCTTGCACAGTTTGGAAAATCTCACAGTCAGCTATTAATTTCTTATACATAATATATACCTGATATTTTAATGTGTCCTTAAGTATTTCTGTGCAATGTACCCTTTTAACAGAGAGCACTACATATATGACATCCCCTGCTCCTTCAGGACATGCCACAGTAGTTCTGGTCTTTTCCTTTTACAGTTTGTAGAAATTGGGAGATATTGTTGGTGTTAGAAATTACAGAAATCTAAGCAAATTAACTTTTGAAATAATGTCAGGAAGTTTGGCCTAACATTGTCAGAAATTAACCTTTCTGTTCCCTGCCAACACTAACAGGGCAAGCACCATGCTTCCAAGTGTGGTGAGGTGATGTAGCAGTGCTGTATGTGTACAAAAAACGGTGAATGTCTCAAAAAAAAAAAACAACACATTCCATCACCTGATTTTTACTATCAGTTAAACTGCAGCCTTTGCAGCTCAACTCTTGCTCATTTTTGAAGCTGAAATGATTTTCAGAGTTAATAGTCACACACATTGTATGTGTCTTCTATAAATTTTACAAGTCAGTGAAAAAAAACCCTGAATCCCTGCACACCCTCTTTTTCACTGCATGATTTTGCATATAATGATGCCACTGTTTTCCACTGTTTTCAGTATATGCAAAGTGACTCTAACACTTGAATCCAGTAACTGAAATAAGAAAAACAGTAGGCAAGAAGGTGGGTTTCATGCCTGAAAATGTTAGAGCAACTTCTGACAGCTCTGAAGAGCTGGTCCCAGTAAAGCCACACTGTCCATTCTTGTCTAATTTTAAAGAGTTATGTAGATTCAGTGTATGTGATGTGGAAATCTTGGAGATATATCACGATATGGTATATCACAACATCATTTACATCTAGTAAGATGTGGAATGACACATAGGGATTTCTATATTCAGATATACCTCCAATTTAACTTTAAAGTTTAAATCAATTTAAACCTGATTTACAATGATTTGGATTAGGAATTAAACAAAATCATTTTAAACTAGATTTAAATTGATTTAAGATTGTCCACATTTAACTAAAACAGTTTAACATTGTTTATTCCATGAAACAAAGGCACCTTCTAAAAAGACAAGTCTTTAGGTTTTAGAAAACTTCCAACTAAGAGAATATAAATATTACAATATTTTGATTTGTGAAGTTAAAACTAAAAAGAGGGAAAGTTTGAAACAGATTGAGACTGTTCGTACAAAGTTATCTATACATACCTTTTGTTCCAGAGACTCTTTATAGTTTTTCATCAACCATGTGGCACAAATCAATGTAAAGTAAGTTCACTTTGATAAATTACATATGGGATGGAGAATTTTTTAGTTAATTATAGTCTGAATATTTTTATTATATAATCTTAGTATTCCATATGTTGCAAAGGCAGTTGGTCAGATTTCTTTATATTAAAATCAGATTCCATGTTATTATTGTCTTAGAATTATGACTTCTAAGTTTTAGCTAAAGCAGGATTTTAACTGTCTTCGAGTATGAGTTATCAAAAGATGTTGTTCTTGTTTTAGCATTTACATATTAAAATATTTTACATTTTTCTGTTTGTTTTAGCTCCTTTTCTTCCCAGACTGTTCACTTCAAGAGGCAAGTCACATCTCTGTTAGAACTAATGATTGAGATAGCCTAGTCAATTTTAACAGTTTTCTAATATATTGTGAATCTATGGGTAATACAAACAAATCCACTGTAGTGAGATGATATTACTAACTCCTCTCCTTTTCATTGCCTTTTTGATTTTCTAATGCTGCAATAGGGCTCTTAAATACTGACCTTTTCTCTTAAGAGCCTGAGAATGCAAATTTGCTAACAGTTTGTTTTCTATTTAGTAGGTGATTTTTTCAAAATTAAAAATATATGGATGTATTCTAATATTGTAAGCTGGCGTTTCCAAAGGGAAATATGTTTTAACAGATAATTAAGATTCTTTCACCAAACATTTTTTTAAAACACTGATCTTGCATTAAAATAGGTCATTTAAAAAAAAATAACAAAACAACAAACAGAATAAATCTTGAACCACTAAGGTTTTATGAATTTTACATTTTAGAAATACATTCTCTTCTCTTTGTTCTATAGTTGCAGTTGACTTGCTGAGAATTGTTTGTGCACATCCAAGAACAGAATTTAGCCTTAGTGACATTTTTGAAAGATACATGTTTTGTAACTGGAGCATGTTTCATCTATTTGTCGTATGGCTGGTGGCAACAGCAAATAGGCCCCAGACAAGCAAAGTATTGCTGATGAAGTCTTTTGCTGCTCTCTAAGGAGTAGCTTCTAGAAAGAAAAAAGGAAATAAAGATAGGAGGATATGAAGCTTTGGGTTATTTTAGGAAGACAAAAGGCTTTGGCAAGCATCTGTCTGGTTACTTACATGGGCTCAATCAACTCCAAATCTGACTTCCTCATAAGCCATGGTGAAGTACAGTCTCACAACAGTCTTGCAAGAATACATATTATGTGCTCCTTTATACAAGAAGACTGTGCAGCCCATCCAAATAAACCCAAGGAAAGCCACTAACTGCCTTTGCTGCATCTCGGTCTTAGCATTTCTTAACCTTCACTACAGAATCTACCCTTCTTCTTGGACATCTGTCTGTAAGTGGAAGGAAACCCCCCACAATGCAAATGTGCTGGGAAGGTTTGAGTGAGACACAGCATCCCAGCACTGCCCTAACTTGTAGCAACTCTGAATTTCAGTGTAGGAATATTTGTAGAAAGCAACATCACTACTGCTAAACAAGAACTGATCTTTCATCCAAGCCAGCATGGGTAGCTAGTCCATATTGGCTTGAGGAATAAATATGATAAGCCCTCTATCCAAACTCTCGGTAGTGTGCAGAGTGTAATGACTTACTGCCCTGTGCTAAGGAACACACTGGCTCATGAGGATTTGACAGCTTTTATTATTATAAATGAGATATAAGACCTTTCACTTCCAGGTCATCTGTTTGAAGTCCAGGCAAGACTGGTGGTAACCAAACATTATCAACATCTGGTTTGTGGCCTATGCAAAATAAGCCTTTTGTCTCATTTCAGACAAACTAACAGAAATCATCGTGATTTTTGAGCAATTTCCTATTGAAAAAATATTTCAGGCTGTCATTAGAGGAAATTGGAATAGTGCCAAAAGTTCTACTACATAGAGTTATAGTTAAAATTGTATAGCAGTACCTAAAAAAAAAAAATAAAAATAAATAATTTAGCCCTTAGGGAAATTTTCTATTCCAGGTTCTAACAAAGGACTCATTTACATTTCTGAAATTATTTTGAAACCTTGCATAGGGCCAGATGCAGTAATAAAAACACTAAGACACAAAGGAACTGCATCTAAAGCCACAACAAGCTCACAAAATAAGTATTTGGGATAGAAAACTTAAATAAGATTGACTCATCTTTATGTATATATAAAATATGTGTTTAGTATTTATACATATACATATTTAGTTACAGTAACATTTCTTATGGCAAAAACCTGACACTGAATTTTCTTTACAAAAGTTGACCAGTGTACACAATCTCTGGTAAGCAAAACTGTTTGCAACTTTTTCTTACCTATTCTTAAGGCGTAATGAAGGGGCATATTTTCTTGGTTTTGATTCTGTTGCCATCTCAAAATTATTTTAATGTATGTAGGGTCATTTCTATTTTTTAAAATAGACAAGCAGTAAATGTTCTTAATTAAAGAAAAGAACAATAACGTCAGCCTCTACTGGGAAGGCAGATTTTCAAATTATTCAATTTTGAAGGGAAAAAGCCCTATCATTTGTTTGGGGCACACTAGATAAAGTTTTGTTACATTATCTGCTGTCAGAGTAATGGGTTGAAAGAAAAAACATTATATTGCCTCCAGCAGCTACCACATCCTACCCAGGAGGTTTTGAAGGAGAGGAATCATCTTCATCCCTCTCAGCTCCTGGAGAGCAAAACATGACTGTGGTTCTGAGGGCTTCCTCTCCCTCCCTGGTGTGTCCTCTTCTGCTATGCTGGGAAAGCCCTGCTGCCCATCACGTGCTCTCCTTCTACTGCAGCAGTTGCCATTCATACACCAGTGACTGTACTGGTCTGTGGGGGTCAAATGAGGCAGAAAGCAGCAGCCACGGGAGAAGCCCAGGAAGGACTGTAACAAATACACAGTGATGCTTCCTAGTAACTCTCTCTGTTTCCAACAGTTTGCACCACTGGGGCTTCCAGACTCAGAGGTAGTAGTTATTCTCTTTTTCCTGTTTTCTCTCTCTTCTCTCTCTTGTACTTTCTTTCCCTCACTCTCTTCTCCTCCGTGTCTGGAGGTGGGTAAGGTACCTTAAGTGCTTCCATGTTTTATGTTTTTTTTTCTTTAAGAAAGCATGTATGTATATGTGCACACTCAAATACATCAGTTAAATAACAAATATCAAAGTTTCATTAGAAAACAAAAAAAAGTCAATGTTTCTCCTAGTTTTCCTAGATTCTCAATGGAAACTATTCACTAGATTCAGCATGCACTTGAGTAGTTTCCTCCCCTCAAACTCCATTTTTCTTGCAAAATAGTGTTCGTGATAGGAATTTCATTGGAGGGGGTTGCTTGTTTGGGGAAGGGACAAGAATGTGAAAGAAGATTTATTCTTTTTTGCTTTTTATGGTACACATATAGCCACACAAACCTTGTACTTCTAAACATGGAAATCTAATTCATCCAGATTTCCATAGTTTCTGCTTGTTATATATTCAGATTTTGATCCTCAGTTCTAAGTATAAAAAAGAAAAACACATTTGTATTAATTTAATTTAGAGTATAAATTCAGGCATAAACTGAAAACAGTTATACTTTTGATATGTATTTGGCTTTCACATTGAAAACAAAAAAAAGAAAAGCCCCACAGTTTCTATAACATACTATTTTTAGGTATCTCAATGTTTATTCTAAAATTTTTTTTGCATTACTATCCAAAATAGCTTCATATTTTGTAAGGTGGTTGTCAGTCACATATGATAGTGCTCCTAAGCATAGTTTTGAAGCGCTCTTCTCTTTGCATGTTATCACACCCCATTCTAAGTCTGAGCATCTTTGATTTTTAAAGTGGCAGCTGCATTTTCTTCTTTCCAAACTTTAAAATTAAATCTAATCAAACGTTGTTGTTTTGTGTTTATAGAAGGCTCTGAGAGTGCTTCCTGTGCTCTAACTGTCCACTCATACCAGTCTACTTAAATTTCTTTTTTCCCCCTAACTTGCAAAACTTTTTATTTCAAACTTCCCAGGCTGCAGAATTAGGCTGCAATGGAGCCTATGAGTGCATGCTTGCTGAGTGCATAGGTCTGTTTCTTCTCCCTGTCCCAGGTTACCACACCCTGGATGGAACTGATTAGCTGATCAAAGATCAAGCTGATGAGCTATCTGATATAGAGGAGAGAGACTTCAGAAATACAGACCTAGACAGAAGGATCCAGACTCCACAGTTCAGCACCTTATTTTGTCTTCACGATGCATTTGATTTCCACATAAAAATCCCTGTTCTTCACAAGACCCTGTGCTATCTTCACAAGATAGCAACAGACCTATGTAGATTAGTGGTAGGACTGTATCCAGAACTTTCACTGACCTATGGACAGGATTTTTGCTTTGTTGTTGTTATTTTGACAAGCTAGAAAATCAGTCAAGGAGGCAGTTTGGTTAGTCTTTGTTTCATTGGTGAGAAATCCTACAATATTCAGCCTCATCCAGTGCATTTGGACAGTCATCAATGGTAGCCTGTTACACAAGTGCTTCTAGCTTGGCTTTCTAAAGAAACAAGGTTTATGTGAACATCCTCTGTCAGCCTCTGTCTTGTGACTTCTGACCCTGGAAACCATTTTGAACAAACTTTAACACAGGAATAACAATTCCAGAAGCAATAAAATTCCTGCAATGAAATCAAGTCATTAAGGAAAAAAGCCTACATGACAGAGCCTGCCGCATCAGTTCTCATTTTTATTAGGTACTAGAGAATATTTGTGGGAGAGTCTTCTGGAGTTATCTTACTATCATACAATCATAGGACAGTTTGGTCTGGAAGGGACCTTAAAGATCATCTAGATCCAACCCCCCTTCCATGGGCAGGGGCACCTCCCACTAGACCGGGTTGCTCAAAGCCCCATCCAACCTGGCTTTGAACACTTCCAAGGAGGGGGCAGCCACAGTTTCTCTGGGCAACTCATGTCAATGTCTCACCACCTTCACAGGAAAGAATTTCTTCCTAATATTCAGTCTAAATCTACCTTCCTTTAGATTGAACCCATTTTGCCTTGTCCTATCTCTACATGCCCTCATAGAAAGTCCCTCTCCAGCTTTCTTGCAGGCCTCCTTAAGGTACTGGAAGGCTGCTATAAGGTCTCCCTGGAGCCTTCTCTTCTCCAGACTGAACAACCCCAACTTTCTCAGCCTCTCTTTACAGGAGAGGTGCTCCAGCCCCCTGATCATCTTTGTGACCCTCCTCTGGACTGGCTCCAACAGCTCTATGTCCTTCTTATGTTGAAGACTCCAGAACTGGACACAGTACTGCAGGTGGAGTCTCACAAGAGTGGAGCAAAAGGGGAGAATCACCTCCCTTGACCTGCTGGTCACACTTCTTTTGATGCAGCCCAGGATACCATTGGCTTTTTGAGCTAGAAGCGCACACTGCCAACTCACATTGAGCTTCTCATCAGCCAACACCCCCAAGTCCTCCTCAGGGTTGTTCTCAATACATTCTCTGCTTAGCCTGTATTTGTGCTTGGGATTGCCCCAACCCATGTTCAGGACCTTGCACTTGTCCTTGTTGAACTTGTTTGCACAGGCCCACCTCTTAAGCCTGTCAAGGTCCCTCTGGATGGCATCCCTTCCCTCCAGTGTGTCAAACACACAGCTTGGTGTCATTGACAAACTTGCTGAGGGTACACTCAATCCCAACATCCATGTCACTGGCAAAGATGTTAAACAACACCCATGCCAATACCAACCCCTGAGGAATGCCACTCATCACTGATCTTCACTTGGACATCAAGCCATTGACCGCAAATCTTTGAGTGTGATCATGCAGCCAATTCCTTATCCACTGAGTGGTCCATCTCTTGAGTCCATGTCTTGCAGGCAAGGATGTTGTGCAGGAGAGTGTCAAATGCTTTGCACAAGTCCAGGTAGTTGACATCAGTTGCTATTCCCTTATGCACCAATACTGTAGCCCCTTCATAGAAGGCCACCAACTTTATGGGAAAGCAAAAAACATGCAATCAACCAATAGACACAGTTACATTAGAAAACATTCTTTATTCATTCTGGTGGTGGTGTTTAGGGATACTCACATTTTCAGAAAATTTTGAAGTTACAACTGTGGCATTCTTTCAAATATATCTGACTAATTACATGCTGATGCAACAACTTATTTCTTTCTTCCCACATACATATAGGACTATCTAACCAAATAAGTGAACTTCAAAATATCACAAGCTATCTTGTATTTCCTATAACACTTCCCTTCACTACAGTCTCAAGAAGTATTAGGCTTACAGTATATTCTGAAGAGCTTTTCCAGAACGAAGACTGGAAGAAATGAAAGCTGAGGGCTCACATCTTTTGTTTCATTTGTAATCAATTGAGCTCTGTTGGCATGACAAGGTACACAAGCTGGACTGTATAAGACACCTGTCAAGTTTAGTTCACTTAGTCTTGCAACTAGGATTTGATTCCTCATGTTCCTTGACTCTACGATGCTATCTCTGCTTTCTCCTTTCTTCTTCCAACATTAAATACGCTCTTCTAAGGTGTGTTCTTTCTGTTGCTTATTAATTAAATAGACAGCTATAGTGTTTCTTTCGGAGAGAAAAACTGTCACTTGTATGGGCGTGTTCAGCATCACTTAAGGTTTTCTAGATTGAAAAAAATTACTTTAAATTTTTCCTGAAAATGAGGGGGCAGCTAGTGCGGGTCATAGTGCATGAGTGTCGTATACTCACATCTGGATGCACTGCTTAATAATCAACTTCTTAGATTCTAAACCAGCTTAAATTACTCAGTTCTTCCAAGGTATAGCTTCAGGCAAGAACACACTGTATGAATCTAATTTTGAAGTGGCAAATATATGCATTGCAGTAGTGAGGTCCCTATCCCAAATATTTATGTTTCTGACCAGCTGTAAATCATTAAAGGGAGTCTTGATTATTATTAATACCTGATCATCTGGCAAGTTGGCACTCCAACATGTCCTGAACCCATGTAAACCACTCAGAGCTGAGAACAGTTCAGAGGTTCTCATGTCTGCCACAGGGCGAATCAGACATTACCTGCAAAAGGGGGCAAAAGTTGATCTTCTGAGTTGCTTTAGGCTGACACACGGCTAATTGTTCCATGGGACTTTCAGTGAGAAGATACCTAATAAGAGTAACTTTGGTATGGTATTGGTCTTGTCTCTACACATTCTGTAACCATTCTATTAAGTGGTTGCTTTCTATCACTCTTTGAACAATATAAAGGGATACTTATTCCTAGGAATACTGTGAACTACTTTTTCCATCAGGAAGAAGTACTGTTTTGTATTTTTCTTTCAATGTGACCTGGAAGGTATGAAATTCAAATAATAAATTTACCTGCGGAGGTGCACATGTCACTTAATTCAAATGTATGGAAAGTATGCATATGTTCAAGAGAAAATTACTTCTTTTTTTAAACAACACTATCTTTAACTGTTTTCACAATCTTGTCAAAAATTTATTTCTTACTATTTTATTCACAATTGTAATACGTAAGATTATTTTTATTTACTTTTTTTTAATCAAACACATTTGTTTGCTGTTATGGCACCACTTAAGAGAATTTAGTTGCTGTGGATTATTTTTGTTGAAAAGGACTATTGAAGTTGATCTTTGATGTTAGTAGTAGTGCTACATGCTTTTTAAAGGAAAGGGGGGAAAAGTGGGGAAAATTTTTGATATCAGGGCCTACCCACACTGGCAATGACATTTAAACGAACAATAAAAATCAATCCCTCCCTCACAATATAAAACATATGATTGTGCAAGAGTAAAAAGGCAACAAAGAAAGCTTGGATATCTCTGAAAACAGGGGAAAGGAATCAGGGTTGTTATTCACTAGAGGGGAAGAACAATATTATGGTCATGTTTAGGGTTAGATTCTGGTTTTTGCAATCAAAAAGTTGTGCGAATTATTCTCTTTATTGAAACTATTGAAAGTGATATGTAAAAGGAGCTGTATATATACACTCATATAAAAGCATCGACTTGAGTGAAGTAGTTACTCCCTGTATCTGCTATAGTGGAGAACAAATTGGGGGCAACCATCCTCATGTAAGTTCAATATATTTACTGCAGAAGCCTTTTTAAAGAGTAGTTTGGATCAGATTTATGATGGCAATAGGAACAAAAAAGACTAAATTCTGTGAATTGTTTTTTAGGAATCTTATGTTGTTTACTTGTTTTTTACATGGCAGTGCATGTGTTATACTAATGATGTTAATTGGTTGAAATACTTTTCTGACTACAGAGCTTTTCCCAAAGGCTTCTGGTGCCTATACTTGTTTCTGCTTGTGTGCTGTGTGATTTATATTACAAGAAACAAAAGGTTTTGTGTGATTTTTGTGTTATGTATAAGTTGTTTCAAGTATAAGGATTTCTAATAATTTTAAATGCAAGTCAGTGTCAGATACACTTGGCTTTAGAGTTGAAGTGCTGAGGGAATTTCAGTTGTCTTATTTCAGGTACCTTGTCAGTGATTTGTAATAATTATTCTTAATATTTAAAATTCTTGTTTAAGTACTGTATCAAACTACAGAATGTAGTTTAGGCAAACTATTTTGCATAGTAAATTTATTAATTTCAGCTAATGTTTTGTGTTTTCCATGTTAAACAGTATATGAAACAAGATTGGTATTTTTTTCTTTTAAAACAGTGTCAGCTAAAAATTAAATATGACAATATTCACCACTTTTTTGCAGAATAATTACCAGTAGATTGTAAAATTAAATTGGTCTAGCTGATTGGATATGTTTTCAAAGTATTTGTCTGAGACAGTATTTTTTCCTCTATAAATAATCACCAAAATATTATTTAAATAATTAGACCTTTAAGTCTGCAGCAGGTAAATTGCTTGTTTCATGATCCAGCATTTAAAAGTATATATCTTATCCTACTTAGGAGTAATTATGCCCAATGATCTTAGTAAATATACCTCCGGTGTAATTTTCAGGCTCATAAATGTAACACATCTTTAGCTCTTACAGTTAAAAATGTCAGTTTATGAAAATTAAAAAGTTTGAAA
Organism: Aegotheles bennettii; assembly: GCA_013398125.1. Lineage (NCBI taxonomy): Eukaryota > Metazoa > Chordata > Aves > Caprimulgiformes > Aegothelidae > Aegotheles > Aegotheles bennettii. Next base: position 54,671 of record VZRW01001005.1, on the reverse strand, counting down.
TAACAAGTTCAAAGTACCACTCTTTGGGAGTTTTCCTTAAGAGATGTAATCTTCTGGTATTGCTTTAGCAGGAAACTCTTTCACCTAGTAGAACTTTTCACTTGCTTTGAGTCTCTTTACTTGAACTTGGAAAAACACAAGAGCTAAGATGCAAGAGCTGAATACAAGGACTGATCTCTGTTTAACAAACATTAACAGAGGGGAGAATAAAGATTACATTCTGCTTTTATTCAGTGGGACCTTCTAATCCCACAATCATTTACTTTTGGAAAGGAAATATTATTTTTAAAATGTATATGTGCGGTAGCGTTTATTTTAGAAATGTAAATCACATGTGCCGACCACAGGGATCAGGCACAGTGGAAAACTCCCCATTTGAACAGGCTACAAGACGTCTGTAGCCCAAGTGATTCCTGGACGGGATTTAAGGCCAGAACTTCTTGGTGAGGTTGCTGCCTCCCTGCTATGGGCCGCCCCGACCGCTTCAGAGAGGTCGAGAGGAGGCAACGAAATGATCATGGAAAAGAGATGCTCTTGCTTAGAGTCCCGACAACTGACAAGCGCTCTAGACGCGTGTCCTCTCCACAAACCCCGGGCTGCTCGGTGAAGCGGAGCAGCCACAGGTTCCCCGGAGCTGGGAGAGAAGCGCCCTCGGTGTGACCGGGGCGGGAGCGCCCGGCAGCGCCCGTCCCCGTGTGCGGCTGCCGGCCGGTGCCCGGGGCAGCCCAGCGCCGAGCGCGGCCGGAGCCGCTGCGCTTCGCCTCTCGGGAGCTGCAGCCGCTCAGGGGATGGGTATTTGCATGCCCGGCAAACGCGCAGCTCGCCGCCGCGGCGGGGCCGGGAGCCGGAGCTCGTTATATTCCCCGCATGAGAATGAGCCTGTCCCGCGGCTCTTGGCTCAGGTGTGCCCGGCTTTTGTTTCATTACATCAATTGGGTTTGGGAAGGGGACCCAAAGCTTCCCGGTAGCTCGATGCCATATGGAAAATCTGCAGTATTTTGATTATGCACTATGTAAACATTTTAATATCGGATCCTGAAAACCCAGAGACTATCCCAAAGGGGATTAAAACATAATCCTCTCTCTATATAGCTGTAGTGGATTAATTTCATATTCTCTCAGTGGCTGGCTTGCTCCCTGAAGGCTACAACAAAAAGACTCAGTGCTCTTTAAACATGCTATGGAATTGGAAGTTGTAATTGGAGATTTCCAAAGGACAAGTGTAAAAATGACACACTGCTAATACCGAATATTTTTTTTTCATTTTGTGCTTTCAGGAGAAAAAAAAAGTCTGGAAAGATTTTTTGTAACTCAGTTTGAACACCCCTTCCCCCGAAATCCCGTAATTTGACCACTGTTTATTATGCTTTCTGCTTCTTTTTTACCAAAAGAGAAAAGAAAAAGAAAACAAGCAATTAGAAAAAAAAATAAATAACAATACCCAGCTCACAAGCAAACGTTTTCTCATCTGGAAAGTACAATAACGCTTATTCCTTCTCGCATTTTAATATCTCTGACATGTTTACATTGCGACAAATCTAAAGTGTCATTTGAGCAGAACACAGGGCCCAGGTACTGGTCTGGGAGCTCGGAGCCTTTTCTCGGGAGGAGAAGGAGGAAGCCAGAAATCCCCGATTTCCCCTGTGTTCAGTAGCGGGCTAAGGAGTGAATGTCCCCTTTCCCTCCACATCCACCCCACGCTTCTGCAGCTCTGCCCCCCCTCTCCAGTACGTGAGTGCATCTCGCTAGCACACCCGCTAGCCGGGGTGCACCCATTGTCTTCTTCTGTATGTCAGATTATAGGTTTTGGCCTTTTAACCATTAAATAGCGGTGGCTTTATTTTTATTTTAGCCGCGCAACACCAGGGAAAAGAGGTAATTGGATTAAATTGATGGTCTTCCTTCTGGGATTCAGCAAAGCCCACAAAACGCCTCCTTAAAATGATAGAATACGGGGTCGTTTCCAGGACCGAAGGCGCTTTCCTGCCTGCACAAAGGCCCCGGAGCCCATCACCGTGCACCGGACCAGGCGGCGGCTCCCGGCCGCGCTGCGGGGCAGGACGAGGGGAGGGCTGGGACGCTCTGCTTGAGAGGGCAAGTGCTTCTGCAGGGCAGGGAGCCGCTGCCTGCCCAGACCCCCCTTCTGTAAACACAAAGAAAGGGGGCCTGGGGAATAGAAACCCAAATCCACTTGTAATCGTACAAGAGAATCGGGCGTAATTACTTGAGCAACCTAGATGAAGATTGATGAGGCTTTAAAGCGGCGTTTCGGATCGATCGCCCTGCCCTTTGGAGCCTGCAGCCGGGCTTCCCCGGCTCGGCTCGGCTCGGCTCCCTTCTCCCCGCTAAGGGACGGAGAGAAGATGGAGGCGACACGGGGAGAGCAGCAAAGCGAGCCCGGCGCATGTGATTCCGATCAGCTGACTGGGGTCAAGAGGCTACCCCGGTTTATTAGGAGATGGAAAACAATAAAATGAAAGAAAATAGAGTCTGTATCAATATTTTCCAGCCCGCCACGCTGGGCTGCTGAAAGCTGTCACTGAAACTGTGCGGTTTAGCTTCTCCTTGTACACACAGTAATCCGTCCTTCCTCTTTATTTATTTTGCAGCATAAATGACAAAGCATTGTGCAATAGGGTCTCAAATGGGGTGTTACAGTAACGTAAAACATTAACAACATGACAGTGAGATGGGCCGATACAGGACTAATTTGGGCTAAGTGAGTAATTTGAAGTGTTGCTCGCAAGACCTGGTAGTAAAGTGTGCTTGCGGTGCTGAGGGAGGAGGAGAGGTCGGGTCCAGGGCTGTTAGCCCTGCTGCGACCCGCAGCCCAGGGCTTGGTCCCGCCGCGCCGGGCCCTCCCGCTCCCGCGCCGCCTCGTCCCCAGGGAGACGGGCGCCTGGGGACCCTGCTCTCCGAGCGAGGTCTTCCTTTACGGCAAGGAAGAGTTTACACGCACTCAGCACCCAAACTCTTTCTAGCATTCCCTGAGACGATGGGTTTGCCAGTTTCTAAGAGGTGTGTCAGCCGGGTGCTGTACCCGGTTCCTCAGTGCCGAGGCTTGTTTGGCCGTGTGTCAGCTGTGTGTTTATGTCCGTGTGTACAAACTACCCCACGCGCTTTAGTGCTTACCTCTAGAAGGGTGTTTTGTGTTTAATCTTTTAATTAGAGCAAGTGAGCTTCCTAAACACCGGCAGGGGCAGATTTAACAGTAGTTTGCATTCGTATTGAAGATATGATGGCTATATATGGATGGATATATGAAGGGATCCCCCGTTATCTCTCGCATTCAAGTGGAAGCTTTTTTCCTGAATTAAAACCTAACAATTTGTGCGGAGAAGGCTGCCTTTTACAATAGGTTGTCCCCACCCCGTCCTTTCAGTGCCCGTGCAAGTGTATCCTTAAGAAATATATTTGAGCGAAAGCTTGTTACAGTAATTTTAAAGGGATTAAGTGACAGCAAGTTGAAATGAAAACGATCTTGCCGTAAATATATTTAACGATGCCGGCCTTTGTGTGCGGTAGTATTGCAGTGGGCTAAAAAAATAAAATAAAATAAAAAATTACGATCTTTCGTGATACTTTCGGAGCTGAGCTCTGGACCCAGAGTTAAAAACAAAGCCCGCCGGGTCGATGGGGCCGGTGTGGCGGGCAGGACCCGCGGGATGCTCTGCCCCCGTCCGGCCCGGGTCCGGCCGCCGCGGGGACCCCTCGCTGCCGGGTCGAAGCTGCGCGTAACGAGTCGCCGCTATCGCACATAAACAGCGATAGTGTTAACGAGGAGCAAAAGGGCATGAAAAGAGAAGGGACCCACTTCTAAGAGGCAGCTATTTTTCACTCTAACCCCTCTGAATTTCTCTGCTGGCTGATTTATCTCGCAACCCCGGAGCACACGAGCTCGCTTCTGTCCTGACTGCGGAGTTCAAAGCGCTGACCGCGGGCAGGAGGGGAATAAACACGGCGGTTTACAAACAGAGTTTATTAGGGGGCTCGCCGGGCGCTGGCTTGGCGGGGGGAAGGGCTACCGGGGATGGGCCGGCTGGGCGCCTCCAACCTGACGCCGCTGCCCTTGCCTTGCAGGCCCCGTGGTCCTCAGCACGCCGGCACAGCTCATCGCCCCCGTGGTGGTGGCCAAGGGGACGCTCTCCATCACCACGACGGAGATCTACTTCGAGGTAGATGAGGATGACCCGGCCTTCAAGAAGATCGACCCTAAGGTGAGTGCGGCGGGCGGGCTGCCCCAGCCCNCTGCGTTTGATAAAAAAAAAAAAAAACAAAAAAACAACGCAATGTATTAATGATGTTAAATCCTCTATTACGGCAGCGTGCGCCTTTTCCAACAGCCTTTCGCTCGGTGCCTTTGTATGAACGTGGTCAGATTTAGTAGTTAAGCCAATTGCTCTGAAATCCCTGGAGGAAGCGGCAGTCTCAGCCCGCAGCCGAGACGCAGCGGAGGGTTTTACCCCTTCCGAGGCTATCGGAGAATCCCGTTATTTCAAGAACGTTAGTTTCCATGTAAGAAAATACGACGCATTTGAGTAAACACTGTTGAAATGCAAGTTAATGCTTATTTTCTGGGGAAAAAAAAAAGGAAATAGGCATGTACCCAAGACTTGATTCCTGGGAAAGCTCTGGTTTTTTCTGAAGTCATTTACTACTACAAATTCCCCAGCACCGCCCCCCCTCCCCCCACCTCCGCGAAAACTCCAGCCTAGCCGCTACAGGGCAGGGGTGCGTGACTGGAGCAGAAACCTTTGCGTGGCTCCGTCCCCGCGGGAGCGGAGCGGGGGCTGCCACCGGGGGGAGGAGAGGATTACGGAAGGGACGAGTGTTACAGGGCGCTCCTCTCGCCTGCATCTCTTTTTATTTTTATCGCTGTTGCTTTATTTCTTTGTTATTGCTCTGGAAAATGTTAGAAGAGAGAAAACGGGGAGGTACTTTTACAAAGACCTCCAGTGGAGGGTTTTCCCGTAGTAATATAAACAATTTCCAAGAAAATGCTAGCGACCCCGTCTGAGTGGGTTTGTAATATAGTGATTTCTCTTTTTCTCTCAAACTCATAACTTTCTTCTCAGTGCTGGGAAAAAAGATATTCTGTCACAGTCGCTGGGTATAACGGTTTCGTTAAACGTGCACCCGGTGGAAATAGTTTCTGGAGGGTGTTACACAGGCGATCGGCCTCTTTCAGCACTTGTTGACTGTTAGGGTACTAAAAAAAAATAAAAATCCGTGTTGTTATTCCGCTTTTTGCTCTTAAAGCCGTCTTAAAGAAATGCGTACTGAGAAGGACCACGCGTTGCAGCAGGAACAGGCAATTTTGAATCGCTCGCGGTTTTGTAGGCACGCACATGTTATTCCCTCTGAATGCCCTGGGAGCGCAGGGGCTTGATTTCTGGGAGTGCAACTGGCAATCTTATCACGTTCATAACGGATTTGTAAGTCAGAAGTAATATTGTTGTTCACTTTATTGGTGCCGGCTTGAACCTTTCACCTATAAATTTTATTTTCTTCTTTATTACTAGTTGCGCCCAAATGCTAGTTTTACCAGGCTCGCTGCCTCCTCGGTACGCTGACTGCTGCAGGGGTATGTTGTGTTTTCTCAGCTTTGTTCAAAACCCAGCACAAACACATCATCGCCGGATAGTAAAGCGTTCGAAAATAGATTTCTTTTCTGACGGCTGAAAAAGTGCTACTGCATTAATAACTACACCGGTGTCTGACGGTTGCTGGTGATCATCTGGAGCTAAATTCTAATGTGTTTGTACCACCAATATTTCCCTGTTCTACAAAACTATTCAAAATGCAAAATCAGGCGGCTGCCCTCAAGTTTTCTGTTTTGCAGGATTTAAAAAAAGCAGAACTCACAAAATATAGCTGCCTCTGTATTTTCAAGTAGGAAACTTGGTCCGGTATTGAAACGCTTACTCATTTGCATTTTACTTCATTTATTAGCTCGTAATTAAATAAATCAGCAACAGAAATTAAAATCTAAATCACGAAAGGTAATTATCCAGTGTATTTCAAGTGCATTTTCAAATATATAATTCCAATATTCAAGCGTTATTATATAAGCAGAATCCAAATTTCTTTTGAATATATTTAAATAACATTTCAAGTATATTTATGGAATGTTAGAAATAGAACAAGCAATATATATGAAACGAAAAATGTAAACTTGTTAAGTTCAGACACTTCAAAAGACAATTAACAAAAGTACCGTGATAAAATCTACCTTTTTAAATGGTATCTTCTCTTTAGCAGAAAATGTCCTTGAAGTATCCAAAATGGCAATTTAACTTCTGTTCACCAAATCACAAAACACCAACATCCACAATTTCAAAGACAATGCGAGATCACGATATCTGATACAAATTAAAAGGTACATTAGGGTTTGTTCAGGTGGCATATCCAAATAGCTTTTACTCACAGAGGGTTTACATAAAAATACCGGGTTTTGTTATAATCCGTTGGTACCGTTTCTAGGCAGAATGGTCACAATCTCGTTAAATTACGGCCAATTTTGCTTTCCGGGTAACATACTGTCTTCTTTTTTTGTCTTTTTTTTTTCTGTTTTTTTTTTTTTTTCTTTTCACGGGGAACTGCAAACTGTGACGAGGATAAGAGGAACGATACTTGCTGTTCTTATTTGCTTTTCTTTGTGAAGAGCCTAAGCTATATTCCTTTTTAAAAGAGAATATTATTTGCATTGCCAGGTGGAAATATCTGACTTTTCGAACGGGCAGCTTAAACTTTATCGGCAAATAAGCAGGTTTATCGGTCAGGCGGGTTTTATAGTTACCCTCTAAAGTTTCTCCAAACTTTTCGGGTTGGTAAGTATTTCCCTAGCCAGTCGCCACGTTTGTTTTGCCGCGTTTTCCAGGGCCGAGTGAGGTTTGCCCTGAAAGAGGTCTAAGTTGGGCAAAAAGTAATGCGGGCACCTCCTGCACTGGAGGCAGGAGATGAGCTGCAGTAAAATCCCGTTGAGCCGGTCCCCCAGGCACGACTCGTCCCAGTCCGATTCGCGGGGATGCTTTTCGCATTCGTATGAAACCAGAGTCTTCATGTGATAATTATTCAGGGGCTGGCCCGGCAGCTCCAGGTGACGGTCCCGTAAGGTTTTGAGGATAGAGAGGCATTTCTTCCTGCAACCACCCATCTGCAGTCTGTTCTCGGCTTCCGCGAACTGCAGCACCCAGGCATCGCTCTCGGCCGAGCTCTGCTTGCCGGCCAGAGAGTGGCACTCCTTGGATAAGAGGTTGAAGCCTTCCGCCTTGACCTCCGCCACCCTGTTGGGTCCCGGCCAGGGGATGTGGGGAAGCGGCCAGTGGGCAGCACTCCGCGGCCAGATCCCCGTGCATTTGAACGCCGGGGTGATCTGCACCACGTACCTATCCCTGATTCTCAGCTTCACTTCGCTGGTGTCCGCCACCATCTTTACCACGTCTCTGTAACTGCACTTGTCCACGGCTTGAGCCACCAGAGTCTGAAATCTGGACCGGATTTTGCGAGCGGAGAGGTAGCCAGATGCCGTGATGAACTCCACCCAGAGGGACATACTCCTCTTGCGCCCGTCGCTTAACTTTAACACAGCGCAGCCCGGCAAGGAGCCGTCGTCCACGAAGTTGAAAACCCCCATTTGGTTCAGATACAGCACGACTTCAAACTCCGTGGGGGAGATGACTTCCAACCCCTCGTAGCGATTGTCCATCTCGTTCAAGGAACTGATGAAGCGAGGCTCCTGCACCTCCACCTCCTTCAGCACGTCCGACACCACTTTGCAGACTTCTCGGATCGTTTTGGCGATGGCAGCTTTCCTGGCTTGGCATTTCTCGTTGTAGTATTTATTCAGATGATACACCAGCTTGGCCTGGGCCGCGATCATGTTGGGGCAGAGATCCGGGTTGTATACCGGAGTCTCGCAATAGGCTGTGGGATCCAATGCGGCTGCTAAGGCTGGAGCCAACTTCAGAGGAGAAACAGGCTGCCGCGCTCTGAAATGTAACAAATGTTTTTCAAAATGTGCTGGGGCTGCTGCTCCTCAGATGCTCTCTTCCTGCTTTTTTAGATCAGNCCCCTTTTTTTAAAGGGTCCGTGAGTGAGAGGAAAGCATCGAGAGCTTCACCTTCCCCAGCAGCAAGAAAAACAAAAGTTGCACTGAGACACAGCGAGGCTTCCAGTAGTCAAAAGAGTAAAACCTCTTCGTATTTATTTATGTTTTCCCGTAGTAATCACTGTGTGTGTGCAGGGTGGTTAATCAGATGATGGAAAAAAAGTGCCGTGTGTGTGTGTGTGTGTGTATATGTCAGAAGAAGCTGGCTGTTGGTTTGTATAAGAGCCCAGATGCACTCGTGTGGAAATT
>VZRW01001005.1:11399-44059 GCA_013398125.1 Aegotheles bennettii | reverse complement strand
GGGTCCCGGGGACCGCCCGGGGCGGGGGAAGGCCCGCGGCGCTGCTGGCCCTGGTCTCCGCCCCGGCGGCCGCTCGGCCCCGGAGCCACCGGCGCGAAGTCTCCGACCCTGGCTCCTCCGGGGGGCTTCTTTGCGATTTAAATAAGAGCGAGCCCCTTCCCCCGGAGGTTGCAGACCGGCGCCGTGTAAAAACGAAAGTTAAAGCGGGCGGACGAAAGGTTGTCCCTTCCTCCCGTCCCCGGTGTGGGGACCAGCCCTTTCCTGCGGCGGGGGCACGCCGGCCCCCCGCAACTCCCAGCGCTGCAGCTGCATCCGAGCTACGCGTTAAGGATGGAAATGTTTCGGGCGAGGTTTTATTTATTTTTGCCCCGTGGGTTTTAGCTCAGTAAATCCAGTTTCTGAAGGCAAAAGGCGATAGGTCGTGCCTTTAAGCTGTCCATAGTCTTAATTTTCATAATGTGACAGAATTAATTTAAATAAAACATACGTTTTATATCCTAAATCAGAGCTTTAAATATATAATGCCAAGATTAACTTACAATATCAAGTAACGCAGGTTATACGTATTTATTGTATTTTGGTGGCTATGAGAAATACTACCCTTAGCCTTGGCTGGGTGATGTTTAGCACTGAAGGTCGCTAATAACTTCACTACATCGTTTCATTTCACACATACACAATAAACATTTCATAGTTTGAAAATTTGTGGATTTAGGCATCGCTGACACCAGTCAACCACCGAAATGTGACTGCTAAGGTAACCCAATCGTTTAACACGGCAAGAAGCCGGTGGTTTGGTATAGGTTCTGAAAATGATGATCTGTCTGACTATGTATGATATAAAATGTGAGTATTTTCGAAGCTTCTGACCACTTACTGCAGTTAGTTTTTCTCTGTAGTTATTAATGTGTCCTTCATAAATGATAAAAGGAAGGAACACCTTTTCATCACTGAGTTTTATTTTTATGTGTATTGAGTTGTTCTGGAAAATTGAGATTAAAATCACCTCATTAAAATGATGATTGATCATTTGTCATGGTAATGGTACCATATGATATTGGTGACTTTTACCAAATTACTGTTTTCTAGACATTTTCCCCTAATTAGGGGCTACTATAGCAGCATTTATTGAACTCTGCTTGACAGTGCCTTGTCACGTAACGCTCATGCTAGCCAGAAAGCCAAACGGTGTTGAAAATCTTAGACTGCAGGTACTTGCCCACGCCCTCAAAATGTAATTTGAAAAAAAAAAAGAAAGAAAAAAAGTTGCCATACATAAATATCACCAATATTTCCTTTCCATATGGTGAAGTGTGGGTTAAAATGCACATGCAGATGCATATATACACAAAGTGCTTGCATTGATATCACTTTATATTTCTTATTATATAGTGATAGTTCTTCTGCACACAACTGCTCATGAATTTTAAAGTTTTATTTTTTAATATCTGCCTATTGTACTAGGGAGCTAGGGAAAAAATGAAGCAGTTGATTAAATTATTTATCCCTACTGCTGAAGTGAGTTTGAAGGCTCATTGAATGTATCTGATTTCTTGGCTCCTCTTTCTCCCCTTCCCCCCCTCAATTCATCCTGGTTATTTCATCCATATCATCCTGCCAGCAACAATAAATTTACTTTTTTTCAAGTAGAAAAACTAAAGACAGATATTTGTGCCCAGTTTGCTTTAAGTGTCACGTTATATAAAATAGGCAGCATAATTTTTTTTTATGATAGAAGTTGAGGGTAATCACAATTTTCTGTATTCTTATTTTGTAGTTTACTTTTTGCCCAGACTTTCAAATTTAGGAACAAATGAAAGTTTGAGTGTAAGTTGCTTTAGTGCTTTCAAAAGTGCAATTTTAATTAACTTATACACTTAATTACTTATATTTTAGGGTATACATTTCTCTATATTTAAGTATGCAAACGTTTTTTCTTCCATTATCTACAGTTTTCTGTAAATGCTTTTTACTTTTTTGAAAAAATGTGATATACTTCCTTTTTATAGTACAAAATTAGCATTCATTAGTGCTAAACTGAACATGTGTATGTATTCTCTTCCCATTAAAAAAAAAAACAAAACCAAAACACATGAAAAAAGGTTGCATTACTGTTGGACTTGGTCATCCTAGGTCTTTTGGATGAACTGTTAATGCTTTAAATTCCTTTAATCTGCAATCTGTTAAGGGGAAGAAACCATTACATCTCAAAAGTAAACATAGAGCTTGCACAACCGTAATTTTAGCTACAACTGCAGGAACATTCAAGCAGGAAAAAAATGCATTGAATTATTCATTTGGTTCACTTCTCCATCAGCTTCTCCAAAGCCAGACATTTGTTAAAGTACAGTATTTTATTTAAGCAGTCCGACACTGTTGGGTTTTTTTAAAGATCTTCTGCTTGAAGAATGCTCTTTTCTGCTGAACTGTGAGAGGAGTGTGGAATCAGTGGGGATTACCGCCTTTTAATCTACTACATCTGTAGTGGGTCATCCAGCACCACAGAATTCTCATTACTCTCTCATGCTGTATATGATTAAATGACTGAAAATATTCAATGTTGACCTTGAAAATGAAGCTGTATGTGTTGGATGAGCAACTTCCGAAGACTTCATGTCTAAACCAGCCTTTTCCCTTGGTAACTTCTAGCCTTGGAACATGTTGTCTGAGAGAGGACTAGAATGTTAGAAAATGTAAGTGTGGGAGCATTTGAAATGTGTCATTATTTAAATCATGGCATCACTCAGTTTAGTCATGTTATGTTTTATGAGTAATACAACATGTTATCAGCCCATTCAAAAATGGGAAGATGCTGTGTCTTGGGCATACTTATTTTTGTGACCCATGTTTTTCCATAGCTGGTTTCATATTGACTAGCAAACTAAACTACATCATCTTGTAGGTAGCTGCTAGAGCTATTGAAATCAGCAGAAAACATGTTGCTTAACATCTTTGAACACTAGCCTACATAAAGCTGTAAGTAACCACCATTTTTTTCATATACATTTTGTCATGTTATGTGTTTATTGCTAATTTTCACGTTGCCAATAGTTCGGACATGTAAAGTCCCTCTAAGTCAAAAGGAAACTTGTCCTCTCTCCTTTGAATGGCATTGGTATGGTAAATTACCTGTGTAACTCACTTTGTCTTGATTTAGCTATGAAAAGACACTAACGTATTTCAATGCAGACTTCTATTTTTGAATGTAGTGTATAACTTTCCAATATTTTCTTTCCAAATAATCGTGAAGGGAGCAGTTGAGTGAGTTGGTCATGAGTGATTAATACATTTCATTGAACCTTATGAAGGCCCTGATTCTACCAACGCACACGTGGTTAGCGAAACATTTATCTGGTTCTGGTGAGGTCAGGGACTTCTTCAGGCTCACAGTTAAGTTCATGGAGAGTTATTTGCAGGATCAGGGCCAAAGTGGGATAACACTTGGAGGTTAACTAACAAACAGTATGAAACAGAGTGTGTCTTTAAAATATCTAAAGTATCAAATAGTGCATTGGTGAGGAAATGAATTTTTGGCCCAAACGTGTACTCTTCTGTCAAGCAGAACTTCCCTATTAATTTCATTGCGTTTTAGAAATGGTGTCAGATTAGCTTCTTGAGAAAGGACAGTCTGTATTTTAACAGATGCTCCTTCAAAATGCTTTCCCTAGTCTACTCTGAAGCCTTTAGGAGGAGGATGGGGATATTCAGAGAAATGAGTGAAAGATTGTGCTTTCAAAATCTCAAAACTGTGTTTTTCATGTACTTTCACATATTCTGGACTATTTCTATAACTCCCCAAAGGTACAGAATCTTTTAACAGTCTTTTATACAAGCAACCTACTTACAAAAAACATTCATTGTTCCTAAAAATATTCTGGCTATAACTGTAATATAAACAAGCCAACCAGTTTGTTATTTGAGGAAGAAGGGGAAAGATCTCTTCATGAAAAACTTGATGCTTAGATCTTTTGCCCTTTAAGATGTATTGATTTTCCCGCCACCACTCTGAACATTTTTTTCTGAACTGATGGAACATTGTCATTGTAGAGCGCAATATTTTGTCTAGGACAGAACCGAGTCTCTTATTAAGAGCAGCAAATCACCCTCGTTCTCTTCTTGCTTGGGTTTGAAAATTTAGCCTAGATCACCTATTGTCCTTCCTACTTTTCCCTACATTTTTTTTCAGCCCAACTCTAATATACAGGACTGGGTCCTTAGCAGCATAGTGCCAGTGTCGTTGAAATGAGAAAGACTGCAGGAGTAAAATCTAACCTTGTAATTTCATAAATCTCCCATACAATTGTCGAAAGAGAAATAGTAGCTGCTTACTGAGATATCTGTTTATCTTAAAGGAATATTAATATAAATTTTTCTTAATAGCAGAAAAAGATTTTGCCATTCAGGCATGTTATTGTTTATAATACATTAGTGCCATTGAAAAGAAGAAAAACATTTACAACGTATCTGTTAGGGTAGTGACAATGTTCTCCCTCAAGTCTCCATAGTTTTAGATGAGGAAAAGGAGATCTCTTTATTATTTCATGTTTCTGAGTCTTCTTAATTTACAGTTGTTACAGATTAATTATTTTATAAAATAAAAGAGAGTTCCAGGAAAAAACTGTGTTGGTTTTTTTTTCTTTTTTTTTCTTTTGTCAACACTGGTTTTAATGGAGTGGATTTGTGTTGTGTGACATACTCAAGGTACATGTAATATATTCTTTACTATTTTTTATTTTGTCATTACAGTGGTAATTTTAAAGTTCTGAAGTGTGTACAGGCCTATTGAGAGAGGAGTTACTGCAATAAATATGATTCTGTCTTATTTTCAGTTAATATTTTACCATTTTCATTTCTTGTTTCCTTCTGCAAAATATTTCCAGGAATGAACTGGCTAATTTTGGCTTTGATTTCATAAAATAACCTTATAGAAAGGAATAATTAAGAAGTGCAGAACTCATACTAGCACTTGGAAACACACAAGCGTGTATCATGTATGCTAGGTTGTGCCGTAACGCTTGCAATTTTCAGATTCACTTCAGGAGATTGCTGCTTTAAGTAGGTAAAAAATGACAGCAAGTATGTTGGACAACAAATTTCTCATTATATTCTGTGAGTACATTCATTATGTATTATTAGTCCCTAATTGTAAAGGTGAAATAATATAACCATTTATCTTGGCAAACCCATTATTTATAGTCTGTACTTTACAAAATTGTGTGGAACAGCATGGATGTTTCCTTCTACACGTACTATTTAGATTTTTGACATAGGGGATGAGAAAAAACTTTCCAGTTTAAATCTGTAACTAACCTAATCCACTCTTGGTAGGCAAACTGCATATCTCGATGGGGTGAAAGAAGTTCTCCCTCACATCCCCCCCCCCAAATTCAGTTCTTCATTTGTTTTGTTCACCACGCTGCATTAACACAGTTTTCCCTTGTGTGCATCTGCCAATGTACAATTTAGCCACGGGCATCTGTAGACCTTGTGGTGATCAGTATTGCAGGCAAAAGCCATATGTGTTTAAATAAAAAAAAAATCTCTTTATTTCATTTGCTATTTTAACTGGATGGATAACTTTTGTGCCTCAAGACAGAGGAAGAGAAAATACAGAAATAATTAATTGCCTCTATTCTTGAGGCAGTTTCATTTTCCCTCTCCAATATGGAATGCTTGTCAGCTTTCCTGATAAATGACTGCATGTATTTGCATAGATTTTACATTAACACAAAAATTAGTTTTATTTGTGAAAAACTAGTTTACATAATAATGTAAAATCCAGCATTATGGATTATGTTTCCAAATTTGAGAGACTGGAGAAATGAGGTCTTTTCCTTCGTTCTTTTTTTAAAAACTCTGTTTGTTTAGGTTTTTTTGTTGCTGTTCTTTTTTTTTTTAGTGTCAAGTTGTATTAGTTTTTAACTTTGTATTTTGTTTGTGTAAAATTAACCAAATCAGGGTCTTTTAATATTTATAAACAATTTATTTAGTCTTTCATAGATTGAATAATTGATGCTAGTATGAACACAACTTCTTTTGTAGACTTTTTACACATTCCGTTTATTAAATATACTCTTAAATATGAATACATTTGTAAAATATCATGGAACTGTTTTTAAAACAAATATTTGTGGCAAACTTAATTTTTAAATACACTGTAAGAATATACTGTAAGTTTCTAATGCTGCTATTAAAATAGTGCTCCATCAAGTATTCCTTCAAAGCACTGATGTACTGCATTAGCTTGTATGCCAGCGTAGGACTATTTTTTTCCCATATCTAATAACCTGTCTGTTTTAAGGAACTAGGCATTCCTACCTTGAAGTGACAGTACTAAACCTCTAGTTAAAAACAGTGTTTTATTCATGATTTGTCATGTCCATAAATAAAATTTACAAATCAATCAGTCTGAAACATCTTTGAAGGAAAATATACTGTCCTAATTTTGAGCCAATTGTAGTTATTTTCAAGTGACATGAATTGTATGTTTGCTCATATAATAAACCTGGTGTCTTGTTGTCTGAAGGCAACTGCTAATTGTATATCAGCCCGTTGTCTGTGCCGAAGAAAATACAGATGCATTCACTGTTGTTATTTCATGCTGTATAACATATAGAAACTATTGCTCCTTATGAAGCATGCTATACCTAATGGCGACTTAAGGTAAAAGAGTGCCTTTGCCACTTCTTGAATCTGGGACACCCTAGGTGCCAGCTGTCACTGCTCAGCTAATGATGACAAATGCCCCTCTCTATGCAGATTGCAGAGCTTGCAGGCTGCTATGAAAGGCAGCCAGATTACCTTTCTTCAGATAGTAACTTAACCTTTGAAACTCAAGTGTCAGAATGAAATTATTAGCTGGGATACTTTCAATATCTGTTTCTTTTTTTTTAAAAAAAAAAAAAAAAGAAAAGAAAAGAAAAGAAGAAGGCAGTGACTTCAAATAATACCGTAGCAGCTCGTATTCACATAGTGTTCATGCTTCTCTGATGTTTTAAAAATAGGAAATTGCTGCCACTGTGCCTGTGAGCACTGTGTGGAGTTTGCCAGCATTGAATGCATGAATACTGAATCTGACCTCTCATCTGCACTACACGGAAATGGGGCCAAGCGAGCCAAATCCTCTCCTTGCTTACATCCACGTAGTGTTACTGATGCACAGATGTGACAGATCACAGGTTAACTGATGCTATTTATAATAGACCTTAATTGATCTTACATGTTGTGGATATACTCAGTTCTCTCCATGACAGTTCAAATTACCACTCTAAATCTATGAACCTCAGTTAGAGTCCACTGTATCAAAATTGGGCATTCACTTTGTGGGCAGGAGCGATTTCACAGAACTCAGTGTTACGTGGTTAAAGTTAAGTTACTAATTTAAATATATTCTTCAGTCAGAGTTTTGGAGTTACTTTCTAGGTTTTCTTGGCAGTAGCTAACAGATGTGAGGATGTTACAGAGTTCCTTAACAGCATGTCAGAAATGTAATGCAGTGTAAGCGCTGTATGTGCCCCCTAAAGGTGTACGGTGCTTTTGGAGTCTGCACACATATGTGTGTCTGTATTTTTATGCAGGTCTATTTGTATGTGTCTATACACTTGAATAGAGTGAATAGGCATTCATATCAATATGTGTACACATGCACCAGTGCACACATGTAACGTCCAAACATTACATATTTCCATGTTTATATTAAAGTACTGGCATATATGAGCGTGTTCAATTTGCAGATTATATTTGCCATTAATTCTGTCTGTACAGTGAACTATATATGAATAACAGTTTTCTTCTGAGTAAAGCATAGGTTTATTACAGTAAACAAGTACTTACCTCCAATATTTTCACATGATCCAATCTCTGTAGCAGTGGGCAATAATAGAAAACTACAGAAAAGAGGTGGAAAAGCTTTTAATGAGACCAGGAAGACTGTGGTGTATGGATACAAGGAAGTAAATAACAAGAATAGGAGGGAAAAAATGTGCATTTGCTATGAGAATGGAAGGTCCCAGACAGAAAATATTATGATTGGCAGAAACTACAGGAGGCAGAAAAAAATGAGAAGTTTACAGAGCTAGGTTGAGATCAGTGTTGCAATAACTGTAACAAACATGGTTGATTCTGTAGTAATCATTAAAGGAAAGGTAATCTGATCTGTGAACATAATGTTAATTAATATTATTTTCTCCAGAAAATAATAGATCTGATTGATGATACATGTGTTGTCAAAGAGCTTCAGTCAATATTTACTTCTTTTGGTAACAGGATGTATGGAAAAGGGAGATACTGTTTAATATCATATTAGAAATGTTTCCTTTTAAAGTTTGGGGAAGAGTGGGGGGTTTTGCCTGTGCATAAGTATGTTAAATTTAACATCCTGTTTTGTTTTATTTTGTTTGCTTTGTTTTTCCTTTAAGTCATTGTGTTAAAAGTATTTAGAAGTATACTTGTTTCATTATTTTGAGCAAGTGTAGCACAATCTGGGAAATAAAAAAGACAAAGACCTAGTGTTTCAGACTCAGCTTTCTCAGCTTGTTGGTTGAATAGGCATCAAATGAAGTCCAATGCCTATACAAAAGAAATGTTCCTTGTTTGGATTTGCCCCATCTGTGTCATCTGGTGGCTTATGCAATAGGAGGTGTTATCACATGAATCCAAATGCACAAGCCAGTTGTTTTATGGACTCTTTCTGTGCTTGGAGGAGTTTATAAGTTGCCCACTCTATTGTGTGTCACTCCCAGATGACACGTGTGCATTCTGCTGAGCATATTTTGGGGGTAATTATAACTAATGAAGCCTGGTACACAGCTTGTTCGCAGAGTGATTTATTCTGCTCTTGTCTGATTTCTGAGAGTTCTGTAAAATGGTTATATTGTGCCTTCCACTTTGGACATGTATGGGAGCATGTGGTATTGAACCCATCTGAGAAAATTTGCTATTCAGTGTATCACAGACTAATTACAAAGATATTGGCTGGGTACATCTGTTTAAAAGATATAGAGACGAGCTGAAATTATGAATGGAATTGGTAACTTTAGGGATATTGACTTTAGTGTGGCTCTTGTTTAGTTGTTTACTCTTCCCAGATTTGCAGTAACCCACTTAGATATATTGCAGTTAAATGGCTCAGGGTTCCTCTGAACCCCATAAGTGAAGGATAGGTTCCTTTTATAACTTTTAGCAAAGCAGATTTTATTATGTAATTTGAGTTCTGATAATTGATGATATTTTTTAGAAAGATGGATTTAAAAGTTGGGAAGGAAATACCTTATAGCTTTGCAGGTTTCAGAAATCAACAACAGCAAAAAAAAGAACCCCATTACAGAAGCCTGGATGTTGACCTTTATTTAACCTTAGATGAACCATTTTCACCCTAATTTGTCTTGGCTTACCAGCCTCTCAGGCAAGTAAATCTACTGACGTTAGTGGGACTCATCCTATATACAAGAAGTACTCATATATTTGTTTCTCAGGATGGTTTTAAAAATCTTTTTTCCCAGACACTAACATACCTCCTAAGTCATGAAGTAATGGAGTGCACAGAAGCTGCAGGGTTTGTCACTTCATGTACCAGATTCATAGATATTCAAGCAGGCTGGATGTTTTTGCAAGTATCTCAGCATTAGTGTTCAGTAATAATAGTCTTCAATTATATCTGTCTTGAGTTATATCAGTTTCTCCCATCTTCACCCTCTAACTCTGCATCCAGATTTGGAAGACTTTTGTATCCTCTTTTTTTTGGTGCTTAAACAAAATTTTCCTGAACAGAAAAAAAGAGAGGTTAAAAGTCATAGTACTGCTTGTGGGAATGGGAGAGATAAATACTTATTTTGGTACACATTTAATAAAAAGCATTATTTAAGGTTGGAAAACAACTAGTCTAGGAAATACAACACACATCCTTCCTACTAAGCTGCATGAGTAGAAAGAGTTTTACTGAAAATGAATGATTGTTTTAATCTTTTTTGTGAAAACAATCTGGGGTGTGCTCAAGACAACATTAGCAGCATGGTGTCTGAGAAGGTATTAGTAGTTCTCAGAAGTGAATCGTGTAAGATAACATTCCTCAGTGAGCATGTTAAGCAAGAGGATGTGGTCACCAGCGGACCTGAAATTTGCCTGAAATTTGGAGAAAAGCTCATAGAATCATAGTATGGTTTGGGTTGGAAGGGACCTTAAAGATCATAGAATCACAGAATATACTGAGTTGGAAGGGACCCTGTCCAACTCTTGTCCCTGTGTAGGACACCCCGAGAATTGCCATGTGCCTGAGAGTGCTGTCCAAAAACTTCTTGAACTCAGGCAGGCTTGGTGCTGTGACCACTGCCCAGGGGAGCCTGTTCCAGTGCTCAGCCACTCTCTGGGTGGAAAACCTTTTCCTGGTATCTAACCTGAACATCCTCTGATTCAGCTTCCTACTGTTACCCTGAGTCCCGTTATTGGTCACAAGAGTAAAGAGATCGTTACCTGTCCCTTCTCTTCCCCTCATGAGGAAGCCACAGACTGCAATGAGGTCTCCCCTCAACCTCCTCCAAGCTGAACAATCCAAGTGACCTCAACTGCTCTTCATAAGGCATCCTCTCCAGACCCTTCATCAACCTCATCAGTCTCCTTTGGATGCTCTCTAATATCTTGATGTCTTTTTTATGTTGTGATGCCCAAAACTGCATGCAGTACTCAAGGTGAGGCTGCACCAGTGCAGAATAGAGCAGGACAATCACCTCCCTTGACCGGCTGGCCATGCTGTGCTTAATGCGCCCCGGGGCACGGGTGGTCCTCCTGGCTGCCAGGGCACACTGCTGGCTCATATTCAGCTTGCTATCAAGCAGGACCCCCAGGTCCCTCTCTGCCTTGCAACTCTCCAGCCACTCATTCCCTAGTCTGTCCACACCACCATGGTTGCCCCGTCCCAGGTGCAGAATCCAGCACTTGCTCTTGTTGAAGTTCATGTGGATGGTGATTGCCCATCTCTCTAGCTTGTCAGGGTCTCTCTGTAGGGCCTGTCCGCCCTTGGAGGAGTCAACAGCTCCTCCAAATTGAGTATCATCTGCAAACTTGCTTAAAATTCCTGAGTCCTGCGTCCAAGTCATTGATGAAGATGTTGAAGAGGACTGAGCTTACGATGGAGCCCTGAGGGACCCCACTAGTGACTGGTCACCAACCTGATGTTATCCCATTGACCATCACTCTTTGTGCCCAACCTGTGAGCCAGTTGCTCACCCATAGTGTAACACGGCTGTCCAGGTGTATGCTGGACATTTTGTTCAGCGGATACTGAGAGGGACAGTATCAAACACTTTGCCGAAGTCCAAAAAGATGATGTCCACTGCCTTTCCTTGATCAACCAGGTGGGTTACCTTGTCATAAAAGGAAATGAAATTTGACAAGGTGATCCAGTTCCACCCCCCCTGCCATAGGCAGGGACACCTCCCACTAGACCAAGTTGCTCAAAGCCCCATCCAAGCTGGCCTTGAACACATCCAGGGAGGGGGCATCCACAACTCCTTTGGGCAACCTGTTCCAGTGTCTCATCACCCTCACAGGAAAGAATTTACTCCTAATATCTGATCTAAATCTACCCTCTTTCAGTTTGAACCTGTTTTGCCTCCTCCTATCACTCCATGCCCTTGTAAAAAGTTCCTGTTCAGCTTTCCTGTAGGCCCCCTTCAGGTTCTTCAAGGCTGTCATATGGTCTCCCCAGAGCTATTTGTATACAATGGGTGTGAATATACCAGTATATAATGTGTGTGGAGAAACATATAGTTTGAAAACTGACTTGTTTGCTGAGAACAATTGTATCATAATGTAGCAGTTATGCTTAAATTGTTTTAAATAAATAGAATTTGGTTTTGGACTGTGGCAGTGAGGATGTTTAGCTTTATGCTTTCCTCTGGATTTCCTCCATATTTAAAACCATGTTCTGAGGACAATTTTTACATGATGATTTATGGCAATACGAAATCTGAGCTGGGTTTGGGTTCACTGATGATACAATTGTGATAGGTATTGACTTTTGGGATAACACACATATTACCTGCTTACCATGCCAGATATTACAAGAGGTTTTCTAAATTGACAACACGTACTTATCATTGAAATCCTTAGATAGGATACACCTCATGGATGAAAACCAGAATTTTACACATATTGTAAAGTTTTCTGGTTTTTTTTGTTTGTTCTGTGTAGAGGACCATGACAAACTACAATGACTAGTTTATTAGAAAATGCCTAAAAATGAGCATTTGTTTTCTTTGGAGAAATTTTGTCATACCTTTAAAGAATAGTTAGATGGAATTATGTTTTTGTGCTATTAAAATATTGCAGTTGTCAGGTGTAGTTTTGTTTGCTGAGTAATCTACTCGTGTTTAGTTAGAATACATATGTTCTATATAATTTTAAAGATTTCATAAAGCATTTAAGATTAATGGCCCAAATCAAGCACTAGCTAAAATGATGACACTAATTACATCAGATGTGGTTGTGTCACCGAAGCTTACATGTCGTTCTTTTGCACTAACCAAACTTTTTTTGCATGAACTCATGTCTCATTTTAGTTGGCCTTTGCAAGAGTTTGTATCAGAACAGAGTGTGGCCTTCCAAAAGCTGGGAATTCTAACTATAGTTTCAACCTCTGTGCAACTTTCCTTTCTTCTATAAGCTGCATTAATTTTATTTATTTCCATTTCTTTGCTACTTTACATGAATTTTGTGACAGGAACGACTATTTAAGTCACCTTGAACCTAGAAACTTATTTATGCTATGTTGTGCTAGGGCTAGTGCATATGATATGCTTATCAGTTATGGGCAGGTGGAAATAATTTTTCACATGAGTATCTAGAAAATAGTAAAATAGTACTTATTAGTACCTACAATGGTAACCATTAACATAAATTGGAACCAAGAAGCTGAGATGCTTCTTGGGCAGTAAATTCTTGCTTGTTAAGCTCACCAGTGTTGGCAGCAGACTTTCCTTTCTGCTGGTAAGACATGCCCTTCCATTTCCCATGGTGGTCTCCCAGGTTTGTGGGACCAGGCTGCCTAGTTGGACCATCTGTTTTCTAGAAATTCTGCAAAAGCATTGATGGAAGAGTGCTTTCCATATTCTATATGCGCTGATCAGTTACACAGTGGTCATGTCAGACTGCTTGTAAAGCAAATGCTGGCATGTTTGAGTTTAGTGAATGCATAAGGAATTCTATCTCCAAACTTCACACTGACTCTGTGGTACTGTATGTGATGATCAGTTGTACAAGCAAAATGATAGTGATTCAATTAGAAACCCAGTTTTTATATCAATTTAGTTAAGTTTAGATAGCTTTGTGGAGTAGGTTAAATAAATCACAAACAAGAAGACAACTAAAAAATATGCTGTGCTTGTGTTAGAAAAAAAAGTGACCGGGTAGGCTGAAGATCAGGGCAAAAGTGTCAGAGAGAATGAATTTGAAACTGAAGACATTCAGACTTTTCAGGAAAAATTAATTTGAAAACTTAAAGTAACATTCGTTTCATTGAAGAAAGGAGACTAAAAAAGTAATTTAAAGAACCAAAGGGGAAAATCAAGGACAAATTATATAGGACGAAGTAGCTCTTTGCTTAAAGAAGTTTGAATTAAAGTGGAAACAGGTAGGGTTTTCTTCATATAAAGATAAATATCACACTAAGCAGAAATTCCAACTTTAAGGAATCTCCAGCAATGTACCTAAGCACAGTTGGCCCATATGGTGACTGATGTTGTGGATCATGCTGGAAAGCGTAAACATTTCCCAGACTTACTCTTGGCTGTGCTTGAACTGAGCCAGCCTCAATGTAGTTGCTGCTTTTGTGGGAAGAAGTCATTGCTTTATGAAAGCGAATAAGGTAGTTCTTCAAGAGCTGCTCACCAGAGCCCCAGACAGTGCAAAGAGCAGCCTTTTCAGTATCATTTGCTGACCTAGAGGATACTTGTCCAAAGGCTTATGCAATCTATACAGTAAAGGAAAGCTTTAAGATGGGAAACAGGATATGTTTGAGAAGAGGGAGACAACAGAGACATTTCAAAAGTTGAGAGGGAACACATGTAATGAAGTTAATGGAACATCTTAGAAGTGTATATAACTATATCAACACCTTGGCCGGTTATTTCTTTACCTTCTAAATTAAATCCTAATGAGTAGGACTGAAAGAGACCTTTTTCAATGCACAAACTGCTGAACTTGCTTGTATCGCATGGTAGTGTATGTTCTTAAATTAATGTTACTAAAAATGGGACTTAGGAGGCCTACATTCACAAGCCTATATTATTTGTTATTGGTCTTGTTTAATATTTATAGAGTGACACACATTTCCATGTTGCCTTCGAGAAATAAAAATTATGTGATTCTAGCCTCATTTTACAGTCTAATTTAGTCATTTGCAAGAAATTGTGAAAAACAAAATAGAAAGAAGAGGTAGCAGAAAAGGTAAAAAGGTTGTAATAAATAATGCTCGCCACTATATTATATAGAAAGCTTGTATACCTGATTTGTTTTAAAGTCAGCATAAAATGGAATTTCTAAAAGAACAGTGATGTAGGGAAGAAGTTCTGTCTAAGGGTTAGGAGTGGGAGAAGCAACAGCTGAAAGGCAAAGGTGAAAGGTGTGAGAATTAGATTTCCACTTGATGTGAGTTTGTTCAGATTGGTTGAGGTTGCTGAGAATTCGATCGGAGATGTTTGAATGAGATGCAGTGGCTAGAACAGGTAGGAATATTTCACTGTCCCTGCTCCCAGGTGGATGAGTTGAAGACCAAGTGGTAGGCAAGCTGCCGGTTGCTACCTGCTAAGTGAGATAACTGAGCCAAAACCCAGTATTGTCAGTTTCCCAGAAATGCACAGTTCAGTGAGTGAACACAAAACATTCAGCTGAAAAATTTATGTGTGGGTAGTAATGTAGGATCTATTTCCTGCCCAAGAAAACCCAACAAAAACTTCTTGGCAAACCCCGGCAGGAGGATAATGACATTGGTGTAACATGATAATATGTTGTTTTTTAGACATGGCCGCAGTAATGCATCACATCACCTTGTTGCAATATCGAGCCTGTAGTGCTACTTTCTTGCTTCTTTTGATGTACCCAGTGCTAACAGGGCTCTTCTGCTTTGGGAGGTGGGGTGCCACATATTTGAGTCTTCATTTTGTGTATCTATCCTTGTAGACTAATTTGTAAAAATTGCCATTTTAACCAAATACTCCCATTCTAGTGTTGTGTTTCATCAATACTTGGTGATACATCGGGAAGTTCACTCATATTTTGTCGAGTGTTGAATGAAGGAATGATTCATCTTTTTAGTCATATAGGCTGCAAAAGTGTTCAGAGCACTTCATAAATGTTAGGGTGATAAGCTGTCTAGTATACCTCTGTTAACCCAGAAGCACAGAATCAATTATTTGTAATTCTGAATTGGCTAAAAAAAAAGTGTTCGTAAGTATGAATTTGTGCCTTCAACAGCAAAAAGTATAATCTTTGTGTGGAAGGTCTCAATATCTAATTATAATAATCAGACATAAATCCATGCAAAGATCGAAGTATAAAATATATGTACAAGTGGATGAAATTCTGGCTTAAAAACTGACCCATTTTATGGCTTTTGTCTGACCTTCATGGTAATAATGTGTTGCATGTAGGAGGTAGTCAGTTTTGCAGAACCACAATTTGTTCTGTCTGGAGTCTTCTGCTTATATGACTAGTAGTAAAAATATGCTAACTCTTTATATATATATATTTTTATATATATATATATATATGCATGAAGCAAATAAATTGTGGTGGCTGTAGTTCCTGTTATTAAACCTTGTTCTTTTATTAATGTTAATAATTGGGTTATTGTTAATCTGGCTAAAATGACACATGAAGAAAATAGTTCTGTGATAAAGCAGCTTTGTTTCAAATAAGGGACACTGGATGTAATGCTCTGCACAGTGCATTTTACAGAAGCACATAGGATCTGTTTACCTGGTTGAAATTCAAATTTTTTTATTATGGTGTCAATTCTTTGGTTTTGGCAGCACTTCTAAAGTGTCTATACACAAAAGGACTACCACAGTGAATGAATGCTAGTGTTGACACCACCTAACAAGCAGGGATTATGTGTTTACAGAAGAAGTAATATGATAGGTCAAGTATAAGAGGCACTTCTCAAGAGCACTTCACCACATAATGAGTGACTGACTAGAAAGTGCGGAGCTGCCACTCTTTGGCTTCGTTTCGGTGTTGATGCCTGCCTCTCTCCTCCAAAGCCCTCTTGATCATGTTCAGCTGCTCTGTTCTCATGTGGTGAATAATAGTAGAGTAAAGCTGCTTTTCTGTCTCATTTTTCTTGCTAATTTACACATTCAAGCCATTTTTTGTTTGCTATCCTTATTTGCTATTCCCTTTTGTCAAGGCACTGTTCTCTTTTTTGCCTCAGGCCTAGGAACTAATTTGAGCTTCTATAATTACTTCATGTTTTACACCTGTCTGCATATCATGCACCCCTTGTCTCTGTACTTAAGCTTTATATTTTCTTGGAAGAAAAAAAAAAAAAGAAAGGCTAGTTTTCATATACAAGGAATCCCCAAGTTTCTCCTCTCAGTCTTCCTACAGGAGAAACACAATTAAACTGCTGAGATGTTCTCAGCAATGCAGCTGACCTTTTGGGTTCATGAAGGACAAATGAATGCTGTCTGTTCAGACAGTTTGTGTTAAGACATTGTTGAGCAAAGAGCCCTGAGCTTTGTTCCTCTTGAATGAAGCAATGGTTGTAGTCATTTTAAAATCATTAAGAGCCTGAATGCACGGTATCATTCTACAGTGTTTGCTCTACAGCTGCTCTTCTGCTTTAATAGCAGCTTATTAAATTTGGGTCAAGAGCACTCTGAAGAGTATCACAATGAAGATACTGTTCAAAAAGTTACCTGTTTAAAAAAAAAAGGCAATTGATTAGATTTTTAACTTAAGTGACAGCTGCAATTCATTGCCTATTCTTTGTGGTGTCCTGCAGCCAGAGTGGAAGCCTTTTGTAATTTGGTCTTCATTTTGTAGAAGCTTTCTTGAATAATCCAGGGTTGCTTTCCACTCTGAGACCGCCTCAATCCAATTAGGAGTTTAACAAGGGTCAAATTAAGGAGACTTTACACTTCATGTTTGCATCATTAGCCATAAGACTGTTTTGTGTGTGCACGACTGTGTGTCGAGGGAGGAGGGGAGTCTGCAAGATGGGGCAGACACAAAGCTGTCATCCACCATGTGGTGCATCCCGTCACTGAATGGAGGCACAGCAGGCTAAGAACAACATTTCCACTTGTCTTTTGGGGCTGTTGTCATGTGGATTTCAGCTGGTACATAGTTGTTTGGAGGTTACAGGTGCTAGCTAGCACTGAGGAAGAAGAGTACGCTCTGGGTCTAGTCTTTTCTCTCCTGGTAGCCTATTGTTATCAGACAAATGACTGGGAAGAGATGAAGTAAGAAATCTCTTGAGCATTCATTATTTTTGATGAGATGACAACTACCCCAGTTCCTTGTTCTCACTACTCATGCTGTTTCCTGTTATTTTTTGAAAACATAATTTTGCTGTGTGTTAAGTGTATTGTACATTGTGAACTTTTTTTATAGAAGTAGTTTGTTAGCAGGCTTTCAATAATCAGATCTGTGTATGGAGGACTACAAACGCGCAGTCGTATTTTCTACGATAAGAAGTAATCTAAAAATGCGCCAGTTTTACTTATGCAATTTTTGACTATGACTACATTTTCCTAATGAATTATTTATAGAAATTGTTGAAAATCAAAGAGAAAACCATAAGACTCTCTTTTTTATGTAAGATTGTTCATAATGACGAGAAAAATTCTCCTGCTAATCAGTGTTCAGATGTGTGGGATATTACTGGAGAACTGTTGCAGTGTCTCTTTAGCAAATGCTTTGTGCTGCTACATACAAAGTAACGATTTATCTAAAAATAACACTTTCATTGTTCCTCCCCCCCCTAAACCCATTAATAGGTACTTTAGTATCATGCGAGTTTTCATAGTTTAATCCCTTTTCAAAAGCTTTTCAGAATAAAAGCTCTAAATGGTCCTCAGTATTAATTTGATGTGACTTCTGTACAATATGGTTTAAAACTCTCAGAAGCACATTTTTACAGCTTACCCTTTTTCACTGGATCAGTGTGTGGAAAATACCAGCTAAATGTTTCATGGAGTCTCTGCTGTAAGCCTTTTTTTGTTGTTCTGCAAGATGCTATAGCTTTCTAGTGATTTTTATTTAGTACCATCATTATTAGATAATACTTAAGCCAGATCAAAAACTCTACATATATTATTGTCCATTGAATTTAAATTTCAGGAAATGCCATTTAGAGCATTAATTTCAAAAAAAGTTTTGACCTGTCTCTTGAATCTCTCTTGATGACAACTTAGCTTCAACAGTAAACTGTGCATAATAAATGGTGATTGAGTCTAATGTAGTCTGTGTTTGTAGTCAATCAGATCTTTGTTTACATTTAGACAGGAATAGCTGGCTTTAGGGCGTTGGACACCCATAAATTATTACATTTTTAAAATGCTCAGCTCTCACTGAAATATTAATATGATGCGTCTGATTGAAGTAACAAGAAATAATTTAAAATTTGTTCTGTCAACTTCTTTATCAAAATGGGAATGTATTTTCTGTTTAGATCATGGTATGCACCGTGACTGGTGAAATAAAAATCTTGATTATTCAATTCTTTTTATAATGTATGTCTGTTGTGGTGATTTTTTTTTCCTCAAAAAACACTGCCTAACTGTGGAACAAGAGAGTTATCGTAAGAAATAATGTGGGGGTGTGTATTTTGTTTTGTTTTGTTTCCTTAGTTACCCCACTTTTAAAGTTTTTGTATAATTTTTTGTATAAATTAGTATCACAAATCAATGAAGTGAATGTAAATTGTATGATATAAGCCTGTTTGAAGATATTCAGGCTGTTCTGAGCTCTACATATCCAAAAGGATCAGAATAATACAAGGTTCAGAATGTCACAGATTTTGGTTTTTTATTACTTGGTTTCTTTAATCTCAAAAATACCCAGTCAGTTTGCTATAGAAGTATTTATTCCAGGTACTGTTTGCTGTGCCTGGGCAAAATAGGGTATCAACAGGTATTTTTATATTAAAGAAAGCTTCCGTCACTGGTTTGTAGTATGCTGTCTCCTTGACTGACCGTTATGAGTATATATTCAACACATACCAGTTTATTTTTCTTTAACCTGGCTACCTTCAGGAAGGTATTTCATTTTATAATTTCAGCATCCTGCAGCCTGAAGAGATGCCCTTTACAAAATTGTAACAAGCTGAAATGAAGAATTGTAGTAGTTATTAAATAACTCCCGTAATATAAAATATATTTTATAGTCTGATATTTTGTGATTGATAGGCTGAAAAGTGCTTTATTATTTCTTCAAAATGAAACTAGTGGACACCTTCCTGTGCTAAGTAAAAATTCTGTTTACCTTACTGCTAGATTCTTTTACTATAGTTTTTTCACTTTGTTTGCTTTGGAGTATAGGTGATCTGCAAAAAAAAAAAAAAAATGGATTTCCTGGCTGCAGTGCCAGAATTCACTGGTTGAATGAAAAGTGGTCTTACAATTGGTGAGCATTACCAGTCATTAGTTCCTATTTATCTACCAGAAAACACAATGATAGAAAAAATATTTCAGTTCTGTATTTCAGTAGAGTGTTTTACAATTATATATATGGACATTTGTATGTAAATTAGATACAGCCTTTGAGCTTTTGGGAAGTTATCAGAGTGGACTTTAGTGTTACAAACTCTTTGCCCTCTATCAGGATTTACATAGCCATAAGAGGAAAGACAACAGCATGATTTATGCATCTGTGTAAGTTTCTATATTTTGTAATGAAATATAGAAATATTTCCTCACTTTAAAATTTTTATTTTCTTCTGTTTATGTGTTTGTGTAAAATAGAATGTCTATATTAAAATACTAAGTTATTTGGATTCTTATTGTAACAAAGTCACCATATACTTTGTTTGTTTTGTTTTTCCTTCTTACTTCTAACATACAAAACCATTTACTAAACCTAGTTTTACTGTCAAAGCAACTTCAGTATAAAATTGGTTACATAGTTATCTGGAGGAGGATCAGATGCCAGCTTTACTCCTTTTAGAAGGGCTATCTACACTTTTTGTGTATAATGAATTTAATTCTCTTGAAAGATGCTGGATTGACAGCCCTGAAGACCAAAGTCCTTTATTTATGCATGAGCAGCAACAGTTTTGCCTTTCCCACACTGCCCTCCTGATATGCTTCACCCATGACCTGAAGGATCCCCCTTAGGGGTGACAGCTTAGTAGCCTTCATACCCATTCACTCTTCCAGTCCTCTGCTGAGAGTGCCAACAAGAATGCCAGGGTGGTGGTGCCTTTTTTGCTGTGAATGTTTGATAACTGCCTCTCAGGTCACAGTGGACATCTCATTTTCCATAGATTATTGAACAGCAGTCTGAGGGTGATAACTTTCTGACTCTTCAAGCTAATGGCAAAGCAGAGGTCTTAGGGTAATTAAAGGCAAGACCAGGATTTGGTTCAATTATTGCATATAGTCTAGTAAATTAGAGTCAAGTTCTCTAGCCCATTACCAGTTTCCTGATTGAGCTATTCGTCTAGGTCTTTTTACAGCACTACGAATGTTCCTCAGACCTTCTGCTCACTGAAAGGCAAGAATGCTTTCTGCAAGCACAAGTCACAGATAGCCCAATTTTCTTCTGGCTTACAAAATGCAAAGCATAACTAATTTGATAGTGGATTGTACCTAGTTTAATTTGACTCAAAGACCGTATGGACTAATTGATTATGTTTCTGATCTCATTTATGGTAAAGTAAATTTAAATTCCATTTGAGTTACACTAGCTACACATGTGGGCATAAGCACAGTACTTGGTTCCCTGTGTAAAACTTACATACTGGATGTATAGGGTTAGTCCTTTATGAGACATAAGATAAAAATATTCATACAGAATTATAATGGATCAAATAATATAGTGCTAACAGAAACTAACTTTTTCCTTGCAGTACATTTATTTATCGTATTTTGTATCAGTAATACATTTATATTGGAAATAAGTGCTCAGTGTGTCTGAGCTGTGATTCAGTTGCCCACTTTCATGTGCGTTTTGAGAAAAATGTATCAGGAGTTTGATTTTATATTTCTAGTTATTCTAGAAAGTAACACATACAAATGTTTAAAAAAAGGGCATTAGATAAACAAGGAAAAGAAGTAACTGTTGTCTTATGCTAAGTGGTCATATTTTCAGTATTCAGTGGAGTATTGAAATATTCCAGTCTCTAGATAAGAATTCACAAGCATGTGCATATGAAGAGCTCCACATTGGAATTTATTTTAGAATTCTTAATGGATGCTTTAAGTGTTTGCATAGTAATATAATTCAGTTGTGTATATGTTAAAATAATTAAATTAAAAATATGTTTCTATATTTCAGAATATGAGAAACTACACTATATACACACAGCTATATGCAAAGCCCTTGTCATGTTGCTAAAGGTTATCCATGGCTCTTGGAGGGAAAATTTTTACTTTCAGCCCAATTGTTTCATATTTGGAAAAATGATTGTGTTCTTAACAAACTGTATTTTAAACAAGCCAAAGTTTAAAATGAGATGGTTTTTAAACAATCCATGTCAAGTTTGGAAAATATTTTTCATTCACTTAAGTTTATTTAAAGCAACAGCCAATCTCTTTATGAAAATTATTCAGCTACAAAGAAGTAGTAGAAAAAACAATCCCATAATAATTATCTCAATGGGTATAACCTCCTGAAAAACATATTTAATTTGAGAACATGACTTCATAAAGTTGTTTATAAGACTGAATTGTTTGAGGAAAAGTGTAGAATCTTAACATAATAATGAAATCACGACAGCATTATTGTGACCATAAGTTATTTTTTCCTGCCCTGTGCTCATTAAAAACTGGGGAAAAATCTAGAAAAAAAAAAAATCTTCCTCAATTTGTGGACTCTGCATTGCAGGAAGGAAATAAATAAGAAAAAAGTAGATTTTAATTTTATATCAAAGAAACCCTTGGGGTGGAAAGTTAGGGGAAGCTGCATGGGTTTGTAGCACACAAAATGTCGCTTGAATTTTGCTGCTCAGTAGTTTGATATACTCATTTGCTGATGTGAAATGACGAGGGCTTAGAAAGCAGGGTTTTGTTTTTTAGCTGTCTGTAGACCTAGTGGGGCCTTACAGAACCCAGTCAGCAGGTCATTAACTCTGGAGAAAACAGCTTGCATTAATATGCTCTAATCCGGTATAATTAGTCAAATTACTGCATGCCGACCAGCTTGTCATGTGTTGTCAGATTTGGCATGCAGGCAGGATCGCCAGGGTCCCTCTGGAATGCCACCCTGGATCAGGGAAAAGGGCTCGTTTGTACTACTCTGGATTTCTTGATGAGGAAAGCAAATGGAATCAGCAGCCATAGCCTAACAGAAAAGAAAAGAAAGAAAAAAAACCCAAAAAACGAACGAAAAAACTGATCTGTTATTATTTTGTGGAGAAATAGGGAATTCATGTGGTGGGAACTATTTATGGTTGATACCTACTGTTAGAAATAGAAGCTGTGCAGTTGCTTCTTACAATTTCTATGTATTAACAAAACTGGAGATCCGCTGTACTATATAAGATTAGCATTCATAAAAAGATTTAAAATAAATAATTACAAGAGGATCAGCTACAAATTACCTACCACACTGTGACACAGATTATTAAACTACCAGTGAGTGTGGGTGCATGTGTGTGTGTATTCGTGCGTATGCATGTGCCCCTTTTTCCAGTAGAGGAGGAGGTTATTAAACTGTAAAAGGGCCATATTAGCATAAATTTACAAGAGCTCTTGTTCTGGCGGCATGATAAAAACCTGTGTTACCTTTGCATTAACACTGAATTACTTGTTGTGCTTTTGGCAATGACAGATAAGTCAGTGTAATTCCCCATCGCAACGGAAATGATGCTCCAGATTCCAAATGTATCCTGAAGATGTCACTGACAATAATCTTCAAAGAACGGCCAGTGAAAGTGGGCTGTATGTTTGCAGGATGATATACTGCAAATGACAGGAAGAATTATGTGAGTGAAGACGAATCTGTAACATATTATTAAGCAATTTCACGAGAATAACAGGGATAAAAGGATAATGGATGAGGGTGTCATTATTACCTTCATGTAGAGGGAAAGCAAAAGCAAAGGTAGAGAGACAAGATTAATTGAGGAAGGGTGAAGCATTCATTGCTCATCAGCTCTTTTGTACTCTCTGCTCCTGAAATTCAAGACAAAAAAAAAAAAATAAAAAAAAATTGCTCAGGGCTGCATTTTAATGCAGCTGGCAAGACAGAGCCGAAAACTGACAGGGCACTTCTTAGTCACCTCCCGGTTTCCATAAACACATAACACCTATTACCCCTGGAGTCTTCCTGTGGTCAGAACTGTAAACTGGTGGGATGTTCTTTTCTTTTTATTGCAGCTACTGTTTTTAATAGTGCTTCCAAAGTCGGCAGTTTTATCTGTTGATGGTGTGGAACTGAACAGGTCGTTCCCTACGCATTGTTTGCATTGCACAGTTGCAAATGTAAGCAGACTGTACATAATAGATATCGGCAGAAGGGCTTCTTCCAAACACAAAGGCAAGCTGGAGTGTCCTGTAACCTTAGTGACAAGATAAAATTATGTCAAGGTATCCAGATTTTACTGGGTTTTAATATACAAGACAAAGAAAGTAATTTGGCAATTGTGCAGACCAGTCCTGCAGTGTTAACTCAAGTATAATTCCTGTCAAAGTCAAGTTTTGCTTACTCACAGGGTTATCATTGGGTCAATAATTTCAATTACCGTCCTTATTTTCTGTACTTTCTCCAAGTAGCAGCTGATTTTATTGCAGAATATAGCTTTTTTAAATATTTCATTTGCTTTTAAAAATCTTATTATATAATAATTTTTTACAAAATTATTTAAAGCTAGGAAGATATAAAATGTTTTCCCTGATAATGGTATTTTCTCTGTATATATTTTAATTTCAAAAGGAATGTCAGGGACCTGGACAATTAAGAAAATATAGCTATTTGTATTCAGAGGATGGATT
Organism: Aegotheles bennettii; assembly: GCA_013398125.1. NCBI lineage: Eukaryota > Metazoa > Chordata > Aves > Caprimulgiformes > Aegothelidae > Aegotheles > Aegotheles bennettii. The sequence continues at coordinate 19,910 of VZRW01001005.1, read as the reverse complement.
CTGGGTTTTATGCCTTCATAGCTTTTCACAAGGTATTCAGCTACCTTGATTTTCTTTTCTGTGTTTGTTTCAGATTTGGTTTGATTTCATAAAGTTGTGTATCTCTTAAACTGAACTGCTCACATACAGTAAAGGGCATATACCCAATTTCAGAAAGAATAGCTAAGGTCAATAGCACAGGCTTACTCACTAGCAGAGTCTGAAACCGAGACACTGGGTGAGAAGGATTTTTTCTGCTACTTCATGCGTAATAGCAAGATAAACAGAGAGGAATACTGGAGGACAGAAGGAGCTCAGGAGCAGGATTGTGTTGAGAGGGGGCTACACTTTATGGCAGTAGGCTTATCTATCATTGATAAATATGTGTGTGAAAAGAGTAGATAGCAATTTTGTTCAGTATTATGCTTTGATATATTATTAGCAGAAGAATATGAGAGGGTTGTTTCAGCAGAGCGAATGCTGTGCTGCCCAGGAGTCAAATGATGCTGTGAGGAGACTCACAGGACCAGAGGGCTCTGTTCAGGTTCATGACAAACATTTTCTTAGTAATCTACAGGATTGCACGCTTATATCTATCACAATATCTATTGCAATAACTTACCTGAACAATGTAATTTAGAAACTAGGTCATCCTACAGGCAAAACACATTTCTGTCCTCAATAATTCAGATCATGTTCTTTTTGTGGATTTTACTTGTTCATATACAAGTACAGTGTATAGCACAGTTGTTTTGTTTAAAAGTCTAGGACCACTGCCATTATCCATAGATAATTGCCAATAAATAATGGCAATGATTAGATAAACCTTGAGAATTTTGTTATTTATGTTCAAAGCAGTTATGCAAAGCAAATTCAGACTGTACAAGGCATTTGACTGGAAAGATTCATGTCAGTCTTGCATCTTGTATTTTAAATTTAAATAAAAATTTGTATTGACATATTGTAGTGATTTGCTCACAGAGCTAGCAGTTAAACTGCCTAACAGAATCAGAGAATCAGAGAATGATAGTGGTTGGAAGGGACCTCTGGAGATCATCTAGTCCAGCGCTCCTGCAGAAGCAGATTCACCAAGAGCAGGTGGCACGGGGTCGCATCAGTCCGTCCATCAGCCTTACTTTTCCCCTAGTCTGGCCTATTCTGTTCCATTACTTAGCAGCTAGCACCAAGCCCCTGCAGAACTGAGAATCATGGAGAAAGTGGGAATCTAATTGTCTTCCCCTTGTCCCATCACTGCTCAGGGTAGTGTTTGTTTGACTTTATTGAGCCTGTGTATTAGAAAAGAGAAAGAAGTAGAGAGAGAAGTATTTTGCCTCCAGACATTATATTTTGCTGTGACTAGCAATGCTCAAAAGAGCACAGTGGAATTTTTCATAGCTCTCTCTTTAACCTAAACCACAAATGAACGTATTTAGCTTTGCAGGTAAAATGCAAACAAAAACAAGTTTACATTTTTTCACTACTGGTTGACCTACCAGTCTACTGAAAATGCTGTACATCTCAATTTTACAATGTCAACATGTGGCATAAGCCTCAAGTGACTTATAGTTACTGGTGATTATGTGCAACCAGGAAAGAATCCAGCTTGACAATGAGATCGTCATCTGAGTTTGTGTGACTCATCGTTATAAAAGAAATCTCATTCTGTTACACCCAATCTGTTCATACATGGCCTGAACTAAGCAGGGTGGAACACACTGACTCTGCAAAACTGGCTTTATAGAGAGTTTTGGACAATGTGTTCATACTAAGAGTAACTGAAGAGTTATTCTTGCCCAGGGAACCAGAGTGAGATCCTAGCAAGACACAGTGATGGCTTCATTGATTGGCACCTTTCAATATGTGTTTACAGGATGCAGTGATACTATAAAGATCAGGATATTATAGTTGTGTTTTGTCTATCCAATGCCCTCTGTCTTTTATCATCTAATCATTTGGTTAGAATGATGTGTTCCCTTTCTTTCCCTCTCCCTTTCATTGTGCTTAGTGCTGCTCCCTCCACTCTTTAATGATGCTTCTTCAATCAGAGTTACTTTCAGTCCAAAGCTGCTGAAATCAGTGGAAAGACCTCAAAGGATTTCATTGGGTTTTTGATAAGGCCCAGTCCTTCTAAAATCAAACAGCTCTGCAATTCTGATCAAACCTTTTGCAGTTTAATGTCCATGGAAATACTTAGACATTAGTGGGTTCCAGAGGCATAAAGTACTGCCATCCTCATCTGAACAGGGTCCCTTTTCATGGAGGAAAAATCAAATAGTTAATGAATACAGGTTCCAGCTAACTTTAATTGTGTTCCTATTATGTTATTGTGTATACTATCAGGAGTTTTACTTGAAATATTTGTTGAAATATGTGATGTTTCAGTTCAATATTTTAATTTTCCATCTCCTTGCCCTCTAGTGGACAAGGGAGATCATTATTGTCAGAGCCCAACACATCTGGGACTGCAGTTACCCATAAGTGGGTTTTCTTCTTTACATGAAATGATGTTTTAATGTAAAATAGGTCTTGGGTTATTTTACAGTTTGTTTGGGATCTATTTAGTTTGTCTGTGCTGATGTAGGAAGAATGTATTTCCCGGTGTTATTTGGTGTTAGTTTATAAAATGTTCGGATCTTTTTAGGAGTATTTTTCCCATTGTCAGAAATAAAAATCCCAGCAGGACCAGCCTGAATCTTCCCATATTCGAAGTTTTTAATAAGTTTGAAAAGTAATATTTGTTGATTAATTCCACTTTAAAATGACAAAAAGTATTTCAAGTGTTTCAATTTTTATAGAACTAGTTGACATTTTCCATTGTAAAAAAAAATTATGTTTTTTCATAAATATTAAAAATACCGAAAGTTTTCCTGCTGGTTAAGAAAGCCATTCCAACAGCAAGCAACTGATTTTTATAAAGCTCCTCCAAGAATAATCTCTCACTAGATTTTTTAAAATACAGCTTGACTACCTTATTCTCCATGGCAAATACGCTACAACATAGTGATGCAGGAGACTCATGTCAATATTGTGCAGTTGCATTGGAAGATTGAAGTGGCCAAAGAGAGGGTCATTGTTTTCATTCACTGAGGAATTTCACAAACTATTATGGCCTTGTTTTGTTTATGTTTTGCAATCTTTTAAATGTATGATACCACGAACTCTTAAGGATAGGTGGTTAATACCAGGAAGAAGAAATTTACATATCTAGTCCTCCTCCTGAAGCAAATAGGTGATTCTTCTCAACAATTACTTATACATAGATGAAACACTCTTCCATGGGAGGAGCAAGTAAGATCACTCTGTAGCTTCCTGATAGTGGGCATTTGTGTGTGAACCCAAATTTGGACTCTCCCAACTCCTTCCAGCTTCTCCTTCAAACTTCCGAAAGGAGCTGTTTAGAGCACTTAATGTTTTTTGCAAACAAGTCCAAAATAATCATTGATATTTATAATAGCTAATGTATCTTATTTAGGTGTTGCTGTGAGAGAAGATGTAAAAATTTCTCTTATTTTTCTGTGGTGTTAAAAGTTTTAAATTATTTACAGTAATTTATATAAAATGGATCCTTCTGTCAGCAACATTGATACAGCTAATTCAATTAATTTGGTTCAATAGCATCAAAATAAATGTAGGGTAAAATTCCCTCCAGTTCAGACTTCCTTTTCCTAATTCTGCTATATCTTGATTTTACCTAATGATTCCTGGCAGAACAGGGAAGTGATTGTGGCAATTTTGCATTTCTCTCTGTTTTGGAAGTATATCCGCAGCCTTGTCTTAGTTCTCTGTTCTTTCAAAGGAGAAGCATCTTTTAGCTAACATTTTAGAGTACAAAATGGAAAAAATGCAAATGCTGTAAAGAAGTAATGCTTTTTAGAGGGGATTGTGCAGTTTTGACATGTACAAAAATGCTCAAGTGCTACTACATTCCACAAGAAGGTATAGGTTTAAATTACTTTCTTGTGCTTGACAGAGGTAGCTAAAAGTGAATATAACATTATGATAAGATATGGTGATTAACATTAAATTTGGATAGAAGAAAGTTGGATGCTTATCATGATCGGAAAAAGGTTAATATTTTAAAGTGAGGCTAGAGGTTGACAGGAGAAAAATTGAGTTAGTTTGCAAAAAAGAAATTTGTTTCTTTAAGTGAAAATTGAGGTCAAGAGGCCAGAGCTTCAACATGAATGAAATAAATTAAATAATACCACCATAAAGCAGCAGTGTGTAAGCTAATGATAAAATAGTACATGTTGGTTTTGAGAAAGACACTATGAGACAAAAATCTGTAGAAATGCTGTTTCAAATCAGTGTGTTTTTTTTTAATTTATTATTACCATTGTTTTCAAACAGTACAGATTATTTTTTTCAGTTAGAGGCTTTTAAATTTATGCAGTACCTTTAATTATTAACAAAGGCAGTAATGCTGGTGTTTAGAGAAAATTACAGTTTTAATAATTGCATTCTGTCTAGTGGAAATTTCTGACATTTCAGATGGGTGAACTTTTCTGTACCACTTTGTGACCTAACTGGTGTGTGATATTAGATATTGTTTCACCATCTTAAATCAACAGGAGCTGACTGTGTTTCTTTAGTCAATGTGTAGTAATTCCTGGGTATTTAAATAAAGATAAGACACGACATCAATCTGTAACTAGTCATATGAAAATACCAAATATAGGAGATAGGAAACATATCAGCATCATTGTCCTTCATCATGTCAATCTATGCCTTCGACAGCCAGAGCTGGGCAGCTAGTTTACTGTCATCATGACCAGTATAGGACACCTTTTTTTTTCTGATAACAAGCCTATTTTTATGCATTTTCTGTATCAAATTAATAAAAATAAAATTCCTAAATAAAACAAGAAAAAAAATCTAACAGGTTACTTATTCCTGCTGTCTACAGGATTTTTGCAATCTAGATAGCTTATATATCAAAATACTAACAGGATTTTTGACAATACTTCCTTCTACTGTTCCATTTTTCAGATTTCAAAGATGGTTAGAGGGCTGTAGGTTGAAGTATCTAAGCTCCTTGCAGAAGTGCATTTGTATCTAAACTGCTCACAGATGTTTCCATTTGTATGTGTGCAGTAACCCACTTCTGTTCAACTTTGTCCTCTCAAGTCTACAGGTAGGTTTCAAGTAATGGTCAGCTCTGCTATATAGCCTGCATGAGTTTTGCCAGCTGAGTCCCTGAAAGGGAGTTTTAGGCTTTGCTGGAAGGTTGAGGGTCATGACTTCTCACTGGCATTGGCAGTAGGGGCTGCATCCAGTCTCAACTTCTTTTTTCTTTTTTGCAACTCTAGCCATAGTATTTAAATTATAAAATAGAGGATTCCTTCTCTCCTGCCAGGAAAGTAAGATGATGCCTAATTGAATACCTAATAGCTCAAAATGGAAAAAAACATCAGGTTACTCTTCAGGTCGAAAAAATATATAATGCATCTTACTGGTTTGCACCATCTCATCTGTACAGAAACATCAGGGTGGCTGTGGCTTTAGTCAGCATATATTTGGCAGCTGAATCTAGATATTACCCTTCCATCTGGGATCATAGTTTGTTTTAAAAGAGTTATGTATGAATTTTCTCTAAATTGTAGCAGAGGGTCATGAATTAGTGTCTAAATGCAGGCTTGACAAGATTATTATAGTCTCTATTTCATGCCAGAAACAAAGATGAATAGACATAGCAAGCTTTTAAACAGACTTTCTGACATCTGTAATGTCAGCAGAGAGTGAATGAATGGCAGGATGCAATAACAAATCTTCATTTTTGTTATTTTGTATGGATTAGATGGACCTACACTCATTCATAATTTCTTCCTAAAATAATTACTAAGTACTACATGAACCAGTCATTTTCCATCCCAGTTATCTTCCAAATCATGGAAATTGTTTCCTGATATGTACATATTAAAATACGTATACTAGAAGCTAAATATACTTTGATTTACATTTAGGACTAGATAGGATACACTTAGTTAACACTTTGCACTTTCAGCAGAGCATGTATTTTTAATTAATTTTTTGTTTGTATGTAGACCTAATAATTTGTTTTAATGCTTGTTGGAGGACTATTTTTTTTTTTTTAATAATAATTTTCAGCCTCTCTTTCAGTGGATTTACTGGTTATTAGATTTCTGGAGCAGAGATCTACATTAGTAATTTTTGATTATTAAATTTCTGGAGTGGAGATCTGTTTTAGAATGAGAAAGACAGTATGCGTGCTAGGATATTATTGCTCTTTCAGTATAGCCCCTTTGATGTTACATCTTCAAGATTTTAATTTTTGTTTATTCATGGTCTATGTGTAAATAGGAAAGAGCCACCTATGCTGGGGCCATAGGCTCTAATACTTTTTATTTTAATTGTTATTCTTAGGTATGAATATTCATTTCCACTTCAAGAGCACAAAGAACTTCACCGCTAGTACTTTGGCAGTTTTTGCCCAAATGATAATACAAACCCTAGAGTGATGGCTATGAAGAAATATTATATTCAATGAACACAACTTATTTGGAATAATAAAATCACATATGATTAGTCATACATTTTTTTAAGTTAGCTCTGCCAATGGGTGCAGATATTTTTATATCTATATATATGTAGGGAAAGAGTGTGTATGCATAGCAATAAATGCAGCAAAAGCATATCTAGCTATCCCAAACACTGTCTCATTTTCACTTCTTCTGTAACTTCTGGCATTAATGTTTTGTTGGTCTTCTTTTTGTTAAAGGAAAGACAGAAACAGTTCCACTAATGGAAACCATGGTGAAGTGCTTGTAGCTTTTAAAAATGTTTTTCTATTCCCACTCCCCCCCCAAAAAAGGTATGTAATTGGAACAAAAAGCTTTGTTTCTATCATAATATTTTTTTCCTTTTTCTTTTTTTTTTTTTTTTTCCTTTTCCTTGAGCCCATCCTGTCAGGCTGGAAGCGTGAAAGTTATTTTCTGGTGGTGTGATTAGATTGGGGCTGAACTCTCCAGCTGGCAGGCCTGTCTGTGACTGGCGGCAGCCTGTCCCCAGTGCTTGTCATCTCCTGACATGCCTGACAGGATGGGGACAGCAGCCCCAGACAGGTTCATTAGATGGTGTTTTCTACAGCTGGGCTAAAAATAAAAAAAATAATAATACAGTTAAAAAAAAAAAAAAAAAAAGGCCACGCTTTGTCAAGGCCCGAACTGTAGGGGCCCTTCTTGTTGGTTTAAACCAAGGCCTTGTTTTGACAAATTCTGATCTGTGCTGTTTTTAGATTTTCTGACACATTTTTGTTTTCTTCCCCTTTGGCCTGCGCTCTTTGCACTCTGCCTTGTTGCTGCTTCAAAATCCTAACACCGCCTTCCCGGGAGAGCAAGGAGGATGCTTGCGGGGGGCTTGGAAGAAAAATAGAGCTCTACAGTGAAACAGCAATAAGTGTTCATTTCCATGGTGATCAGCCCAATGGCACAAAAAACAACCTTGGGACTCTCAATAAGCCAATTACAAGAAAGGTTAAGAGTTTTATAGTGCCAGAAATTTGCCATCTACATGAGAAAATAGTATTATTACTAGCAATCTACACTGTTAAATACATTGCTGCCGGATTCTGCCAGAAACATAAGCTGTTTATGTTATTTTGGGTTTTTTGGAAGCTGCCAGGGTTTTCCAGTGGTATTGTCAGGCTTTGATGCAGTATATAAAAAATGTAGATGATTATAGATTATAAAACAGTTTAAACCAGCCATGAAGACATTTGAAAGCATTAGGTATGTTGAATGTTACAATGTTAACTAAATGGGTTCAAACTCTGATCTATGCTTTAGATTTTTATCATAAAGACAAAGGATTTCTACATTGCATATAATTAAAGAATCTCTTATAAAATATTTTTGAAAAGAAAAAACACTTAACACTTTTTTTTTTTCCTATTGAAATTGTAAGGTACCTACTGACTAGTTTATAGGCTAGTGACTGTAGCTTGACTCCAGGGTTACCTGCTGTTTTTCTTAGGGAGTGTCACTTCATTCCAGATATTTTAGGTAGCTACAACATGATGGTGTGTAAAATCCTTCTCTAGCTACTGGGGAAAAATGTTTACTATTTCACTTACTTTGTCCCTCTGCTTAGGAGTGTGCAGATCATCACAGTGTTCTATGTTTTCTTCATTTAGCTGTTTGCATTGTGAGCACTGCAGCTGGAAACCAAGCCCTTCATTCACAGAAATCCTATCACTTACCTTTCCTTTGTATTGTTAGTTACTGCTGCTTTAGTTCATGGTCTCTATGACAACTGTTTAAATTGGGATGGGCAACTGTCATCTGGAGTATTACTGAAAGAAAAGTGTTAGTGAGCACACAGTTCCATAGATAGAGCATTTCAATATAATCCAATTTTAATTGAGCTCCAGAGACTTTGATGTGCTGCTGAAGGTTGGGAGAGAGCTATTCCAGGGAGAAATTAAAGCAGCCCAGCAAGGCTTCACTGCTCCAGACTGTCACTATTTTAAATAAGCATTAGCATCAGACTTAACCTTCCCCTATGAAACATCTC